>OX155965.1:4295005-4895005 GCA_944548615.1 Micropterix aruncella | reverse complement strand
AAGAAGTATGCATTGCTATATACCAGGTTCTAAAGGATAATGTTAAGGTAAGAAAATATCCTTTATTTTAATTAAACTAGTTTTATTAATGAAAAAACTTACAGCTTTTAATTAGGTACTAGTACCTACTTATAACCTATATCAGACTGCAATTACGACTAATTATTTCTTTGGTGGTTGGGCATAGATGATGACTTCGTTCAATTTTGCTGCTGGACCCTCATAAATAATATCGGGCTGATTAACATCTGCATCATTACATTCTTGAATCAAATCTTCAGGGATAAAGTTACCTTCTTGCGTAAATAGGAATCTGGGCTGATGAGGTTCGCCTAGATTTGAGTTATTATAATTGTGGTCTTGATATGTCCACATATTCTTATTTTCACTCGTTGCAAATGGGGAAGGTGTATTCGCTGGATGAGATGTGTTGGATGGTGATGATAGTGAAGATTTTTGCCTATTTTGATATTGAGATTCTTCATAAATTAGCTGGTTAATTTTTATCATCACCAGGTCCCTCCGATCTTCTGGCAATCTTTGCAGCTTCTTTGCTACTAGTTTTCCAAAAATATTGCATTCATCATCCTCAATTAACTGCGAATTGTGAAACTGTGAAACTGTTTTTAAAATTTGTAATGCTTCATCCGTTTGTTTTTTTGCCTTTTGAAGTTCAGGCGGATCATGTTGTCTTCTCTTGGATCCTGTCATTGGTTGTTGTCGTGAGGTTGAAGGTCCTTGATCAACAGTTGATTGGGACGGTACATTTGAAGTTGACTCTTGTTCAGGGTTTGATACATTAGTATCAGTTTCATCGAAGGTTTCCTCCGAACCGAGACTTTCGTTCTGGTTACTCTGAAAATGAAAATTTATTAAGTATCGTATCATTATATATCTACCCTGGACAACGGCGATTGCAACATCACCGAAACGTCGGGTCCTCCTAATTTCACGCGGTAAATTCGTTTTATCCTATTTATAATCATTATATATCGTTTTACAGATACCAAGCACAGAACAAGATTGGTTGGCCATAGAACGTGGTTTCTGCAAACGATTCCCACATGCTGTTGGAGCTATAGACGGGAAACATGTGGTATTGAGGGCACCAATCAACAGTGGCTCTGAATATTTTAACTACAAAAAAACCTTCAGCATTGTCTTAATGGCCTTAGTTGACAGTAACTACAGTTTTTTATTTGCCGATGTTGGATGTCAGGGCAGGATAAGCGATGGCGGTGTTTTTAAAAATACTATCTTGTGGAACAGAGTTGAAAACAATTTGTTGAGACTACCCGCACCAACTGCCCTGCCAAATGGAAATATTGATATGCCCTATGTGTTTTTAGGGGATGGGGCATTTGCTTTACATACAAATTTGATGAAACCATACCCTGGTGAGCACCAAGAAGGTACAAAAGAAAGGGTGTTTAATAAGAAACTTTCGTCAGCCCGTGTTATTGTTGAAAATACATTTGGCGTCATGACTTCAGTCTTTAGAGTGCTGCGTCAACCGCTACTAATGGAACCAGAAGCAGCAACGCAAGTAGTTATGGCCTGCATAGTTTTACACAACTTTTTAAGGAGCCGAAATTCAGTAGCTGCATACACTCCACCAGGCACGTTTGATGTATTTAATGGCGATATATTAGTTAGCCGGGGATCGTGGAGGGATGATATTCCAGATACTCCAGCTTTGCGTGACATAAGACACATTCCTAGAAGGTCACCAAGGAATGCAGTAGAAATACGAAATGAGTTCGCAACTTACCTATTTTCATCACCGAATTGATTACCTATATATGTAAATTCCTACTTCATTAATACATACCTACTACTGTTTACTATTACAATATGTTTCTACAGTTTACTTTAAATTATAAATAACAAAAGAAGAAAAGTGTTTTATTACATACCTCAGTATTCATCGATTCCTTACACGTATAAATGGATGCCAGGAAACTATCCATTAATGCAAAAGCGTACCAGCTCGGTTGGTAAACATCACAAATGCCTGCTCCTGATTTTTCGGATTTTTTTATTTTAATTTTGTATCCCCGATAGGCAGCCATCAACGTATCTCGCTTTTTTTTTAGCTCTTTTGTTATGCCTGGATATTCCAGGCTGTTCTTAATAGCATTCCATGCATCGTTAACTTTGCTTCTGTTTTTATGCGAGGCATGTTTCGGGTCCCATATGCAGGGATGCATTTGATATAATTCTAAGAATCGCATCACAAGGTCATTTGTCCAATCCATCTTGTTATGAGCTGTCAAAACAATAAGCACGTCCGTCGCTATCGCGCACCGCACACTACTGAGTGAGCGAAGTGTGGGCCGTGGGCAGTAAACGAACTTATTCGGCATATTCGCGATCCTTTGATATGCGATCAAAAACCGACAAGCGGGCGGATATTGGTGTTCGTGTATTTGCGTATTCGCTCTGTTCGTGAAAATAGGCGAATATAGACGAATAGAGCCACTTCACATAGTAGTATTTGGGCGAATAAGACGAATACGCGAATACGAATAGCGATGTGAAGTGCCAGCATATACTATCGGCTTTTTCTATTGTTTGTTTGGAGATAACGTTACAAGCACTACTCCATATTTTATGAACAGTATTCTAAGAACAGCTTGTCATCTAAATTAATTGTTGCAGTTTTAAAGCTAAGATAAAATAAGTGGATCAAAAGTTCAAAGGTCATTGTAATATTTACTTAATATATGTTAATATAAGATTTAATATAAAAATACCTAGTCAAAAAAGTACAATTCATTGTCAAAATAATATATAAAAACAACGTCAAATAATTTTTGGTAGTCAGTTCAAGGTTAAAATATGCTCAACATACATGTTTAAAAATATGTTAATAATTTGTGCACTTACGTTTTATTAAATTACTATCTGACCCGTGCCCACTTCGTTGGGCGGTAAAACTTTTTACTTGTGATGAAATTATGAGTGTGGTTCGGTTAGTACTGAGTGCTATGATTTATTTCCTGACTGCCAAAAGAAGGGTTATATTTTTACTGCATATGTATGTATGTATTTGCATGCCAATTTGAATATATTACCGTTATTTGTGAGTGTCTCCTTGTAAGTGTCTTATCTCTTTAACCATTTATGCAGTAAAAGGGAAATTATATGCAGTAAAAGGGTAAAGTCCTTTGTTTTAAACACTTGAGACGATAAATGTACTTATTTTGATATGAATTCATAATTGTTGATAACATGACCAATAAACATGACCTTTTTAATATTAAAAAACTACTTTTTGTGACTTAAATATAAAATTTAGACATATTGCGTCGCTGACTTTTTTGTAGGCATTACCAAGCTCTATAACTTTTCTCTAGAACTTAATCATATATCTCTCATCGTTAAGGCAGCGTTAGTTAAAAACGTTTTCGTTCGACTGTTTTTTCTCCGACTTACTTTGCAAATCCGACTACCACGAAAAAGTCTTTTCATTTTTTGGATTAATATATAGCCCATGACACTCGCAAATAACGTGGCTTTTTATTGGTAAACCTAGAATTTTCAAAATCGGTTCAGTAGATCCAGAGATTACTTCCTACAACCTCACAAACTTTACCTCTTTATAATATTGGTATAGATTAAAGTGCATGGCGATATTTAAATATTAATAGTGCAGCTTGTACATGTATGAGATATTTCAACCAAAATTTCACAATGTGATTTCGGCTCGACGAGGCATCTGTGTACTAAATGTTAAGTCTTTAAGTCTAATATTTTTAGGTCAATATTTTCAACTCTTGCTATGACCATATTTCAGATTAATAGGATTAATCGTTTGGGCGCTGTCGTGGAGGAATATATACACACAGACAGAGAGAGACACACTTAAATCTGGAAATCGACTTCATCGTCTCATGTTGGTAAAAATAGATATTTCCGTCTTTATCTCGAAAGACAATTTTAGCTCGTTCACAATACGTTCCCTCCTGGTCGGTTTGTAGTCTATACAGTCAGATACATTTCAATCAATACCGTAGCGGGCTTTTCCAAGCCTCAAGTCGGCTTATCATGCTCTCTCTTGTTAGGAAATCAGAAATACTCAAATGACAAAAGCATTTGGAACCAATCACGACAGACTTATGGTATTAATTTAATGCCTTTCTCAATAGTAACCTAAAATTTACACTTAAGGTTCCACATATTACCTAATCACGTTTTTGGGATTTTCGATCCCCCCCCCCCCCCCCCATCCCCTCCACGATTACGACGTAATCAACCGAATTTGCGGAAAATGTGAAATCGCGAACCCAGCGTTTGTAAAGTGTTTAAAGAAGGTTAAGGGGAAAAAACACTTTAGAATGCTTTTAAAAATGTACTTTATTAATTCAAAGTAATTACAAAATCTCAAACTTTTAGGTTTATTTTAAAATCCCTATCTTCAGACCGCAGTGGCTGTAAAGAGGGTATTAAAGAGAAAAAAATATTAAGGAATGCATTTATAAATGCACATTTAATGTGCATTTTTAATCTAAAACAATTAGAAGAAAGTCTAATTCTTTGGATATAGATCCCAATATTCAGACAACGGTTCCTGTAAATAGGTCCCTAAGTTAAAAACAACATTAAAGAATGCATTTATAAATGCATATTATTTTTCTAAAATAATTGGAAAGTCAAACTCTTTGATACCTACTAGTCTTCAGACCACGGTAGCTGTGTCCATTTCGCTACGTCGGAGAGCCTCAATGTCGCAAAAAATGCAACGCAGTGACCAAAGTTGATTACGTAATCAGGACGGGCACACCCTCCCCCTCCCCACGTAATCAAGCGTAAGCCTCAGCCCCAACCCCCGCCCCCTCCCCCTCGGTGATTACGTAAAATGTGGACGGCCCCTAAGGAGTAAATAAATCGGTTGAGTTTGTGGACCTGCTACAGGAACAGCATCATTTTACTGTGATGTACATCGAGGACATGTTGAATGTTTTAAAAGATGCAGTAACCTGCCTACAAGTTGATAGACTTTGATAACGATAAAGACATGGAAGTCGGTGTACTACACCTTTGGACAGTTTTACATCACGAAGAATTAAAGATATTATTCCTAAAAGCGCCGTCTATTGGTAACGAATACCGAAATTCTATGCACAGATGCTGTTGGGTCGAAGACACATAGTGAAATTTTGGTTGGAATATCTTGTATACGAGCGACACAAATAAATTTTCAGCTCAATCGGATGGAGCGTTTGGGCACTACCGTGGAATGGAGGAATACACACACACACAGACGTGCGTTCACAATACTTTCACTCTGCCGGGAAAGTAAAAACTCGCTGATGATCTTAAGATTCGCTAATGACAATAGTATACTATTTTTCATTTTTAACCGACTTCAAAAAATGAGGAGGTTATCAATTCGGTTGTATCTCCTTTTTTTATTGTTTGTTACCTTTGAACTCCGTCACTTATAAAGCGATTTGGAATTTATTTTTTTTTTATTTAAAAGGATTTTATTTAAAAGGAACTTCCAGATTGGTCCCATTTTTATCAAAATCCTGTTCTGATAATAGGATCCATGAGGATTTGAGGGAACTCCTAAAATATTATCATGAAAATTAACATGTTGGTTCAGTTCCGATGACAATGCATTTTATATGGTAAGCATGACCTGATTCTAAACCCAGGGTTGGCTCCCGACGAGGGGACTCCTCAACGGTCAACAGCACAGACACTAAATTTTGTATACGCATTTAGTTATGATAGCCCGTTCTAAGTTTCACTATGACATTGCTGCTGCACCAAGGGTTGGATCCCGACGAGGGGACTCCTCAACGGTCAATAGCACAGACACGAATACAATGGAATTTAACTTGATAAGAGCTGAAATGACTTGGAGAATTGGGATATGATTTCTCTGTGGTTCTTGATGTGTTATTTTGATTGATGGCGACAGGACTAGGCACGTTTTCTAAAAATTTACAAAATGTCTTTCACTGTGTATTTGCAGTATTTAAAAAAAAACATAGTATAAAAAGTACATTTTTAAAAGCATTCTCAATTGTTTTTTCCCCCTTAACGTTCTTTAAACACTTTTCACGGTTTCACATTTTCTGCTAATTCGGTTTATTACGTAATCGTGGAGGGGGGGGGGGGGAGGGGTCGAAAATCCCAAAAACGTGATTACGTAATATGTGGACCCTTAAGTGTAAATTTATGTTACTTTTGAAAAAGGCATTAAATTAATACCATAAGTCTGTCGTGATTGGTTCAGTATTCAGTATTCAATTTATTTATTCAGAATATACAATAAAAGCATGAATTATGAATTAAAACTAATTATCGCATATTCGAATTCGTCAGTTTAAATGTAGATATATAACGATTAAAGCATAAAATTAAAGCAGAAATAGTTCGACAATAGCGTTGACTAAAGTCGGTTTCACACGGCAGACAAATAAAATTTTAAAAAAATAGAGCTGAATCCATGAGTATACATATAAAATGAATAACATGAGTATACATATAAAATAGATAATTATTATAAGAATAATTAGTCATCAAGCACTTTATACAAAAAATAATCACACAATAGGAAGTATCAAAACAAAATTGGAAAAAACAACGTATGTATATGATCAGGTATGTTACATTACACATTGTAGTCTACATATTAAATATCAAATTCATAATATTATTATTAAACAATAAGAACTAAAATGAGGTACCTGAAAGTTACATATTAATGTTATTCCTATTTGAAGGAATTGGCATGCTCAAAAAAATCACCCAGCTTATAGAAAGCATGTGTGGATTGTAGCTTTTGTTTAATAAATATTTAAACGCCTTTGTTTCCATCTTTCTTGTGGAGAGTGGTAGCTGGAGCTTATAGCTCAAATATCCAAAGGACTTTTGTGTCTGCGTAAGGCGTACTTTAGGCAGGATAACGTCATCACGTCTGCGTGTATTGTGGGAGTGCATATTCCCGTTTACCTCTTGTTCGTTAATATTTGATTTAGCATGTAGTAGACATTGTTCTTTTGCCATTTGAGTATTTCTGATTTCCTAACAAGAGGGAGCATGATAAGCCGACTTGAGACTTGGAGAAGCTCACTACGGTATTGATTGAAATGTATCTGAGGGAGGTGCTAAGAGGGGGATATAAAGCTGGGATATAACTTTCACAAGCTTCTCCATCATTGTTTGCAGTTCTTAACAGTACACATTTACGGTAACTGTTTAGCCAGACTGCTAGAAGCTGTTATAGAAAACACCGGCACAGGATCTTATATTTGAAAATAATGCAAATTTTCAACTTTTCCATGGCTATACAAACGAAAATATTTCAGCAAAAACAAACGACGGAAAGATAAATAAACAGCTGATTCTTTAAAATGAATAACATGGCCTTGAATTAAAATTTATTTCGATTTGAAATTCAAACTCAAACCCAAGGTATCCAGTTCAAAGCGGCCAGTGCACAAAAACAGCAATTCCATAGGTAAGGACCCAATACATACAACCAGTGTAGATAATACACAAGCCAGACTGTACACATACCTTCAATCCTTAGGTCCCAGCAAATTTTACTTTTTAATCTTGCTACAGCTTTACACGTTGAGCTTTCCTTCCAGCGAAAGATTCTATTACCACCATCAACTACTATTATAGTGACACCCTTGAAAAAGTAGTCGTTAATAAAGGAAACCAAAGTTAATTACTCCCACACCTAATCAGTCACATAAATGCTGACCATTTTTTGATGTTTGGCCGTTTGTGTATATTGAGCTCCGCTTGTGTAGCCGGTGCCCTTCTGTCTGTGGAGAGATTTTTTTTTAGGTGCAATGGGAATTCCCCTGGCAGACATTACACACTGCGCACTTGTTCAAAAATCAATCTTGGATGCATTCCAAAATCAAACGAACAATCTTTTTTTTTATCGTATGGCGTGCAGAGCGACATATTTTTTTATTAACCCTTCAGACCTCGGCTCCTCAGCCGATTGACAAGTTGATTTTTACTAAAAATTTTAGTAAAAATTAAATTATGACACTGTCTCACCAAAACATTAATTACTGCCAAACCACCCTACCTATAATTAAAATAAAACATATTAACATAATAAAATAAAACAAATTGAATTAAAATAAAATTTAAACGGGGCTGTCACGCTGAATCGTGTTGTGGCCGATATCGGCCAATTGGGGCTCTAGGGGTTAATCATAAAATAGAAATTAAATTGACAACAGAATAATACATAATAGCAATTGAAACATGTCAACAGTACAAAAAAAATAACCGTTTTAGTGTCAAATATATTTTGCCAAAATGTTCTAAAATGCCAAAAGAATTATAAATTTATATTAGAAAAAAATAGAAATTTATATTAGAAAAAATGTGTAATTTCTATAAAAATACACCAATTTTCATATTTCTTTCAACACTCTCTTCACGAGGTTTCAAACTATGATAATAAAAACACAGAAATTGAATACTACGTACCTACCTACAAGCGCGACGGCGCTCTTCGGCACTATAACGGTTAACCGCTCGGATGCCAACAGTGCCTATAGGCACTTTGCGTTATCTGACAGATCCACGCGTAACCATTTCAGCCGGCCCCTATATCTATACTAATATTATAAAGAGGTAAAGTTTGTGACGTTTTAGGAAGTAATCTCTGGATCTACTGAACCGATTTTGAAAATTCTTTTACCAATAGAAAGCCAGGTTATTTGTGAGTGTCATAGGCAATATATTAATCCGAAAAATGAAGACTTTTTCATGGTAGTCGGATTTCCAAAGTAAGTTGGAAAAAACGGTCGAACGAAAACGTTTCTAACTAACGCTGACTTAACGATGAGAGATATATGATTAAGTTCTAGAGCTTGATAATGCCTACAAAAAAGTCAGCGAGAGCATATGTCTAACTCTTATATTTAAGTCACAAAAAATAGTGTTTCAAATTAAAAAAATAATTTTAATCGTTAGGTCATGTTTATTGGTCATATTATCAACAATTATTATTATCAAAATAAGTAAATTTATCGTCTCAAGTGTTTAAAACAAAAGACTTTTCCCTTTTACTGCATAAATGGTTAAAGAGATAAGACACTCACAAATATGACACTCACAAGAAGACACAAATAACGGTAATATAGTCAAATTGGCATGCAAATACATACATACATATGCAGTAAAAATATAATCCTTCTTTTGGCAGTCAGGAAATAAATCATAGCACTCAGTACTATCCAAACCACACTCATGATTTCATCACAAGTAAAAAGTTTTACCGCCCAAAGAAGTGGGCACGGGTCAGCTAGTATATTATATAAATATATAATATACACGACTAACAAGATTAATTACTAGATAACGATTGGGAATTCATGAAGAACGATATTATCAGTATTTACAAAATCGACCAAGTTGCGGCGCAGTTTTTTGCGCGCGAAAGAGTCAGCCTTCGCGCACAAAAAAGATATTGCTTAACCGCTATATTGCTTAACCGCTTGAAAGTCATTTCGAGTGGTTAAACAATATAGAAAGTCTAATGAGGAAATCATAAAAATCAGTAAAACTAGAAATTAAAGATAACGAAAACTTAAGGTCAGTGTCAAGGTGTAAGTCGGCGTAGCTGCCATCGAAGGAGCGTTTGGGACACTCCTGCACAATGAAGGAATGTACTCAACGGCACCAATGCAGTCGCACGCGGGGGAATCTACAACCCCATTTATGGAGCATTCCGGATGCGATTAAGGGACACCAATTCGTGCCGGCACAAGTCCAATGATAGGTAAATGAATAATGGATAGTACGACGGGCCCTAGATGCTAGGCGCTTTAGTGAAACAAGTTTGTTTTCAAACACATAAATTTGGTACCCCCTTAAATTGCTGCCCGGGGCAGGTTTGACCCCTCCCCCCCCCCCCTAGGACCAGTCTGTCTGCCTTGAATAATGTGCATCTTGCCAATTGTGAATATGCATTGACGACAATGACGACGTCGGCGTACATGAAGAACTGACCGTCAGCAAAAAGCCCTCTGAAAACAAATCTAAAGGTATGCATGTGTAATCGGAACCTATTATACATTGTTTTAGCGAAACTGCAATAATCTATATTCGGCATCAATAAATAAACAAGATATAGGCATTTAACCCTTGGAGTAAATGGGTATTTTCATGGATGCATCTGTCTCTTTTGCAGGATTTTCGGCGACATCGACTTAAAGTACTATAACTACGAAACTACTACACCAATCATAAAAAGAACAACTGCACAATGATTGCATTGAAATTTCGAATATAGAATATTGAAATATCATTTTGTAAAACAATTTGATAATTATGAATAAATATGAGAACGTCAAAGAAGTGAAAAAAACGCGAGACCAGATTTGGTCGACTCGTACTCAACAGATAATTGTTTCGCGACCAGATTTGGTTGACTCATACTCAACGGGTTAAAGAAGCTTCAAAGCACGTACATTTAGGTAGGTTCAGTTAGGTTTTTTTTTAAACAAATCATAAATCACTATCAATGTAGTGGTAGTTTGCTTGTTTTTTCAACTATCTTAAAACTAACTAAAAAAACATCGTATGTAAATTTGAAAATCTTATGTCTCATTACATATTTAGCATTACGATGATCGGATCTAGCAGTGGTTTTATTTTCTAAAGGTATTGATGCATAATCGGAACCTACTCTACATTGCTGGGGTTTTAAGCCGGCAATACACGTCCGATTTTCTCTACGATAGTCGGAACCGATAGTCTGATCAGACTATCGGAAGGCGCTCTTTCCATACACTTGCTTGAAAATTTAATACACGTCCGGTCCGACTTATCGGATCGTACGTGTATTGAATGTTCAAACAAATACAAATGTATAGCAAGAGTGCCTTCCAATAGTCTGATCAGACTATCGGATCTGACTATCGTAAAGAAAGTCTGTATAAAAAAAACATTAGAATATAACACCACCTGACTAAATTCAACACGCTGATTCCGAAACTGCAATAATCTTCATTGGGCCTCAATAAATAAACTAAATATAGTCATACAAGGGCCAAACACCTAAAATCTTTCGGCACCGCAATTTTCCTCGCGAAAACAAAAAAAAACACTCCCAAAATATAAACAAATTATATTTAATGCCGCCAAAAAGATTTTCACATTATTTTGATGAATAAATGGGTACAATCTCGAGTTCTGTTTCGATTCACGTTTTCACTATTTTGACACAAGGATTCGAGGTTATGTTGGTTGGCTGTCGCACGTGGCGGCGCGGCGAAGCCCCGTATCCTGCAATGGCCTTTCCCTCCATTGCAAAAACAGAGACGTACCCAGGGTTTGTACGCGATTAGTCCAGCTTCTTGAATCCGATGTCGTTGGCGTACTCGCGGAAGCACTGACGGCACAGGTTGAGGCCGTATTTCCTGATGAGACCGTGCCTGTTCGAGCAGGCGCGGCAGTTCCTCGAGCCCGGCCCGTATTTACGGGGGTGGGAGTACCAAATATTTGCGTGACCCATCTTGAATCGTTCAAATCGACGAGAATTCGCAAGGAACCCGTTGATAAACTACGCACGCGAAAAATGCGGAGGACGAAAAGAAAAATGGCGGCCGCCGATGACGGTAACTGACGGCTCGTAGGGTTACCAAATAACCGGTTAATTACTTAAACGGTTATTTTTTGCAAATTAACCATTTTCATACAGACCTACCAAATATAATATACTGTACATATTGTATAAAAACATACCGATATCAAGAATGTTTCAAATGAGTCTACGTCCATTATTTGTGCTTGTCTCCAAAGCATCGATTTCTTGTCAATTATTATTCATTATGTTACATTTCACTACTTTGATGTACTTGATGTCTTGCTTACAGCCGTATTCAGAGTCGACACTCAAGGGGTCCCTCAATTCAAGTGTGCCCTAACTTGTCAGATTACTATTCAGAAACCATACTTAAGTAAGCACTCAAGTAGGCTACTCGAGTGTGCCCTTAAGGGAGGCATCTTCCATACATTTTGTATTCAGAGACAATACTTGAGTGTCGAGGAAGCTAAAATGGCCGACATTTCTTAAGTTTTGAACATTGTGAACTGTCAAATTCAAGTGTGGTCTCGAGCTCACTTTGGCGAGTGCGCGTTGAGTATTCCACTAATTAATGCGTGTTTTTTGTGAATTAAATCCATTATTTCTATAACTCTATGGTTTATAATGATTTGACCGATTTTATAAGCTGTATTTACCGCGTCGCACGCGTCGTTACGTAAGGGATTTCAACAATCTCCTTGACTTCTACTTTCCTGGAGAGTTTAAAAAACATTTCCGCCTCGCCATTCAAATGTTTTCTGATTCTGTTGGGTTTTAACGAAAACCGCGGATTTCCGATTCCGCCTGATGCAGTTAGTGCTGGCACTGAAATTCGTTACCACCGGCAATTAGCCATACAATGCCAACCACAGCTATTATTTCTACCCATATTTTTTGCTAATTCCTAGGTAAATAAATTCTGCATCGAAATTCGGCGCAAACTAGCAAAAGGCAAAACGAAAAAGACGAAAGAGCGCATCGAGGAAATCGATCAAGAAACCGACAAGAAAAATACTCCGACGTCGAGCAAACGTCAGTGACAACAGCTGATGCACCGACGGGTTTTTTCAACCATAGAGCACAATCATTTTGTTCAAAGACAACTAAAACTCTATAGACCGTGTAATAGGAATGTATTAGTTTCGAATTAGAAATGAATCCCAATTGCTTGAGGGTCCCTTAAGTGCATACTCACTGAAGGGAGCCCTTAAGTAACGACTATGAATAGCAATTTTAAGGGTGGTACTTGAGTGTCACTCGAGTGAGTGTTCCCTTAAGGTGTACTTAAGTATCGACTGTGAATACGGCTGTTAGTCTTGTATTATAAAATGCAATTTTCACGAAATGTTTTTTTTTTTGCACGTCTATAAAACCATATTTTATGACATGTTACACTTAATGACTTCTTCCACATACATGATAGGTTTTAATCACCGGCATCCATGAAGTCGGTAAATCAGTATGAGCAAATAATCTTGTTAAAATATTTGTGAAAAATGAAGAACTACAAAAATAGTTTTTTTTATTCCAAAATTTACCTTTTAAACAAAATGTGAGCCATCGAGCGGTAGGTGAAATATCACGAATAAAGAATATTCGCGATGTTACCTACCGCCAGATAGCGCTGCGCGCTCGACGCTTTTTATACTTTTTTTAAAATATTGTTTTCAAATTTTCGTATCCTTTTTTTTTAATCAGAAGTTGCTTTTTTGCTCGTACTGATTTACCCACTTTAAGGATGCCGGTTGGTTAAAAACAATCCTGTATAAAAGACACTTAAAAACACCCAGGCCTTTGATAACCAACTCGAATAGACCACACGACCAGCTAGGAGAGGGGGCATATGCAGCTATCTCTTTCTATTTCGCTATCGTATTCTCACCCAGTCCACCTTCGTACTCTAGCGGTCTAATCTAGTATGTTGGTTGATAACACCCACAACTTAATTTTACGAAAAATCTCACGAATTCTTGCAACAAAGTTCAACAAACCGATGTTGACCTGACCAATGATCTGTCCAGAATGACTTTGTTTCCTTCCTGTCGAACTGAAGAAACTGCACATCTGCTTTTCCCAGGACTGTAAGTAAACAATCGACATTTAATTCGGGTTATTTGAATAAACGGATTTCATTTTCAATGTGTTTTGCGATATTATTGGAGGGATAAAAAAATAGGTTATCGATAACCGGTTATTTTTCTACAACCGCTGGTCCGCGTCGCGCCGATTATTCGCGCGATTATATACGCGCCCAGTCTTTACTAACGGCATATACTACGAGACCTAGTCACCAGTCAAACACATTATCGGACGCGTTCGTCAGCCGCGGCTTATGAGCGCGATCTGTGTAATGAATTTCTATTGAGCCGAGCACATTATCGGACGTCGGTCGCGGATGCCTGTGCATACGATCGAAAGCCGCGACTTACGGACGCGTCCGATAATGTGTTTGCCCCTTCAAGGGGCAATCATATTATCGGATGCGTCCGTAAGACGCGGCTTACGGTCGCGACTGAACAGTATGCACAGTCCTTTGGGACGCGGCTTGCAGATCTCTATCGGACGTCCGAAGCCTCAAGGTCACGTCCGCGACTGACGTCCGATAATGTGCACGGCTCAATAGAAATTCATTATACAGATAACCTTTCAGTCGCGTCCATTAGCCGCGGCTTACGGACGCGTCCGATAATATGTTTACCCCTTGAGAATGCGTCAGCCGAATAGAAAGAGACAGCAGCATATAGTACCCCCTCCATCCTTATCTAGTCACGCATGCACGGAGCACGTACATATATCACTATGGCAACGCTTATATATCCCCATGGCAACGCTTCGACGCCATAAGTCTGCTATGCGATGGATAAACGCGCATGTGCAACTAGACAAGGATAGAGGAGGGCCCCACATGCAACTATCTCTTTCTATTCTATCGCAAACCTACTATCATTAATCAGTGTAATCACAAAAACCATAACAATGTTAATATGGTTTTTATATGCATTTGTGTTTGGCTTGTTATTGCATTCGATCAATAGATCAATAGAACTATGCCAACGCGCCGTGAAAAATGTTAATGTTAGGAATGTTGGTGGCATTAGCACTTTACTATAATTATAAGTTCCCCTCCCGCAGGCCTCAGTGCCATGTACGCCATCGGAGTAGGCGCATGCGTTTTGTCCGTGAGCAAAAATCTTCCGCAGCGAAACTTTGACGGGTGTCGAAATTATATTGGTATCAAAGTAATTTCTATTGAATATTTTTATTACGGATTGACGGATATAGTTTGTCAACTTTTGCAATATTTAGGATCCATCTTCCGAAATATATGGAATAGCGGTGTAGTCCCACAGAATTTTGGCCGAGCGACAGTCATCTTAATTCCGAAGGTCCCAGTTTGCACCGGACCAAAGGACGCTCGGCCCATTGCTCTCACAGACACTGTGGCCAAAATCTTTTTTAGCATAGTCCACACGAGGATGAGCGAATTCATGCACCGGAATGAGTACCTTGGAGTATCAGTTCAAAAAGGCTTCATGCGTGGCGTCTCGGGCTGCCTCGAGCACAATTCTCTCCTGGCTGCTGCCATCAAGGATGCGAGACAGCACGAACGCCAAATCAATGTATGCTGGCTCGACCTAGAGAATGCCTTTGGGTCAGTCCGACACAGTCTCCTCCACTTTGCACTCCGCTGGTACAACTTCCCACCAGTCGTGCGTGACATTGTAGCCTCCTACTACAACTGTCTGACTTTCCATGTTAAAACGCAAGAATGGACTACCCGCTCTATACCATATTCAATTGGACTATTTCAGGGCTGTTGCCTCTCCCCGACGATTTTTAATATAGTTTTTAATATACTGCTGGAAAGCCTGACCCAGTTTGACAGGAAGTGGGGCTACCGTTTTAAAACAGACGGCCAATACACCTCGTCGTGCCTCGCTTTTGCCGACGACCTAACTTTCATCACCAGAAGCCCCAAGCAGCTTTCCCTGCTATTACAGAAAGTGGAGCTTTTCTGCGACTGGTCAGGCTGTATAAAAGTGAAGCCCTCCAAATGTTTTTGCCTTGGACTCGCCCGCATGGGCACAAAATTTACATCCTATGACCCCAAATTGGTCTATAAGGGCTCTAATATCTCCCTTATAGACCCAAACAATCATTTCAAATTCCTCGGCAGAAAAATCACCCATCAGGGAAAAGACGTCTCGGGCGATCATGTTATAGAGCATTTCAAAAGTTGCCTGGCGAAAATAGATGCCTTGCTAATTTCTGACCCTCGTAAGGCCTGGATCTATGACAATTATCTAACGTCACATTTGTCATGGCCCTTTCTTATTTACGATTTTACCAAAACCCAACTGTCCCGTCTAGATGCGCTGGTGACAGCTAGTTTAAAATCCTGGCTGTCCTTAGCCAAACCAGCTGACCCCTCGACTCTCTTCAGGTCCAAACAAAATTTTGGGCTAGCGCTTAAACTGCCCTCTCTGCTCTACGCCAACTCCAGAATAACCAAAAATTCGATTCTGTGCAATTCCAAAGATCCGGCAATATCGAAGCACGTAATAAGTGGCCGTAGTGATTCAAATGATCTACAAGCCCGCGTAGACTTCCACAAAAAGTTCCTTACTGGAATCAGCCAGAATGGCACTGGTCTGGGGTATGGCAGTACAACCACGAGCGACGTGGACTTGAAGAAGTCTCTTTTGCGGGGAGATTACGACAGCAAGAGTATGGCTCATGCTATTGGCCTTCAATGCCAGAATGATTGGACAACAATTGGGGACTTTTGCATTCCGCCTCCAATGCACTGGAAGGTAATGCTCTATGACTGGACGCCAGAGATGCTGAAATTTTATTTGAATGCCTTTCAGCATACACTTCCAGACCCCAGTAACCTCGCTCGTTGGAGCTTTGCCGAGGATAGTTCTTGTCCCCTCTGTAGCAATACCCCTTGCACAGCTAGACACATTCTAGCTGGCTGCAAGGTGGCCTTAGATCAAGGACGGTACACTTACCGCCATGACAAAGTTCTCGCTGTTATTCGCGAGGTAATTAGTCTCTCAGTGGCTCGTGCCAACAAGGGTTTGACAGTATCCTCCAAACCCCCAATACAGTTTGTGCGGGATGGCTCTAAAGGCAAAAAACATTTAACCCCTTGAGTATGATACGACCAAATCTGGTTCTGAAACAATTATCCGTTGAGTATGATACGACCAGATCTGGTTCCGCGTTTTTTTCACTTCTTTGACGTTCTCATATTTATTCATAATTATCTAATTGTTTTACAAAATGATATTTCAATATTCTATATTCGAAATTTCAATGCAATCATTGTGCAGTTGTTCTTTTTATGATTGGTGTAGTAGTTTCGTAGTTATAGTACTTTAAGTCGATGTCGCCCAAAATCCTGCAAAGAGACAGATGCATCCATGAAAATACCCATTTACTCCAAGGGTTAACTACAAAACCTTTCTCAATAATCGAGAAAGCTACAGATTGGATTCTGGAGGTTGATTCGGTCTCTAAGCAGTATAAATTCCCTGAAAGTCTCGGATGCACAGCCCTCCGTCCAGATATAACTCTTTACTCTCTATCTCGGAAGGTGGCTCTTATTGTAGAATTAACTGTTCCATGGGAATCAAATATCCCAAAAGACCACGAGTACAAATTAAATAAATACCATGATCTTGCAAATGCCGTAACCCGGAACGGCTTCACTGTTCACCTTCACGCGGTGGAAGTTGGCGCTCGTGGCCTGCCAGCTAAATCTCTATTTCACCTCTTTAAAGATCTTGGCCTTTCCAGAAAAATAATCAACTCTTTCTTAGAAAAAATTATCTAAAACTGCGATTTGCGCATCTCAAATTCTATGGCTTCGAAGGGGGAGTGAATGGGTGGCAAGGTGAACGCTCACATGTGGCAAGACAGCTGTCCTAAACCTACCACAGCCGGTTCGTAAGTCCGGAATCCACTGCTCACCCCCCAGAAGTGTAAAAAAAATAGTATTATGATGGGCCCGACTCCGGTCGGTGAATTCCATGGCAGCTCCGTTTGTATTTATATATATTTCATTGCATGCATTAAATTACACTGTTTATTACGTTTTATTGTTGAAAAGTTTTAATTTATTTTGCAAAATAAAAAAATCAAGTATCCGTATCAAAAAGGATAGTCTCCCTATTTATATTAGATTTCCTCAGACCTTTTTTATAAATGGGTGACTAAAACATTTTATTCCATGCAAGCTGCCAGGAAAGGTATTACTGATTTTAGATGGTCATTCATCGCACTCAAGTTGTCAATAGGCTAGAAACTGCTCGGAACAATGTGGTATTACTTTATTTACCTAGTCACACTACTACTGCTTTAGCTTCCCAATATCTATCGATAAGCTTCCCAATATCTTCCAAAATTTGCTAGGATTCGAGGAAATATGCTATCTGATTCGCGGCTCATCCAAGCGATTTTATCTTTTCAATCTTGTAATTTTTCGGCGGCAGCGTCTTCGCGCTGGGCCTCGGCAGAAGAAACTCCGGCATTTCGTCTATTTCTTAAATCAACGAAACCAAATCAAATCGACATGGCGTAGCGAAAAAATATGGAAAATCAAAAGACGGCAAAATTTATTGTAAATGGAGGCAGGAATCGTAAGAGTGGAATTTTAAACTTTTTTTAAACATGGTTGGAAATATGATTTCGGCCAGTATTTTGAAATATTTTTAAATGAAATAGCGATTTTTTGTTTTTTCTTATTTTTTTATTCGTTGAGTGGGGCTTTTCTAAGGTCTTTATGAGCCTTGTAACACTGCGACCATTGCTGATCTATTGTGTTCGCCACCTACTATAGTTCTGCGCTAAGCCTCGTGTCATTTAAGAACCGCAGCAGGCTTTTGGCGCCAGATTGTTTTACCTCCTCAGGTTGGAGGGAATGACCACCCAAGTGGGTGTATCTTTTACGCATCAGCGGGCCACACTCGCACATGAGGTGCTGCGGAGTTTCCTCTGCCCCTTGGCAGAACCTGCACATTTTTGTGTCTCGGAGCTTGAGGTTGAACATGTGTTTGTTCAGGTCACAATGCCCCGTGAGCGCCCTCACCAATATGCGTAGATTGTTCCTATTTAGCGATATGGCCTCACGGGCCGTCTTACGGTCGTAAGCCTTAATAAGCGCTTTGGAATGATTCCAATGAATGATGGAATGAGTGGTTGACGGATTGTTCTAAACACATTAGTTTGAGCATTAGGTTTGCAAGGCTTTTTGGTACGCCACAGCAAGGTTCAGGGCCGTAAAACGTTCCCTTTGCTCCCGTCCTAGCAAGTTCTTCGGCTTTTTCATTTCCCTCGATTCCTGCATGGCCGGGAACCCATCTTAGAATTACCCTGTTCTTTTCGCCCAGGGAATTCAGTAGTGATATGCAGTTTTGCACTAGCTTTGAATTAATGGTATTCGAGGCCAGTGCCATAAGAGCTGCTTTGCTATCCGAGTGGATATAGATACGGTGGTTGGCGTAACCTCCGCTTGGAATATGGAGGCGTATTTTCCCAAGTTTACACTTCTTTCGAAGTTTGGTCGCTCTCCATATATACCACAGCCTACGTTAAGTCCCGATTTGGACCCATCAGTATACCATTTAAGGCTACCGGCCTCCCATTGCAGTTGGCTTTTAAGCCAGTCGTCACTGGGCGGCAGTTCCACTGTAAAAAGTTTTCCAAAGGTTAGGAGTGGGAGCATGGTGTCTGATACCATGTTGAGGGTTGGATTTTCACTGACTGAGTCAAGAACTGATCTTAGTGCTTGTGAGATCCAGTTTACCTTCTCTCGGGCAGATAGCCTGTACATGCTGGCTTTCGCCACCTGTTGCAAATGAATGTGTAGGGGTGGCGGTAAGTTCAGCGATTTTTTGTTAATACATTGTAATTTTTTTTTTTTTTTTTAAACATGTTTATCATAAGAAATAATACTTTTAATTTTAAGATGATTAGTTGACCGCTAAGCAATGTTTGAAAACGTTTTTTTTTCTTCATTTTATTAGGCCTGCTGTAAAGTCATTTCCAGCAGCATACACCAAAAATTAAAAATACTAATTTTATTTCGTAGTGCTATTTATTAGATTGGTTTACAAAATTGAAGGACTGAAAATTAAAGTTTCACAATCATAATATTTAATTCAATATTTATATAGTTTGGACCCAATTCACAATGATACGCCGCGAGACCACTCTCCTCCAATTTGAAGCAAAATGAAAATAAAACATTACACTATGAAATCAATGATAAAACTTACATATAGTTACATGATCAGTGCTTACATATACGAGTTTTACAAACATCTCTGTTGTTTAAACATATGTTGAATAATATATTTAAAATGCATTATCTTACTCATGCTAATATCAAACGTCATATTACTACGATCTGAGCAAAAATCTAAAGGTGGGTATCCATTAGGTTCGCGCATCAACTTTGCTCTGCGCATTTGCAACTGCTACAGTAGTGGATACGTTCGCGCTCCTGGAGCGTGCGACAGTGCAACATTGCACGCTCCGCGGCGAGCGCTCGACTCCCCGGCAGTAAAAGCTGCGAACACGAAGTTAAGCGCAATGTGTTTGTGGATGCGAGCAAAATAAGACGTTGGTGGGTACTTCTCTGGCGCATCACGTTCGGCGTTCACTGCGAATCCATCGCTATGGAGTAGGTCGAAAAGAAATGTCTATCTCTAATCGAGGAGTACTAAAATTATACAGTGCTGTGCTGTGGGATCCAAAATATGA
Source organism: Micropterix aruncella (assembly GCA_944548615.1). Classification (NCBI taxonomy): domain Eukaryota; kingdom Metazoa; phylum Arthropoda; class Insecta; order Lepidoptera; family Micropterigidae; genus Micropterix; species Micropterix aruncella. Next base: position 4,874,649 of record OX155965.1, on the reverse strand, counting down.
GAAATTTAAAAATCAATTTTGGCGACGACATGTTTCTCAACGTTCAAATGAAAACTACGGAGCACTCGTTGCTCTGGAGTTGATGCTCACGTCTGCATTTGAACAGTTACAGATGCGCGGAGCAGAGTTGATGCACGATCCTCATGGTTACCCACCTTAAGAGAAACCCATGAATATAAGGACAGATTCAAATATGCATAAAGAAAAGCACTTTGCACCATCTGATCACTGACATCATGTCTGAATATTAAAGCACGGTCGGACTGGTCGCCCTAATTATATTTTTTTATTTTTTATTTTATTTTATTCTGGAACCAAACAGAACTACACACAATGCAATTAAAACCTATTTAAAAGTGACAAAAATCCATTAATGTGATTCCGAATATAAAGTCTACAAAATGAATGCAATATAATTTTATATTGTTTCTACTTGAGAATGGGGGGAATCAGAATGGGAAGTGAGGTGAAAGGAAGAGACAAAATAGATAAAAAAATGATTATGTATGTATATAAATATATTTATATTTAATTTTAGGTATGATATATAGGTATTATACTGAATATACTTGAGATAAAATTATGTCCATGAACTAAATTAAATGAAATATAATGGGCTCGATTGCGGTTCTTCGTGAACTAAAATCGGAAATTAGTCCGTGTGAACGAGACGGGGCAATACGCTAAAGCGGAGTGTGAGATGACCGGTTGTCACTTTTTCGCATTAAAACTGCCCGCCAAGGTCAAATCTTACACCGCACGAAATATGTTCGAATTTATTCGGACGCGTATAAGTTCGACAGGTAGTATTTATCGACGATCGTTCGTTTCATATCCCGCTCTAACGTATCGCTCTGTCTCGTTCGCTTGGACTAATGTTAGTTTTAGTTTACAAAGAAACGCAATCGGGCCCAATATGTATAAATGTTTTGTGATCATCTAGACCAGGGGTCTACAACCTTTTTGAGGACAAGGGCCGACAATATTTTGATTTTGGTTCAGCGGGCCGCGTTCCAATATAAACTTAATTGAAGAACAATAATCGAAGTTATTTATTATCCAATGTTACAAACAAAAAAATATTTTAATAAAATTCAATCAATGATAAATATGTTTGACATTGTTTAGTTTAACTATTTTATCAATATCTTTCCGTATAGTGGTCGTTGCAATTCTCAAACTTGTCTCAGGTTGCAAGTTGCAACGTGTTTTCTATTCAACTCTCATTAACGCACTGAGCGAGCGAACGAAGCGAGTGTGTCCGTCGCAACCCGCCGTAGTAGTAAAACTGCAGTGGGCGCGGGCGGGCCGCCAAGAACGCCACCGCGGGCCGCGGGTTAAAGACCCATGATCTAGACTCTAGATTTTTTTTGTTGAGTTCTTATAAAAAGTTTTTGATGAGTGTAATAATTTAAGCCTTGCGTTCATGTACATAATTTGATCCATTTCGTTATATTTATAGGAAAATTATATATTTCCAACAAAAACTCGAGATTCATTCTGAAAAAAAAATTATACTAAAACATATTTTTAATTTTAAAATGTGTGTGCAAACTAACAAAAAATATGTGCAATAAACACACAAATCAAGTGTCGCAAAAATATATGTAAAAATCTACCTACACAAATCTTCCTAGGGGAAACCAGGGGCTGGTAGGTGCTACTCAAATATCTCTCAAGATAGTATGTCGACAACAATATACCTGGTCCGTTTCTCACTATTCGACGATGCTCTATTGGCTAAAGTCAGGGCACAGTATACCAGACAGTAGCGTCTCTTAGAACGAAATTGAAATCAAAGCGAATATGTCACGAGTCGTAAGGGCTCGGATATGGCCATCAGATGTCCTGCTATTTAGCCCATGCGAATATGCAAATGTTTGAAGTCGCCCAGCCTTTACCTGCGCGTAACGCTAACCAAAGGCGTTCGTTGAGACGTACCCCTCTGCCCACATTCCTCGCACCTTCTTCCCGCAATGTCCTGTAGCTCGAGAGTAAACCTACTGTTTGATATACTGTGGTCAGGGTATGGATTGATGCGCGATATGTCCCTGCGATGGTAACTTTGTGTTTTAACGTAGAAATAATTTTTATTGCATTTTTGAACTGCAATTTCGGCCTCTAGACGAGGCCGAAATTAAAGCGATTTATATTGTGTTGTAGTCTATGCCACTAGGAATTAATCTAGACTAGAGACAACCTCAGATCTAAAGGGGGGCAAACCGGGGTGCCCGTCCCATCCAGGGTGCATCGTACTATCGATTCTTCATTTAATTTTGAAACACATGCACAATGTGTATGGATGTACATTTAATTTAATTGTCCTTCAATACTTACTTCTCAATGTTTACCTATATATGTTTAGCTAGCTGTAAGTTTTCCTAAGAAATGAAAATAAAATAAAATAAAATAAATGTCTTTGCCGGGAGAACTTAGATGCGAAGTTACGTCCTCGCGTTAGGAAAAAATCCTCGCCACAGACAGAAGGGGGTGTGGCTCCACGAGTGTAGCCCAATATACCCAAACAGCCGAATGTCATGCCACGGTCAGTATTTACATGGCTCATTAGGTGTGCGAGTAATTCGCATTGTTTTTTTGTTAACAACTACTCTTTCAAAGGTATTACTATAATTATTAGTTGATGTGGTAATAGATTCTTTCGCAGAAAGAAAAGCTCAACGCGGAAATAAAGCTGTAGCAAGATTCGGTAGTAAAATCTGCTGGTACTTGAGGATTAAAGGTGCATGTACAGTCTGGCTCGTGCGTTGTCGACCCTGGTAATACGTATTCTAAATTAATGTGACATAAGGAAGGAGTTATTAGCAAAAATATACTACAGTGCAAATTTATTTAATGGTCCCTATTCCCTAGTAGTCGCGCCAATATGTATATTATGTTGTAGTAAATATTAAGCGGGCGCAAATCTGTCATATTTTCGATAAAAATACAATTTCATAAAAACAAATCTTATTTTCCTAAAAAGTACCACCGAATATTTGGTAGAATTTTAACCATTCAGTATTAGGCCGAACAGTAAAATAGAGGCCTATATTTGCAGAGTATTTGTTCGGCGCAATACTAATTATTACAATATTTGATATTTTATCAAAAATTTATCAGAAAATTTTCCAACAAATTCTCCAACATCATATCGAAATGAATTTACCATATTATCAAATAGAATAAAATGATAGCATAATGAAAGCAGTAAATGAAAGGAGTGGCTCTTGAAGAATAATCGTGTAGTAAGGTGACAAGTCCACAAGTCTTGCGGTGGGGTAAATAAAAAATTGGAACACCCACCTTGTAAGGGCAGAGGACACATTGCGCGTCCTTTCATTTTACCAGCTTCATGATTATTGTCTAAGATACAATATTATACACTATTATAGACTAAATTAATAGCACACAACACACTCATTCAAACGATACTTGCTAAAATCCATCAACAACATACATATGAACCATTCAAATAAAACTAATCTTTGGAAGTCAAAATTCTCTATAAATACAATCTAGTTCTTGTTGTGGTTCGTGAGTGCTTTCTTGCTGGACGGCGGTCGTAGTTTTGAGCGAAACGATTTGGTGGCGGAATGGGACCGGCTGAAGTTCTCTTTGCTGACCTGTAGAACAAAAAGATTAAAAATAAGAGGAATAGAATAGATATTTAGAATAGAATAGATCTTTATTGCATAATTGTATGTAAGGTACAGAGGTACAGATGTTTTTGTACGAAATGGTTCTATAAAGTTTGCCCACAAGGCGTACGATTTCAATTTCATGTTTATAACCGCAAGTTATAATCACAGAACACTAGTGCTTATTACTTATATGTTTAATTACAAGTCTAGGAAATTCAAAATTTAAAAAGTAAAAGAGGGACAATCAACCTATGGAACATGCATGCAGAGCCAACGAAACAATAGAGAATTCCAGAAAGAAAATGTTTTTTATTTTGTTATCAAATTCCAAAAAAAAACGCGCCAAGTCCTACCCAGATAACAGTTTTGGTACATAGTATACTAAATTAGGAATTAAAAGGAATATTTTCGCTTGGGCGCTCATTTTACTGAGTCAGTAAATAATTATAATAAATGCAGCCACCATCACCATGCAAAATTAAAAAAATACCATTCATTTTATTTTTATACAGTTGCATTTTCGATAATTTCTTAACCCCTAGAGCCCCGATATCGACCAAAACACGATTCAGCGTGACGGCCCCGTTTTAATTTTATTTTAATTTAATTTGTTTTATTTTATTATGTTTTATTTTATTATGTTAATATGTTTTATTTTAATTATGGATACAGTGGGTTGGCAGTAATTAATGTTTTGGTGAGACAGTGTCATAAATCAATTTTTTTACTAATTTTTACTAAAATTTTTTGGGACATCAACTTGTCAATCGGCTGAGGGGCCGAGGCCTGAAGGGTTAATGGGCGTGTATCGATCGGCGCTATCGATTTAGAATCAGTCTTCGCAGCTTATTTCTTGAGGCAAAAAAGATAAGTGTTGCTATTTCATATTTACTCCATGTAATATAAATTTCTTGATGAAATAAAGCTGGGTTCTTGTAAAATCTGAAAACGACTGCAGCCTTGAAACTATATTTCGGAATACGGATTTATCATAACATCTAAAAGCCGGTGGCCTTTATCAGCTTAATAGATGTTTTATTACTAATTTACAAACAAACAAAAACCACCACATGCGTTACAAGGCTCTGCAAAAAACCTGCCGCAATTTTAAATTTTATTTATTAATTTACAATAACTTTATATATGTCAAATACACACCATTAACATACTATGGTTGAGTTGGGAGAGATTAAGCACATCCTATGGTGAAAATGTTTATCCGCATTCCTAACAAGGTCAGAGACCCCTATCTAGGGATGCTGAATTGGGGGGTCATTTTATCCACGAGGCCTTGCTTCAAAAAGGTTATTTGACTGTATCCGTTTATAGGTACTGGTTCTGGCTGCTAATGCAACCATTAGCAGGCAGATGTTCAGATCACGTCGGGGTCATCAGTTATAGGACTGTATCCGTTTATAGGTATACTGGCTCTGGCTGCTACTGGTTGACCAGCGTAGACGATTTAATGAAGTCCCCTGCCAGAGTCCTATAATCGCTTGTCCGTTTGTACCTCGTATATATAGAGAGTAGAGAAACACAATATGAATATTTGAACAGTTTTAATAAATGTTAAAAGTGAACAGAGAGGCGACTTACTAAATTGGATGTCCTACATAATTGATTAACCTTTCGGAAACTAGTCATTCCACGCAAAATTTTTGAAGCCCTCGAAAATTTGTTGGTAGAAAATGTGTGCAAGCATACTAATATATACCGGTGGTTTATTAAATGGCAAGCTTCGATTACAAGTTTTTACCGCAGTGGAGGGAGAAATAGAGCCGATAATTGAATAAATACAGATATAATTCGGATAATAAGAAAAACGCCGAACGGCGTGGGTGGCCACCCAGGGTTTAAATATAGTCAAAGTGTGCGCTTTTATATGCGTCAAGCGCGTGAATTAGGAGCGATAGTGGAGATAGACTAATTGGTAATGGTCACTTTAACCGTGTGAACGTAAATTTCATTCTTGTACTAAGAATTACACATCGTAATTACGTCATGTTATTTGAAAACGTTGCTGTCTGATTAGATTCTCTACAAGGTCAAGAATCAAACCTGTTTGAAAGTAATTAGTAGAAAAATAACTAACCTTCCTGCCGCTGCTGGTCAATTTGTGTATATCACTCTCGGAGGTGCTCTTTCTAACTGTTCCGGATGGTGGGGTAGTTTTGGCGGTAGGCTCCATAAAAACGCACGAAACGTCCGAGACAGATGACGCACTGCTGAATCTTGTCAGTTTCGCTTCTTTGGGTGGAGACGCTTCCAAGTTTGATTCCGACAGGTCAATTGTGATCGGATCGTTCTGTGTAAAAGAATCAGGAGTTGGAATAAAAGGTCAGTATTACTGTTGCAGAGTGCTTTTAGTATACGAAATAGGTACCTTATTTCTTCCAGGAAGAGAAATATAAGAATAGTTGCAAGGACGTTCAAGTGGAATGTTTTATTTCCTTTTGATCTATCTAGCACAAAACGTATTGAAGGTCTAAACCTTAAAGGTACTATCAAAGGATACCCTCGAAAGGTACAGTCAAACTCTTGTTGCCACGAACTACTGAGATGCTTGCAAATACCAGCAAGAACTTTATCACGGCAGTAGGTGTACCGGCCTTGACCGAAAGCCGACCTGCAGTCAGCTAAAATATGTCTCGATCTAGTATTGCTACAAAGCGAGGTTACTGGGATCTGCAATGGTATGCCGAAAGGCATATACATTCCTTGTCTGATTATAAGACCTACCAAGCATTTCAGTACCTATTTACACTTTTCAATATGCGTAAACTTTTCAATAATGTTTTCTTTTAGTGTTTATGTAAATCATTGAATTATCGTGTCCTATGTGTAAATTATAAAAAAAAGCATTTAGCCACCATATCTATAAGAAACGGATCATACCGCATGAAAGAACAAACTCCTCAACTTTTCGTCAGAATTACATTTTTTGCATTCATGGTGGAGGTAAGACTGTTTCTCATTACTATTGTTATATCAAACAACGATACAGATTGTGTAGTTCATTGTTATAGATTAAAGATCCCTCGTAGAACAATATATTTATCATCCCAACATAGCAACCGACATTATATCTTATTTTAGCACCTAAGTATATTAAATTGTTTAATGTACCATAATAAATATGTCAACATGGACGGTGCTCCTCCAGAGGTCCGAGATAAATCGATAAATCAATAGATTAATTAGTATAAAAGAAGGACTGGAAGCCCAATTGCATCATTCGAAATACATCTAAACACACGACAAGTAATCGAGTTTTATAATATATTAGTGTAGTTTCGAATAAATATTTTAAACTTAAACGTTATAAACGAGTCTTCTCCCAGATTTGTTTTATATTTGGCATATTCATTCAAATAAACAAGACAGACACTTGAAAATAAGTACTGTTCAATACTTACAGGCCAATGAAAAGTGTAAATTTGTACTGTAGTGTACAGTGAGACTAATAATATGGTAAGGGACCGTAACTAAAATTTTGGCATCTCTGGTCTTTAGTTATACGACTTAATTGAGGAATGCGAAAGTCCCCAACTTTTGTTCAGTCATTTTGTCATTGAAGGTCACCTGTTGCTGTCATAATATCCTCGCCAGAAAGACTTCTTCAGGTCCACATTGCTCATGGTTGTAATGCCATACACCAGACCAGCACCATTTTGGCTGGTCTAAGCGGGCTTATGAATCATTTGATTCGCTACAGCTACTTACTGTGTGCTTCGATATTGTCAGATCCTTAGAATTGGGTATAATCAAGGTTTTGAAAAATGAGAAGTTGACTCAAAGGATGTCACGATAAATAGGATAGTTTTTAATAACACAGGATCGCCATAAGTCTAGTGAATATCTGGCGCACCGGCACACTTGGAGACACTGTACAGGTTAAGAAGTTGTCACAGATCGAAGCCTACATCATAACATTGCACCTCAGAATAAAAATGGCAAGGAGTGGCAATGTATTCTGCACGCTCTTCTATGGGATGAAAGGATGGACCCTCACTCAAGATTTTTTTTTAAAAAAAACCGGAGGCCTTTGAAATGTGGGTTTACAGTACAATGAACTGCATTTTGTGGACGGACTGACAGTGTGTTGAATGTTGAAGTGATGAATAGAGTGATGAAAAATATAGAAGTGCTCAGTACTATAAAAAATGGAAATTCCAATACTTTAGAAATGTAATGAGGAGATCAAAATATAGAATATTGCAACGAGGAATGCAAGGGAGAATTGAGGATCACCAAAGACTGGGCAGAAGAACGACATCCTCGCTCGAAAATCTAAGGGAGTGGTAAGGATAAAGTAGAACATCTCTATTTCTGACAGCGGCTCCGAGAGTGAAGATAGCTATGACGATCATCAATGTCCAATACAAATAACTGAACACCGACTTTGTGTCTAATTTACTGGCAAAACAGTGCACGGACGAAAATCAGCCATGCATTATCAGCCGCCCAACCTAATACTACGGTTTAAAAATGTACATCTACAAAACATTTTAAATACAAAGTAATTTCAATGTTTATTGCTTTTTTTGGCATGCAAAAGTAACCAGCCAAATAAATAAAAATAATACAAAATGAGGATTGAATCAGTATCCCATGGCCAACCATCGTATCTGTTTTTATTTTGCTACATTACATTTTAACGAGTACAAACTAAATAAATACCATGATCTCACAAATGCCGTCACCCTGAATGGCTTCACTGTTCACCTTTACGCGGTGAAAGTTGGTGCTCGTGGCCTACCAGCCAAATCTCTCTTTCACCTCTTTAAAGATCTTAGCCTCTCCAGGAAAATAATCAACGTTTTCCTAGAAAATATATCTAAAACTGCAATTTCCGCATCTCAAATGCTATGGCCTCAAAGGGGGAGTAAGGTGTATGATCACATGTGGCAAGACAGCTGTATTGAACCTACCACATCCCGTCATCAGTCCTGAGTCCACCCTCCCCCCCCCCCCTCCCCCCCGGCTCCAGAAGCGTATAGTTATTATATTATAGGGCACTTCACACAGTGGTATCCTATAGGAGATAGAGAATAGTGGCATTCTTTAAGAGTTTCAAGTTATGAAGTACGAAACTGTGGGAAATCTGATGTGCGTTATCGATATGATCAGAGCCCATGGGTTGTGGAAGTCTTGTTTCTACGGAGTACATATGGTAGGATAAACACAATGTTAATACTCAGACTATTTAATTATTTAAAAGAAGCTAATAGAACAGAGATGGCTTACCGTTGATAATGTCAAACGAGAGTAATTAATAAGCTAAATATACGCGCTTATATATATATCTGTAAATCTGGTGTTAGGTAGGGGGATTGTTCGTGTGAACTAATATTTGCAACTGTGAAAAACGCTATTTTCATACATTGATTATTTGCATCGTAAGAAAGACGCATTTAAAAACGAAAATATCAATTCTTTGAAAGCTAGTATCAGGCAATTAGACAATTTTGGTGATTTAATGACGTCAATTAAATCTTGGAATTAGAAATGTCTGCTGATGTTAACGTTGCATTGTTCATCATCATGTGTCACTACAAAACCAAGGAGCTTGAGATATTTCGAGACTAATCGGCGATCTGACTTAAGTGGCTGTCAAATTTCACCTCTTAATCGTTAACTTCTTACAGTCTTATTTAGAATGGTTGCTTAAAATTTGGGATCTAGCTTAGCGACCGCCCAACGAAAATCGTTATTTAGAATCGTTGCTTAGCACTAAACAATCGCTTAGCGGCCGTCGTTCATAAACGTCACTTTACGCACGCGACAGGCCAGGTTTAACGAGTACTTATCTTTGTCCTAGTCTTGTTTTTGCCGCGTAATGGCCGAATTTGAAAATTTTTTAGAGTTTTCGAGGAATTTGACGGTGTTTGGTCCTCGCAGAACTGCGAAACCGTATAAAAAACGGTTCGATCCGTTTATAGAACTTACTGAAGAAGAGTTTCGCTCCAAGTATCGGTTCACCAAAGCTAATTTGATGAAAATCGTGGATATGGTGAGAGGACAGCTACAGGGAGGCGGAAAAGGAGGTCAAATTAAGCCCGAGCTTCAAGTAGCAGCTGCTATACGGTCATGGGCACGAAATGAGGTAAATAAAAAACTTTGATAAGCTTTCTTTCTTGTTTCATATCCCGTTGCATTTTCATATCCCACTTTTTCTAACTACCATATGGTTTTGTATTTGTTACCAGATCCAAGATGATTGTGCCGATGTCCACGGTTTCAGCCAGCCCACAATTTCTGTGATCAGAAAGTGCGTTGCAGAAGCGATTGCATCACATTCTCGCCGGCATATCAAGATGCCCACTACCCAAAGAGAGCAAGATGCAATGATTGCAGAATTTGCAGCTATTCGTGGCTTTCCACAGGTTTTAGGCGCAATCGATTGCACACATATTAGGATAAGAAAAGTTGGCGGGGAAATTGGCCAATACTACATTAATAGAAAAAATTTCTATTCGCTTAACATTCAAGTAAGCGTGCACTTAGTCCATATTTTGTTTTTTTTGTATTATCTGCTTAGGTACGTACGTATAATGCCTATATTACATTTATTGACAGGTGGTTGGTGACGCTAATTTGAAGATCTGTGACATAGTGGCATCATACAGAGGGAGTACTCACGATGCTCGAATATTCCGGGAAAGCCGCATAAAGGATCGATTCGAAGAAGGAGAATTTCGGGGCCGTCTTTTAGGAGATTCCGGTTATGGGTGCACCAACTATTTATTTACGCCGATACTGCGGCAGGCAAATCGACATGAGGAGGCCTATAACACGGCGCACATAGCTACTAGAAATACGGTCGAAAGATTGTTCGGAGTATGGAAGCAGAGATTTTGGTGTCTGCTGCGAGGGATGACAGGTTCCCTCGAGACGATCAAAACTACCATTGTGGCCCTGGCAGTGCTACATAACATGGCAATTGATTTTAAAGAAGAAAATCTTGGTGCGATTGTTTAATATAAGTATAGGGCCATTTGCCCTTATAATTCCATCTTATAAGCACTAATTTCAGTATTACAATTTCATTACAGGTGGAAATCCAGAGGAACCCGCTGGTGATAATGGGGAAGGATCTGAATTAATCGGTGTGGAACCAGTTGGAATCTTAGGAGACGTAAACAGACAGATTTTTATTCGAAACTTTTTTTAATTGCTGTACATATTAAAGTCATTTGAGATACATATTAAACTTACTTACGTTACATATTACACTTAATTATGTTACATATTAAACTTATTTGTGTTATATATTGAACTTATTTAAGATACATATTAAACTTATTTACGTTAAATATTAAACTTATTAATGATACATGCTAAACTTACTTACGATACATATTAGTTACAACTTCTTAAGGCGCTAGGATAGGCCAAACTGCAAAATAGACCTCTCTTTGAACGCGAATTTCTCCTAAATGGATGGTCCAAATACATGAAAAAAAATATATATGGTATGTGTAATATAATCAAAATTAAATTTGTTGTCTCGTTTGTTTATTATTACTGTTAGTTTTGACATAAAAAATCGTACTTCTCCTATTATTTTACGAAAGAATGTTAAAATTTTTTTTAAACGCCTGAAGCGATTTCGATTATTCTTCCACCAAATTATAGAAAATTTAATGATTTATAAAACTGTTGTTTCGAAATTTTCATCAATATTTATATACGTAGTATATCAATAATATTACTTAAATACGCGGTCAGTAGCGGCCGCCAGCCAGTTTTGTCCTAGCATTTGCACCGGGAGGTCGCGTCATTTGTTATCTCCGAGATCGCGCAAAAATTGTGGCACAGATTAGCTTGAAGTGAAGTGCTGCATAAGATGGGACGCAGAAATCAGAAAACTTGGCATTACTTGAATAAGGCTTTGCATATGAACAAACTACGGTAAGTACAAAATTACTTATAAAATTATTTGTACTCAGAATAAAATATAACAGTACCTCTTTTGATCTGCGTATGTATGTATAGGTACAAAAACGATTAATTCACTTTTAGTTTCCCGAAAGGAAAGTATTGAAATCGCGTTAAAAAAATCGAGATGAAGACGGAAATATACATTTTGAACCCCCTGAGACGATTAAGACCATTTCCAGACCGATCTCTGTCTGTATATCTGTGTGTCTGTATATCTGTGTGTGTATGTGTGTGTCTGGCTGTGTGTGTGTGTGTGTGTGCGCGCGCGTGTGTGTGTGTGTGTGTGTGTGTGTGTGTGTGTGTGTGTGTATTCTTCCACGATAGCTAAAATTTCCTTCGCCAATCGATAGTTATGGTCTGTAGTACATAGATTTATTCGACTGTCGCTCACAAATGTTATTTTAGACTTTTTACCGTATACAAGCAAGGGATTTTTTAAATCTACATCCTATAAGATTAATTATTCACATTGTATTTATTTTATTCATTTATTTATTTATTATTTACTAGTTCTTTACATATACATTCAAATTCAAAATCACAAAAGAAAATAGAGGTAATAATACAGAAAAATACAGGTATACATATATATGCCTAAGCCCAGGTCAAATAGAGCGTAAATTATGTTTGGTTTTCAGATTTGCACAGTAGAGTGCAACCGAGCCCGCCTTGCTATTATTATTTTTTATAGGAGGGTCTGGTTACCTGGTCGCCGATATTTTTATGAAAATCTGTGATAATACTTTTTATATAAAGCTGACTATTATGACTATATAATATTATAATGCATAAATTAGGGTTAGCTCCTCCTACTACTAGTGTTTTGTTTTTCAGGGGATCCAGCATAAGGCAGGCAGAGCATGCGGTGGAAAATAAAGAAGACGAAACTGGGTAAGACGTGTACAATTTGCTTTCCTTATAACCTCAGGCATGTAAATGTAAATAAATTTAAAGTAACTTCCAATCCGCAAAAGCAATTAGTGAGCCTGAAACCACATTAGCATTTCGAAATAAAGTCGCGACCGTCAGACCGAACGCTTAATGAAGTTTGTTGCGAAATAGGGCATCAAAATTGCTGTAATATCAGATGAAACGGTAGAATTATCGCAAATACAAGGATATAAATTCAAATCGCGTATTGTTTGGTACTCATTTTATTAGTAGTTGGAGAAAATAAATTATGTTACAAGAAATTAAATTCTATTACTTTTCGAATACTAGAAATTTGAAAGATAAATGAGAAAATAACTTAATAGATAGTCAGAATTATAATTCGCAGAAATGGTGAGTATAATCAATCACATAAAAATAATGAATTACAAAAAAGAAAATAGTGTTTTTCTAATGCACTCACTTTAATTAAAATATATAGACAAACTAATATATAGTCTAGCACTTTGCAATATGTTTTTATCAAGGTGGAAAAATAGCTTTTGCACCCCTTCTCTACCGAGGTTAGGAAGCCAAGTATGATATTTTTTTAATGTTGTTTTTTAAAGATTTATTACATTTTTCTATTTTATTGTATGCTTGAAGAGCCATGAAAAGATAATGCCGCTGAGCAAATACAGTTCTCGTTTTAGGGACAAGGAATTATTCAACAATTGTGATAGGAGTGTGAACAATTGTGATGTGACCTGGTGTTGTGATAGGAGAGTTTGGTTACCTGGTTGCCGATATTTTTATGAAAATGTGTGATAATACTTTATATATATATACCTCAGGCATGTAAATGAATATATTCAAAGTAACTTCCAATCCACAAAGCAATTAGTGAGCCTGAAACCACATTAGCCTTTCGAAATAAACTCGCGACCGTCATTAGGACCAAACGCTGAAGTTTGTTGCCAAATAGGGCATCAAAATTGCGGTAATATCAGATGAAACGGTAGAATTATTGCAAATACAAGGATAAAAATTCAAATCGCATATTGTTGAGTAAACACTCGAGCCAACGGGTTCAGGTAAAAAAGTCAACAAAAAACAAAGTTCATACAATAAATATAGGATACCTACTATGTTACTAAAACTGGTTTAGTTAATTTCCGTCCCTGTCGGTGTATTTAGCAGCTATGCCTATTGTTATAGAACAAAAAACCTGGTAATGTTGCTTGATGGGTAATATTTAGTTTTATGTTTGTTACAGAGTCACTGTGACACCAATATCTCATAAAAACAGAAACAATGACAAGAGCAATGATGAAATTCAGGTAACTATTTATTTACTTATTTTTTATATTTATTGTTACATTTTATTGACACGAAACTAAATAATAAATAGGTTATGTTTAGATCGTATAGTGTAGGTGCATGGTTTAGACAGATCAGATTGACACAACATATGTGTCAAGTTATGTACCTACCTGAAACATTGAATACTTTATGTTTCAGATAGAGACAACAGAGGAAAACAGACAATTCAAAATTGAAGGCCGACGAATCGTAGAAATTAGCCATTTCTACGCAAAACTGCAAGAGGTTGCTAACCATGGACATATGGAATGTGGTTTAGGTTGCGTTGAAATCGTAGGCAAAAAAAGAACGGGATTACATTCGGGTGAAAGATATGTGATGAAAAATTTTACATAGAAAATGACGCTCCTGGAGACCAACTCACTGTTAACCACTGTGCTGTTGCTGGAACAATCGCAGTTGGCAATGGACACTCTTAGCTACAAGAGTTTTCTGCAGCACTAAAATTTACCAATTATGACACCAACGATATACAAAGCCTGTCACTGTAAAATTCAAAAGCATTGGGAAAAAGTTTCAGTCGAGAGTATGAATCAAGCAGCAGCAAAAGAAAGAGAACTAGCTTTAGCTGAAAGTCGCGTCGACAAAAAAGGTATACGAATCATAGACGTAGTAGTCGATGGGTGTTGGTGTAAGCGGACTTATAAAAGAAATTACTCGGCCTTATCTGGTGCTGCCATCATAATTGGGAGAAAAACAGGAGAAATACTGTTTTTAAGTGTTAAAAATAAATACTGTTCAATTTGTGCTCAAGCTGAAAATAAAAAACAACAACCGAAAACACACAAGTGTTACAAAAATTATAGTAGACCATCCACGGCAATGGAATCTGAAATGTATAACCTATTTTAATTGCGTAATTTTATTGTTGTAATTTTTTTATATTTGTAATATTTTTAATTTGACTATTCTATCATTCGATCATTCTATCATTCGACATTCGATCATTCGTTTGTATATTTTATATCTGTATATTTCATTTATACCTATTCAGGTATTTTAGCAGCCTTAGTTATTTCTTAAATATTTTATATTTTTTAATATAAATTCTATTAATTATTGTTTTCAAATTTTAAAAATAGTCAATTTGTACGCAAATGAACCTAACAATGAATTATTCTATCCATTTGTCTATACCAAGAGTAGGGATTCCTACCAATTGGCTTATTTTATTAAAATTAAAATTAAAACTTTTAATTGTATATAAATTGTTTTCTATTCGGCATGAAACCTGAACTAAACATGTTTTATTGATATTATTTTTTTTCATCTGTCTCGAAGAATATTAAAAGGGTGTCTTCATTTCGTTCTTGAAAGGATAGTAATTTTCTATACTACGTTATCTCAACGTTGAATCAGTCAAGAATTATAGAATCAGTCAAGTCAGAACGGCAGAATGCAGAATGTAGTACGCATCTGAACAATCTTTGCAAACTTGTATTAAACTGTGGTTGTTCGGTGAGCCAGCCCCTTTTTCGGTGAGCCAGCGGAGCTCGCCTCAAACCGTCAAGGTCGTTCGGCTATACTATCGCCTTAATATTAATGATACATATTAAAACAAAACCATGATCCTTTGCTCACATACGAAAGGCAGCCGGTCTCGAAAGTTGAATACGTAAATGAAATGATTTCAAACCTTTTCTGCATCGTCCCAATTTGCAGATCTCTTCCTTTTTTGGTCGGGCATATTTTTGTCGGACATTTCTTTATACACGTGAAAACAGCGGAATATCTCGACACGACGAAACTAAACGACGCCACAAAAATGCAAAGCTACCACAAAGCTACTTTGACAGATAGCGTTGTGCGTTGTACAGCCGTAAAATAGCTGGTTACCAGTGGCTATATCGCGTTTTCGAGCGCTAACGCATTGCTTAGTTAAGTCACCGTTAGGATGCGTTTCTAAATAACAAATTTTTGGACGGCGTCTTAACGAGATAAACGTCACTTATCTAAGACACCACTAAACGACAGCTTAAGCAACCATTCTAAATAAGACCGTTATTCTCCAGAGAAAAATATTCGAGAAGTATAATTACAGGCAAACGCTTTGAATGACCTAATATATGTCATTTGACTATAGTGGTTTGCCTTATTGTTTAGCAAATCATACAATTATTAAAAACGCAATATATCTCAAAGAATGGTTGATATTGGAATAATTCTTAAACAGATACAAAAAAGGTGATAACTCTAAAAGTATTTTAGTACAGTTAAGAGGCTGAAAATGGCCAAAATGTCAGATATGATGGTTGACTGTGATTAGAGAGACAATAATATTATCATCCCATTTTTTAATCTTAAGTTCATATTTTAAAAAAACACACACACAAGCAAAATAAATCTACTTAATGCGAAAAAAAATATATTTACGCTGGCAACATTTGCAGGGTCTAATGTTCTTGAGTGGCTGGCAGAGTCTGGCGCGAGACAAGCAACACTAATCTTAGTTGGCAGTTTTAAACTACGCACCTTGAGGATGAATAAAGTTACAAAATCAGTGAACTGTAACATAAGATCACGATCTGGAAGAGTTAAAAAAAAGATGTGTACCTGTAACATTGTTGTTTGGCTGGATCTGAATCGCTTCAAGATCCTTTCATGTGGTGATGTTGCAGCAAAGGTTTTCGGGTACTGATACGATTTTCGAATCGGAGTTTTACCTTAAAATGAAAGAGAGGTTTGAGTATTGTACTGCCGTAAGTTAAATTCTGTTGAAAATATTTTTTATCTATAATCTGACTCCGCTGCTAAACGTGAGTGGAACAAAAGAGTACTCGAAAACTTATACGACAAAAAATAATATAAATCCTGCAAAGTATAAACCAGACCTTAAAAACCCCCCCAGGCTCGCCCCCAAATAAGTCAAAATTCACGTGTTAAAGCTATAAGAGCGATTGTCAGTGTGGGCCTTTAGAAAATGTTGAAATGATCAAATTTCCTGGGGTTTTATATAGACATCTTGGATGGACACACCACTTAAATCTCCTGTCAAAGCAAATGCGATTGCAAACAGCTGAAAATGGTCTAAGGCAGTGTTTTTCAACCTTTTTTAGATCGCAACCCTCTTTTTGGTAAAAAAAAACTAAAAAAACTGCTCTATCGACCCCCCCTTAGACTGTAAGTTAATTCTCTCAACCCCCACCCTCAGTCTCTTCCACAGCTGTAACTGTAAGCATCGAATAAATAAAGTTTTAGTAAAAAACAATAGCGAAGACCACATTCATTTAAACTGTTTTTCACTTTCGAAGCTATACCTAGCTGTTTACATCTTAGATCAACATGAACTTTTGTAAAAGCAATAGACTCATAATAAATATGTTTCCTTTCCGAAGTTGTAAATGTTGGCATATTAGATAAATAAACATTTCGTAATATTTTTTTTTTTTATTTTTAGATAGTCTGCGAACCCCCGGGGGTGTGTTTGTGACCCCCTGGGGGATCGTGACCCACCGGTTGAAAACTACTTGTCTAAGGTCTTCTGATCTACTCGATCTTGGCAAGGAAGGTACTTCGGATGCGGCAAAAAAACCTGTGATAAAAGCATGTAAATCCATCAATGTATGAAGTCAAGCCGCTACAGCTCTAAGCATCAGCGTGCATACACCAGAAGTGTAGTGAAGCCAACAAACATACCCCTGCATGGCAGTAGAACCACTTTTGCAGAAGGCATGTCACATTCCCTTGGATATAGGTACTCCATCTGATCCCCTGGGGTTGTGTCCAATACAAAAAGCGAGAAACCCTCAAGGCAATTTTACAGTGACCTTTAGAATCACGTATATGTTTACTCAAGACATTTGGTTAATTGGATTTTGATAACCATAACCTGCACGATATAGTGTCCTATTAACGAAGTTATTGTTGCCGATGTACATTTACATATTGCTTAGTTAAGATTTAGGCCACCCTTAAGGGCTCCCTAGACGATCAAGCATGCTTGTCAAGCATCGCGTCCCGGGCTGGAAGGATATCGTCAACTGCAGGAAATATGCAAATATTTTTTTGTAATATTTACCAAAAATGCCTAATTTTGTAGTTTAGGAGTCACGTTGGGAGTCACGTTAATTAGACGTAATTGATTTATGAATGATTGACTCCCTGGTATAAAACTACACAATTAGGCATTTTTTGTAAATATTTTTAAAATATATTTGCATATTGACGAATCTCTGGGACGATCCCCTCCCAGCCCGGGATGCGATGCTTGACAAGCATGCTTGATTGTCTAGGGAGCCCCTTAGAACAAGCGTATACTTAGTAAGGGTGGCCTAACATAAAAAAATATTGCGCAATATTTTTAACAACAAGGTAATATTATAAACAGGATTAAAACGAATTTACCGCCTGAAGTTTGTAGCACTCCTGGCAATACAAACCCAAAAATCTGGTGCTACAAACTTCATGCGGTGAATTCGTTTTTATCCTATTTATAATGTCAAACAACCGTAATAGTCTACGATTTCAACAACTTAAAAAAAAAATATTTAAAATCCTGCAAAGTACATCATAATATGACAATATCTTACCTGTCGGCGCATACACTTTATACTGTTTGCCCATATATTCCGACTCCATGTTATCCCATTCGATCAACGATTCGTGTAACTGTTCCTTAAATTCATTTAGAGTTTCCTCATTTTGGCAGAGGGTATCATGCAATAATTTTTCATCGTTAGTCATATCTGTGACCAAACTATCTGCAGATGTAATCATCTGATCTATGGTGCCTCCGCATGTTTGTGTAAACGTCTGAAAGAATCCATGAATCTATGAATAAAATATCATGATTGCTAAATAGCCAATCGATATAGCATAAGAAAGAGGTTTGCTTTGCGAAAGGTCGTAGTTATAAAGCTGGGGGGGCTCCTGGATAATGTAATAACTAGGATCCTTTGGTGCAACAAAACAATATATTGAAAAGACGAAACCTGGATATCCCTTTCAGACCTGAGATTTTCCAAATAAAGTTCTTGGGATTTTTTTTTAAATAGTACCCAAGATCAATAAAAAATACCCACAAAATTGTGTAGATACCTTTATAGATATATATTATATTATATTTATCTATCATACCAAACCGTACCCCCAGATTTGTCTGGATTAGGAATTCATGATCATCTACACCAGGGGTTCCCAATCTTTTTCAGCCCTCGGCGCACTTACAAGTTTAGTATTTTGTCACGGCGCCCTACTTTAGTAAGCTATGTGGAATAGATATAGTGAATATATATATATATATATATATATATATATATATATATATATATATATATATATATATATATATATATATATATATATATATATATATATATATATATATATATATATATATATATATATATATATATATATATATATATATATATATATATATATATATATATATATATATATATATATATATATATATATATAATCATACTTTACCGTAAAAACTGCATCCAGTGATATTGCAGAACCTTTGTTGATCCACCTTCTTTTGTTTGTCAGCGATGAACTGAGAGAGATATAGTTGTCTTTGTCGAATATAAGTGTAAGATATGCTTTTTCGCTTTCATGTATTCGAAGCTAGATACTTATACTCGCTATTATTTTTTATCTAATGCTCGAGCGTAAGTTGATCCCTAACGGTCAAATTTATCACATTCGTTCATTGTTGATCCAGATCAAGCAAGTGCTATCAAACGATATATTCTTATACTATCGTCTCTCATTACATATACAATCTCGTCATATTTTAGATATTGTTCTTATTTCTTTAAAACAAGACAAGGTCAATTACAAGTCAATCTTGTTAATAACCTTAAATAAGTCTGTACTTCCTGGGTAACGAAAGAGTTATTTTAATATTGAATTTATGTACACATTTAGGAATTTACTAAAGCAACAGTGAATTACACGGTACGTCCCATCTTTAGTCCAGAGTCGATGATCGAGCCAATTTTAAAAAACCACTTGCGAAAATTTGTCTTAGTGGGATCAAATTCACTAAAAGATAATTGCCATACCACGGGCAGCTGTGGGGCGCATTTAGCAATCACATTAGACCATATCCACACTCAGGCCATAACATTGCAGCATCAGTACTGAGAAACCCGGAGCTCAATGAAAAAGTCTTTGTTTGAAAACCACAATACTGATTCAAAACCCAGCAAATCCTTCTTCCTTTCGCGGTTCAGTGTGGTAGTATCGCTGCAGCATCAGGATTTGGGGCCCAACTATAGAACTTATGAAAATGTTGTAATATCATGGAGACTGAATACGCATTTCATGAGATCAGTTCGGTAGGAGCAGTTAAAAAATCGGTTGCGTCACACGCCAAGTCTTTCACGACAAGTAGCCAAGGACTGATTTCATCGGAATATTAATTTTATAAATAAAATCGATAAGCGCTTTCTCTCGGCCGGCGAACGATCCCGGTAGTGTTCCGTTACACATCCTCAGCGGCGCAGATGGCGCGGCTCGTTTCTTGGCTAGCTTTGTGAGGCTCGGCGTTATCATTTGGTTAAAATATATGTCTGAATTTAAATAACATTAGTGCAGATTGTACATGAGATATTCAAACCAAATTTCACAATAATCTTGCCGCCGAACAAGGCATCCAAGTCCAATAATTTTTTATTTATTTTATTTATTTATTTCCATAATTCAAGATACAAATTACAAAGAAAATCCTTATTCTAACAAAAAAAAAAACAGTTTATAATAATTGTATATATTATACCTAGCTTAGAAAGGAAATTTCAAAATTCAAGGAATATAAATTATTTTTTTGCCCCCTGATAAACCGATTTTAACCACAACCTTTTAACTCATGCCATGACGAAATGATGCCTGCATATCAAATTTCAACTTAATCGGATCAAGCGATTGGTGGCTATCGTGGAAAAATACATACAGCTAGACATAGGGAGATACAGAGACACCTTTATTTATCTGGAAATCGTCATAATTATATCGGGGGGCTCTAAATAAATATTTTCACGTCGATTTTTTTTTCACAGTACTTTCCCTTTTGGTTGGTTGGTGAGAAGGAAAAGTAAAAACTTGGTTGTGTCAGTACAAGAGTTTCCCGGCAAGTAGCCAGGGTCTTATTTCATCTGAATAGTCGTTTCATAAATAAAGTCGATGAGCAGTTGGCGAAAATTTCTGTTAATGTGCGACGCAACGCAATAAAAATTTGAATTTGAACGCGCGTCATCTCATTCAATTTAAAAATAAAATTACTAACGCGGGTCGCCGTGAGTCATCAATTACAATTCACACATCGCAAGCGACGCCGCTTTAAATGGCCTGACTCTTAGTTTAATTTATGGTAGATTTTAAATATTATTTGTGTCGCTTGTATACAGGATGAGTTTAAATGACCAGGCGTCATTTGAGGGGTTGGATCAGTAAGAGCAACTTAGCAACTTTAAAAAATAAATAGCGAAAACCAAAAAAAATATGTTTATTTATTTTTTATTAAACTTATAACTTGATCGTTAAGTAAAAAAATAACAATCGAGTGGGCGCGCTGCGATGGCGCAGCGCGCCAGTAGGTAAAATGTTGCTGCTGAACAATATTAGCGATATTTCACTTACTGCTAGATGGCGTGTAATGCTCAATACTTTTATACTATTTTTTAAAAAAATATATTAATATATATATTTTTTAAATTTAATTTAAAAATAAAATTCATCGTCGGGGGCCGGTAAGGTAAAATCAGTCTTAAAATTTAAATAATAATAAAGCCGTTTAAATCAAGTCTTGATTTTCCGACTCATACGGTTCAACTAATATAAGAGCTACGAAATTTTTCATTGGTATATAATTATTTCCTTATGGACACCGTGCATTAATTGATCCAGATCAACCAAGTGCTAAACATATAAAGCAATAACTCTAACTGACATAAATCTAAATGGTCACAGTTATGACTTATGTATATATAGTTTTCGCATCCTACGTACAATGGTTGATCCGGATCAACAAAATGCTTAGCATTGTTTCCAATTTTTGGATATACGAGTATATCGGCATTCGGAAGCGAACGTCCGTTCCGTTGGCGTGTCAGCGTTGTGATGGTCGGAAAGGATAATTTTATTAAATAAATAAATAAAAAATAAATAGGCGAATCATTGGTGTTTGACTTTCCAGGCAATCAGCAGACACCCAACATTTTGTATACGCATTCAATTATGATAGCCGCTTCCATGTTCCACCATGACATTACCGATGAACTCTGGGTTGGCTCCCGATAAGGGAATTCCTTAACGGTCAACAGCAGAGACCCAAAATTTTGTATACGCATTCAATTATGATAGCCCCTTCCATATTCCACAATGACATGGCTGATGAACCCTGGGTTGGCTCCCGATGAGGGAACTCCTCTATGGTCGACAGCAGAGACCCAAAGTTTTGTATACGCATTCAATTATGATAGCCCCTTCCATGTTCTCCCATGACATGGCTGATGAACCGTCGGTTGGGTCCCGATGAGGGAACTCCTCAACGGTCAACAGCAGAGACCCAAAATTTTGTATACTCATTCAATTATGATAGCCGCTTCTATGTTCCACCATGACATTACCGATGAGCTCTGGGTTGGCTCCCGATAAGGGAATTCCTTAACGGTTAACAGCAGAGACCCAAAATTTTGTATACGCATTCAATTATGATAGCCCCTTCCATATTCCACAATGACATGGCTGATGAACCCTGGGTTGGCTCCCGATGAGGGAACTCCTCTATGGTCGACAGCAGAGACCCAAAGTTTTGTATACGCATTCAATTATGATAGCCCCTTTCATGTTCTCCCATGACATGGCTGATGAACCGTCGGTTGGGTCAAGATGAGGGAACTCCTCAACGGTCAACAGCAGAGACCCAAAATTTTGATAACGCATTTAGTTATGATAGCCCCTTCCATGTTTTACCATGACATTGCTGATGAACCCTGGATTGGCTCCCGATGAGGGAACTCCTCAACGGTCAACAGCAGAGACCTAAATTGTTGTATACGAATTCAATTATGATAGGGCCCTTCCATGTTCCACCATAACATGGCTGATGAATCCTGGCTTAGCTCCGGATGAGGGAACTCCTCGACGGTCAACAGCAGAGACCCAAAATTTTGAATACCCATTCAATTATGACAGCCCCTTCCATGTTCCACCATGACAGGGCTTATGAACCCTGGATAGGCTCCCGATGAGGGACCTACTCAACGGTCAACAGCAGACACCTAAAATGTTGTATACAAATTCAATTATGATAGGCCCTTCCATGTTCCACCATAACATGGCTAATGAATCCTGGATTAGCTCCGGATGAGGGAACTCCTCAACGGTCAACAGCAGAGACCCAAAATTTTGAATACGCATTCAATTGTGATAGCCCCTTCCATGTTCCGTCATGGCATAGCTGAAGAACCCTGGATTGGCTCCCGATGAGGGAACTCCTCAACGGTCAACAGCAGAGACCCAAAATTTTGTATACGCATTCAATAATGATAGCCCTTTCCATGTTCCATGATGACATGGCTGTTGTACCCTGGGATCGCTCCTGATGAGGGCACTCGTCAACATTCAACAGCAGAGACCCAAAGTTTTATATACGCATTCAATTATGATAACGCTTCCATGTTCCACGATGACATGGCTGATGTACCCTGGGCTGGCTCCCGATGAGGGAACTCCTGAACGGTCAACAGCAGACCCAAAATTTTATTGACTCTCCCGGCAATCAGGCAACCCGCGAAAAAATTACAACCTTCCCCCACCCCCTCCCCGCCCTCACAATCACCTCCCCTAACTCCACCCGCCTTCAAACTCCACTCTCTCTAACGACCTCCCCCCCTAAGATCCCGACCAAACTCTACACCCAAGCCCCATCCCCATTCCACTCCCCCCAAAAATCCCCATCCCCTTCCCCATATACTCCCCCCAACCACATTGAATAAATTCGTTTGAATTTTTAGATCCCGAGAGCATATTGATCAAAACAAAAAAAAACAACCAAATATGCCGTTCCTATTCAGAAAAAGAAATACGGATATCCATCGTTTGAATCGTGGGTAGAAAACAGCACTTTCAGTTTTTCCTGAATTTTCCTATTTTCCAGGCAAATTTTTCAATTATCCTTGCCGTTACGACGTTATTTGGAGTATTACAAACATTTTGGAAAAAGATGTGTTTCCCGGCAAGAAGTCAGGGACTTATTTCATCTGAATAGTCGTTTCATAAATAAAATCGATGAGCATTTAGCGAAAATTTCTTTTAATGTGCGACGCAACGCAATAAAAATTTGAATTTGAACGCGCGTCATCTCATTCAATTTAAAAATAAAATTACCAACACGGGTCGCCGTGAGTCATCAATTACAATTTTTTAACGATTCACACATCGCAAGCGACGCCGCTTTAAATGGCCTGACTCTTAGTTTAATTTATGATAGATTTTAAATATTATTTGTGTCGCTTGTATACAGGTTGAGTTTAAATTATCAGGCGTCATTTGAGGGGTTGGATGAGTCTTTGAGTGATGACCGATTTCAACTACAATCTTTTCAACTCTTGCCATGACCAAATAATGCCTGCGTGCCGAATTTTATAAAAACGGGATGAAGCGTTGGACGCTATCGTGGAGGAATTTTGAGGGAAAAAACATTTTCTCCCTCAAAATATCAACTAAGAACCAACCCTCCCCCTATCCCCTCCCCCCTTCCCCCTTTCGTTGGGTTGTTGACTGAATAGAAGCATAAGAACTTTGTAATATCTATCATTTTATATAAGCAGTTATTTTTATTATTATTTATCTGTAGTTTCTATGTATTTATTATTATAATATACATATACTATATTATAAATTATATTATTTATGTATGTATGTATATTTGGATGTATGTATATGTATATTTATGTGTATATGTTTATGTATGTGAGCTGTATTGATACTTTTATTTAATATTACACGGTTGGCTGTAAGAAATCGTGAAACGATAAGCCCGCCGTTTGTACTAAGTCAAAATAGAATTTAAGTTTTCTTTACCCATGTATTTTTTTTTTGTTAGTACAATAAAGGTATTTTTCATTTTCATTTTCATTTTCATTTTCATTTTCATTTCATTTCATTTCATTTTCATTTTAAAGGAATACACACACACACACAAACAGAGACCACACACACACACACACACAGAAGTTGCCTTAGTCATTTTGGGGATCGGTGGGGGGAGGGACGGGCAGAGGGGGAGATTAAAAATGTGTATCCGTCTTCTTCTCGAAATAAATATTAAACCCTTTCACAATACTTTACCTCATCGTCGGTTGGTGGGCCGGTAAGGTATAATCAGTCATAAAATTCCAATAATAATAAAGCCGTTTAAATCAAGTCTTGATTTTTCGACTTATACGGTTCAACTAATATAAGAGCTACGAAATGTTTCATTCGTATATAATTATTTCCTTATGGACACCGTGCATTAATTGATCCAGATCAACCAAGTGCTAAACATATAAAGCAATAATTCTGACTGACATAAATTTAAATGGTCACAGTTATGACTTAGGTATATATAGTTTTCGCATCCTACGTACAATGGTTGATCCGGATCAACAAAATGCTTAGCATTGTTTCCAATTTTTGGATATACGAGTATATCGGCATTCGGAAGCGAACGTCGGTTCCGTTGGCGTGTCAGCGTTGTGATGGTCGAAAAGGATAATTTTATTAAATAAATAAATAAAAAATAAATAAGGCGATTCATTGGTGTTTGAATTGGTGATTCATTGGTGTTTGAATAAGTGGGGAATGGGGGAGTGTTGTATTTTTTTGCGGAGGGAAGCGGGGAGGGTTGCCTGATTGCCGGGAACGAAAATAAAATGTTAGGTCTCTGCTGTTGACCGTTGAGTTCCCTCGTTTGGAGCCAACCCAGGGTGAACGGATATCAACCACAATCTTTTCAGCTTATGTCATGACCAAATGATGCCTGCTGATGCCAAATTTCAGCTCAATCGGATGAAGCGTGTCGGCGCTATCGTTGGAGAATACGGACAGACACACAGACATACGGACAAACACACACAGACACACACACGGAAGTGCGTCCACAATACTTTCCATACTGGAAAGTAAAATCGGTCGTCACTCAAAGACTTTCCCGGCAATCAGGCAACCCCTCATTTGCTGCTGATTGACTTTCCATGCAAACAGCAGACACCCAACATTTTGTATACGCATTCAATTATGATAGCCGCTTCCATGTTCCACCATGACATTACTGATGAACTCTAGGTTGGCTCCCGATAAGGGAATTCCTTAACGGTCAACCGCAGAGACCCAAAATTTTGTATACGCATTTAATTATGATAGCCCCCTTCCATGTTCCCATATGACATGGCTGATGAACCGTGGGTTGGCTCCCGATGAGGGACCTCCTCAACAGTCAACAGCAGAGACCCAAAATTTTATTGACTCTCCCGGCAATCAGGCAACCCGCGAAAAAATTACAACCTTCCCCCCCCCCTCCCCGCCCTCACAATCGCCTCCCCTAACTCCACCCGCCTTTCAAACTCCACTCTCTCTAACGACCTCCCCCCCTAAGATCCCGACCAAACTCTACACCCAAGCCCCATCCCCATTCCACTCCCCCCAAAAATCCCCATCCCCTTCCCCATATACTCCCCCCAACCACATTGAATAAATTCGTTTGAATTTTTAGATCCCGAGAGCATATTGATCAAAACAAAAAAAAAAACAACCAAATATGCCGTTCCTATTCAGAAAAAGAAATACGGATATCCATCGTTTGAATCGTGGGTAGAAAAACAGCACTTTCAGTTTTTCCTGAATTTTCCTATTTTCCAGGCAAATTTTTCAATTATCCTTGCCGTTACGACGTTATTTGGAGTATTACAAACATTTTGGAAAAAAAATGTGTTTCCCGGCAAGAAGTCAGGGACTTATTTCATCTGAATAGTCGTTTCATAAATAAAATCGATGAGCATTTAGCGAAAATTTCTGTTAATGTGCGACGCAACGCAATAAAAATTTGAATTTGAACGCGCGTCATCTCATTCAATTTAAAAATAAAATTACCAACACGGGTCGCCGTGAGTCATCAATTACAATTTTTTAACGATTCACACATCGCAAGCGACGCCGCTTTTAATGGCCTGACTCTTAGTTTAATTTATGGTAGATTTTAAATATTATTTGTGTCGCTTGTATACAGGATGAGTTTAAATTATCAGGCGTCATTTGAGGGGTTGGATGAGTCTTTGAGTGATGACCGATTTCAACTACAATCTTTTCAACTCTTGCCATGACCAAATAATGCCTGCGTGCCGAATTTTATAAAAACGGGATGAAGCGTTGGACGCTATCGTGGAGGAATACACACACACACACAAACAGAGACTACACACACACACACACACAGAAGTTGTCTTAGTCATTTTGGGGATCGGTGGGGGGAGGGACGGGCAGAGGGGGAGATTAAAAATGTGTATCCGTCTTCTTCTCGAAATAAATATTAAACCCTTTCACAATACTTTACCTCATCGTCGGTTGGTGGGCCGGTAAGGTATAATCAGTCATAAAATTCCAATAATAATAAAGCCGTTTAAATCAAGTCTTGATTTTTCGACTTATACGGTTCAACTAATATAAGAGCTACGAAATGTTTCATTCGTATATAATTATTTCCTTATGGACACCGTGCATTAATTGATCCAGATCAACCAAGTGCTAAACATATAAAGCAATAATTCTGACTGACATAAATTTAAATGGTCACAGTTATGACTTAGGTATATATAGTTTTCGCATCCTACGTACAATGGTTGATCCGGATCAACAAAATGCTTAGCATTGTTTCCAATTTTTGGATATACGAGTATATCGGCATTCGGAAGCGAACGTCGGTTCCGTTGGCGTGTCAGCGTTGTGATGGTCGAAAAGGATAATTTTATTAAATAAATAAATAAAAAATAAATAAGGCGATTCATTGGTGTTTGAATTGGTGATTCATTGGTGTTTGAATAAGTGGGGAATGGGGGAGTGTTGTATTTTTTTGCGGAGGGAAGCGGGGAGGGTTGCCTGATTGCCGGGAACGAAAATAAAATGTTAGGTCTCTGCTGTTGACCGTTGAGTTCCCTCGTTTGGAGCCAACCCAGGGTGAACGGATATCAACCACAATCTTTTCAGCTTATGTCATGACCAAATGATGCCTGCTGATGCCAAATTTCAGCTCAATCGGATGAAGCGTGTCGGCGCTATCGTTGGAGAATACGGACAGACACACAGACATACGGACAAACACACACAGACACACACACGGAAGTGCGTCCACAATACTTTCCATACTGGAAAGTAAAATCGGTCGTCACTCAAAGACTTTCCCGGCAATCAGGCAACCCCTCATTTGCTGCTGATTGACTTTCCATGCAAACAGCAGACACCCAACATTTTGTATACGCATTCAATTATGATAGCCGCTTCCATGTTCCACCATGACATTACTGATGAACTCTAGGTTGGCTCCCGATAAGGGAATTCCTTAACGGTCAACCGCAGAGACCCAAAATTTTGTATACGCATTTAATTATGATAGCCCCTTCCATGTTCCCATATGACATGGCTGATGAGCCGTGGGTTGGCTCCCGATGAGGGACCTCCTCAACAGTCAACAGCAGAGACCCAAAATTTTGTACACGCATTCAATTATGATAGCTCTTTCCATGTTACATGATGACATGGCTGATGTACCCTGGGTTCGCTCCCGATGAGGGTACTCCTCAACATTCAACAGCAGAGACCCAAAGTTTTGTATAAGCATTCAATTATGATAGCGCATCCATGAACCACGATGACATGGCTGATGTACCCTGGGTTGGCTCCCGATAAGGGAATTCCTTAACGGTCAACAGCAGAGACCCAAAATTTTGTATACGCATTAAATTATGATAGCCCCTTCTAAGTTTCACTATGACATGGCTGATGTACCCTGGGTTGGCTTCCGATGAGAAGACTCCTCAACGGTTCACAGCCGACACCCATAATTTTGTGTACGCATTCAATTATTATAGCCGTAAGTTTCACTATGACATGGCTGATGAACCTTGGATTGGCTCCCGATGAGGAAACTCTGGAACGGTCCGCAAACGCGAACGCCTGTGTCACCTCAAGACTTTCCTGTCAAGTAGCCAGGAATTTAATTAATCTGAATATTAATACCACCCACCCCCCTTTCCAACCTAGCCCCACCCATTAACCCCCCCCCCCCCCCCCCCCCCCCCGATGATCATGATGATGAAATCGAAATCAAAATCAAAATCGAAAATGAAATCGAAATCGAAAAAAAATCTAAATCTAAAACGAAACCGAAACCGAAATCGAAATCGAAAAGTATGGAAAACGAAATCGAAACTCGTATACAAATTTTGGGTCTCTACTGTTGACCGTTGAGGAGTTCCTCATCGGGAGCCAACCCAGGGTACATCAGCCATGTTATAATGGAACTGGAAGGAAGGGCCTATCATAATTGAATTCGTATACAACATTTTAGGTCCTCTGCTGTTGACCGTTGAGTAGTTCCCTCATCGGGAGCCAATCCAGGGTTCTTCAGCTATGCCATGACGGAACATGGAAGGGGCTATCACAATTGAATGCATATTCAAATTTTGGGTCTCTGCTGTTGACCGTTGAGGAGTTCCCTCATCCGGAGCTAATCCAGGATTCATTAGCCATGTTATGGTGGAACATGGAAGGGCCTATCATAATTGAATTTGTATACAACATTTTAGGTGTCTGCTGTTGACCGTTGAGTAGGTCCCTCATCGGGAGCCTATCCAGGGTTCATAAGCCCTGTCATGGTGGAACATGGAAGGGGCTGTCATAATTGAATGGGTATTCAAAATTTTGGGTCTCTGCTGTTGACCGTCGAGGAGTTCCCTCATCCGGAGCTAAGCCAGGATTCATCAGCCATGTTATGGTGGAACATGGAAGGGCCCTATCATAATTGAATTCGTATACAACAATTTAGGTCTCTGCTGTTGACCGTTGAGGAGTTCCCTCATCGGGAGCCAATCCAGGGTTCATCAGCAATGTCATCGTAAAACATGGAAGGGGCTATCATAACTAAATGCGTTATCAAAATTTTGGGTCTCTGCTGGTGACCGTTGAGGAGTTCCCTCTTTGGGAGCCAACCCAGGGTGGACCGATTTCAACTACAATCTTTTCAGCTCATGCTATGACCAAATGATGCATGCATGCCGAATTATAGCTCAATCGGATAAAGCGTTTCAGCCCTATCTTCGAAGAATACACACAGATGACACACAGAAGTGCGTCCACAATACTTTCCTTGAGGAGATTATTTTGAATTCACATGCAAAATAATCTTTTGTCGCTGCATTTATCCATACCAGACGGGATCAACATACTGGCTATAGGAATTCCAATGCATATATTCCGCCAACCAATCAGGTTGCAGTTTGACTCTTCTGCTCCCTGATTGGTCAGTTTGAATACGGATCAACTAAGGATGGGATGGAATTGTATATCTTTATCATGAGATGACGTCGAAGTGGTCACGTGACCTATGGGTCATTATTGGCTCCGGATGGATCAAATAAGGTATCAGAAAATCACATTGGATCAACTTAAGCGGTTCGGATCAACTAACGAAAACGGATCAAATAAAAACTGATTTTTAGGCACGCCTGATCAACTAAATGATAGAAAGGATAACTATATATATATATATATATATATATATATATATATATATATATATATATATATATATATATATATATATATATATATATATATATATATATATATATATATATATATATATATATATATATAATATATATTATAGTCGAAAGAAATAGGTACCTTTAATAATAGTAGTTAGGTAGATAGGCACAAAAATAAAACATCCACAATATGAAATTTAGTTTTATTATATTTATAAGAATTCAGAATTGAAACAGAGAACAACAAAAAAGACTTAAGAAATAAATGAAATACCATAGTTACTCAGTCAACTCAATGTGACGGGTGAGATTGATGATTTCCGCACAGTTTTTCAAAGCGGGGAATAAGACTTGAGACTGCTACTCTCATTTCTTGCTCCACATTGATCTTTGATCGATATTTGTTCTTGATTACAGCTACAGCTGAAAATCCAGCTTCACATAAATATGATGTGGCAAAAGGAATGAAAATTTTTAAAGCTTTCGAAGTTAAATTTGGATATTCATTTTGAATCGATAACCAAAACTCCACCAAATCGGAACTGGTGAATCTCGTTTTGAGGTTGTTGTCGCAAGAGAGTTCAATGAGACTCTCTTGCTCTTGTGTTGTGAATCCTGGCGGAGCTTGTGCATGGAAAGGATCTTGGATCCATGCATATTTTTCGACATCATCATCTTCAAAGTACTTCGAGAACCATTCTGTGAGCTTCGATAGGTGTTCCGTGAAAAGGGCCATCAGGTCTTGTGAGACAACCAGTTCATTAGCTGCCGCATATTTATACAATTGCGGGAAGCAATCTTGACCGCTGCCTTCATTCATTTTTTTTATCCACAACTGCAGTTTCTTCCTAAACGCCGCAATTTTCTCCGATAGTTTCAGAATGTGCGTGTTTTAGCCTTGTAAAGAAAGATTCAAATTATTTAGTTTCTCAAATATATCGCATAAGTTACGCTAGTTTTAGCAAAAAATCTGGTTCAGTAAAATATTTGGCGTTTTCATGACGTTCTTCCTGTAAAAAAGTGCGAATTTCTTCGTGTAATTCGAACACACGAAATAGGACATTTCCACGTGAAAGCCATCGTGAATTGCAGTAATACAGCAGGGCCGTATGTTCAGCTCCCATATCTATGCACAGTTTTTTAAAAAGTCTGGCCTTTAGAGGCCTAGTTTTTATGTAGTTTACTGCACAAATGACACATTCTAGTACTTCGTTCAGTTTAGAGCTCATAGACTTGGATGCAAGAACTTCCCTATGGATGATGCAATGGATCCATATAGCATTCGGTGCTTTTTCACGAATAAGCGCTTGTATACCTCCATACCTGCCAGACATGGATCGAGCACCATCAGTACATACACCAATACACTTTTCCAATCTAAACCATTTTCTGCAATAAAATTGTCAAGAATTTTAAACAAGTCTTGGGCCTTCGCACTATTGGTAATGCTTTTGCAGAATAAAAGGTCTTCGACAATAATATTGTCAGCCAGAAAGCGTACATAGCAAATAAGATGTGCATCATTATTACTGTCAGTAACCTCATCGAGTTGCAAACCAAATTCCTTGCTTTGCATTTTTTCAATTAATTGGTAATTGAGATCCTCAGCTATGTCATGGATTCTTCGACTAATAGTATTGTTAGATAAGGGCACCTTGGAAATTAATTTTCCAGCCGATTCTCCCACCATAATATTCACCATGTCGAGAGCAGCCGGTAGAATAAGCTCTTCTGCAATAGTATGAGGTTTTTTGCATTTTGCCACCCTGTATGCCACCTTGAATGATGCTAACAGTGCGTTGTTAGGTACTGTGGCTTGCTGAGTGAACACGTTTTTTGTTTTTATTAAATTTTGTAGTTTCCGGTGAAAAAATCATGCGATTTTTCAGCCATAGTTGGATGAATTGTATCGAGATGTCGCTTTAATTTACTTGGAAGCATACTTTCGGATGAAAGTATTTCAACAAAGAACACACTGCGGTTTTTCTTCATTGTTTACTTCTATTGAAGTAAAACCAAAGTCCAAATAGCTATCATCGTATTACGATATTTTCGCTCTTTGGTTCCCCGCCGCCACTGGTAGATGCTTTATCACTATCACTTGAACTACCGACTTGTTTATTTAATAAAAATCTGTCCATTTTGCGTGAAACTTTTAACGGCAAATAAAGCGAAACACAACACGACGACACGTCCCGTCCCTTCGCGCGGCTAGCTTGACTACTGACTTGGTAAACGGATATTGTGTTGCAAGCAAGCAGTCGCCGTCGGGTAAAGACGTGGGAGGGGTCCCTTGCTTGAAAACCGTTAGGTTTTCAAGCCCGTAGGTATTTTTCGGCGAGTGAGCGACGCAACGAGTATGTACCTATGTTCTATATGTTTCGGCCGCGAATATTGTGGTTTCGGATAATGATAGAGGATCGACTCACGGCGCCCCTCTTTACTTTCTACGGCGCACCAGGGCGCCGCGGCGCACACTTTGGGAACCCCTGATCTACACAATTGTGTGTGTAGGGTCTGAAAGGGATAATATATGCCAGACAAAAGATCAAAATAATGTTTTTTCCAGGTGAATCTGCTCTGAAGAAGGCAGACGGTTCCATTGGCCGGAAAGGTCATGGCCACATTTTTTTGGGATTTAACCCCTAGAGCCCCAATTGGCGGATATCGGCCACAACACGATTGACGGCCCCGTTTTAATTTAATTTTTTTATTTCATTATGTTTTATTATGTCTGTATCTTACTATGTATATATATATTTTAATTTAATTATGGGTTCAGTTGTTTGGCAGTAATTTATGTTTTGGTGAGACAGTGTCTTTTTACTAATTTCTTGACTTCTTGACCAATTTCATCAACTTGTCAAGCAGCTGAGGGGCCGAGGCCTGAAGGGTTTAAGGGAATAAACCTCATGTACTTTCTGCAGAAAGGAAGAACGATCACTGGGCAGTACTGTAGTACTGCCCAGTAGTATTTACTGTAGTAAATTATTGGACCGATTCGATAAGAAATTGAAGGAGACACGGCCCCATTAGGCTAAGAAAAAAGTGCTGTTTCACTACGATAATGCACCAGCACATTCATCCAGAATCGTTGCGGCCAAATGGCATGAATTGCGTTCGAATAGCTGC
Source organism: Micropterix aruncella (assembly GCA_944548615.1). NCBI lineage: Eukaryota > Metazoa > Arthropoda > Insecta > Lepidoptera > Micropterigidae > Micropterix > Micropterix aruncella. The sequence goes on along the minus strand of OX155965.1, from coordinate 4,840,925 downwards.
CGCATACACCGTCGCACTCACCAATAATACATTGTAAAACACAATTTTGTGCATTTGTGTATTTTTTGCATAAATACGCCCAATCGCGCACTCTGATACCTAGCAGTACTTTGTCAATTTAATTTACAAATGTTATTAGGATATTCTTAATTTTGTTGAAAAAAATGTATTATACATACTTGCAACTTCTCCTCGGAGCTATCCGTAGCATCTGTTTGATTGTTTAATATTTTGCTAATGGTTGAGTCTACATGTGCTAAGCATTTGGATGTGCTTTCCTTTTGTATAACAGTCGCTGATTGCATCTCGTTCTGTAACATAATAAACTGGATAATAATACAGGCTGGGAGATCAATCAATAGAGATGGAGATAAAAGGCTTGGATCTATGACAGCTACTTGACTTCTTATTTGTCACGGTCCTTTCTTATTTATGATTTAACCAAAACCAACTGTCCCATCTGGATGTGCCGGTGACAGCTGGTTTAAAATCTTGGTCATCCCTAGCCAAACCGGCTGGACCCTCCGCTCTATTTAGATCCAAGTACATCTTTGGGCTAAACTGCCTTCTCTGATCTTTGCCAGCTGTAGAAAAATCAAAACTTCGATTCTGTTCAATTCTAAGGCTCCAACAATATCGAAGCATGATTAACCCCTCTTATCGCGGGGTAAAAATTCAGCCGGCACTTCTGCGTGTGATAGTTTATATTGGATTTCATATCCGATATTGGATCGCTCACATTCCGCCGCGGGTAGGCTTGCATCCAATGATGGACGGGTCACATCAGTCGGATTAAAGTGGTTGTAGTGAATCAAATCATTTACAAGCCGGCGTTGACTTCTACAAGTTTTTGCCGGAACCAGCCAAGATGGTGCTGGTCTGGGGTATGGTAGCAGAATCGTAAGCCATATAACGGCAGAACCTCCTAGACCAGCTTTCCCAAACTATTTTTGCCCCTGGCCTGGTAATTTTTATGCTTCCCCTTCGTGAGCTAAAAATTTTTCTTTACTATTCCGGCTTATAAACAGGCAAAAAAAAGACATTTGAAAGTCCACATAAAAGTATATAATATAATTGAAGCTTTAACAGTAATGGAATAATTACATTGTAATTATATTAGTTGACTACTATTAGCACAGTATACCAAACAGAAGGTTTACTCTTGAGCTACAGGGCATTGCGAGAAGAACGGTGCAAGGAATGTGGGCAGAGGGGTCCATCTTGACGAACGCCTTTGGCTAGCGTCAAGCGCTGGTAGAGGCTGGCGACTTTTCGAACGTTTGGGGCCGAGTAGCGGACATCTGGCGACCATATCCAAGCCCTTACGACTCTTGACGTAATTGCTTCGATTTCAATTTTGTTCTAAGAGAAGCTACTGCCTGGTATACTGTGCCATTAGTGAGAAGTATGAAGCTGTTTATTTTTAACTAGGAACTCCAATGTTGCCGGAAAAGACTTTAACTTTATTCTTAGGTCTGGCTCAATTTCCAATCGGTTTCTACTTTTATTTTTCAAAAACATGAGTTTTGAAAACCCTGCTCCACACTTATAGATCGTGACAAAAGGGGTTAGAAATTTTATCGCTTGTTCTGCTAAGGTTAACTGTAAGATATTGCTTTTAGGCAATAAGCTCGCCTTTTTGTTTGAGCAAATAAAGCGTTTAATTATTATTATTAATTGTTATTAATTAAAGCTGGGTACTCTTGTTGACAAGATGACAATTTAATTAACGAGTCGACATTTAAATCCGATAAATCTGTCTCGGATTCTATATTGACTGAAAATGGGTTCCGCATCCATGCTTGGTTGCTGATGATCGGAGGAAAATATTCTTTTAAGATTAATCTCGTCGTAGCAAATTTTGCTTGATAAGAGCTGAAGTATCGATGAATCATTCACGAGTATGATTGGTCTAAACAACAAGGAGGCAATGCTTCAACCAGGTATTTTATTCTTTGACGGGTGAAGGTCCGCAACACATTATTTGGAAAACGCTGTCCTAGACAACCAGCCTGCGAATCTACGGCTGCCGCTCCTGGTGCAAATAAGAGGAAGTAGTAATAATCTCAAAACTCACCACAATTCCCTCTCGACAGCTTGTCCCCCGCTCAAGAGAGGCACTCTGCCCATCAAACTTTCTCACTAACTCAGACATGAACCGACTATTCGAATTCATCGTCTCGTCCACTCCCATCAGAAACGTAGTGTTTCTGTTTCTGGTCTCACAGCATTCTGCAGTAATCAGAGTGTCAAAGTTTACTTCTCTCTGTTGTACCAGCTGCGCATTTTCTTCGATGCCATTATACATTTCTGCATTCCTCAACTCCATAGATTCATGTTCATTTTTCAGTTTGAGTACATTATTCAAAACAATGGCCAGAGTAGACTTGCTATTGGCTATTTCCTAAAACGAGACAAAACAATAATTGCAAACTAACACTTTAAGCTTTAACCAGTGCGATGGGTATTTTTACAGCCTTATTAATAAATATATTCTTAATATACTGTTCAAGAGCCGGTTTATCGAACGCGTCTAAGTGCCATTGAACGCGCGACCCTAATGCTGAGCATTAAAGACATTTTAACTGATGGTTAACCTTAAAAATGCATTCGCAAAAATGGCACTGTACCTTTTTTGCTCAATTTTGAATATAAATACTAACAGGATGGTGGTGTCGACTACAACGGGCGAACCCGTCACCCCAGGCTGGTATAACAATATAGATCGTTCTTTTAGCCGTGGGATGAGCGTAGAAGACTTGGGGACAAGACAATCTACTGTCTAGTTCACCAGCAACCCGTTAGAGTCCAACGCCTTACGGCGAGGCACCGGGAAAGGTATACAGCGGGCAGCCTTACCCCCTAACTACCAGTTTTGGCAGGATATCTCCGTCGGGAAATAACCTTCAGGATACCTCCGTCCTCCCGACTGGTTATGGGTCCGAAGTCGCTTACGCGACCTCTACCTGTTGTATTACAGCGGTAATTCAGTTTGAATTTATCGCGGACCTGGGCGTTCTTTGCCCGTAGTGCCATACAGGATCGAGTGGCCCAAGGTTATTTCAAAAGTGGCATGACAACAGGTCAATATCCACCCTCGCTCCTTAGGAAACAGTATATTTCCATAGTCTCCTGACCCCTTCAGAAACTAGCCGATTGGCTTCGGCGACCAGTGCGCAAACCGTCCAGTGGCGCAGGGACGCAATCCCGCCGGGAGAAACCGGTCCACCAGCTCTGAGGTCTGAGACACGGGAGTCTTACCCGGGGTAGCCATTCACTCGAGGAGGCTTCTGAATAGGAGTTGAATCGTGAGTTGAGCCGATCAGAGGACAAAATGGATCATGTGGCCCAAGCTGCACGAAACCGTTCAACACCTAAATAAATACTAACAATATCGATTTTTATGAATTCTCTCTTGTTACCTAATTTAATCTTGTTAGTCATGCATATTATATATTTATATAGTCTATATAAAGGCGTGATTAGGTGTATCAAACTGATCATGAGAAATATTTTTTTTCAACCTTGGGAGTTTTCTGTTAACCCTTGGAGTAAATGGGTATTTTCATGGATGCATCTGTCTCTTTTGCAGGATTTTCGGCGACATCGACCTTAAAGTACTATAACTACGAAACTACTACACCAATCATAAAAAGAACAACTGCACAATGATTGCATTGAAATTTCGAATATAGAATATTGAAATATCATTTTGTAAAACAATTAGATAACTATGAATAAATATGAGAACGTCAAAGAAGTGAAAAAAACGCGGAACCAGATCTGGTCGTATCATACTCAACGGATAATTGTTTCAGAACCAGATTTGGTCGTATCATACTCAAGGGGTTAAGAGATTAGTTTACAAGAAAAACTGAGTCAAAAACCATGTCTTAGGTTTTTTGACTTAGGCGGTAGTTACCAAAAAAAAGCATTTTTAGTTAAACTTTAAAATATACAAGGTTTTTCCATCAGTGAGAAAGCTTGAAATGAAAAAAGTTTTTAATTTTCACTGTTTTTTGTGTCGAATAATTTCTTCCTAATAAAAATCTATACGTCAAAATTTTCCCCTAACCCTTCAGGCCTCGCGACTCGCAGTTAACCCTCAGTTTGACTGCGATATCGCAGTCGCGGGGCCTGACGGGTTAACACACTGTATATTATATTTATATCTGAGTATGCAAACTCTTATAACAGTGCATCATAGTTAGCGTGCCTTATTTTTGCATTCTTCTAAGAGTATGTTGCAGTTTAGAGGTTATAAATAAATTAAATATATACCTTCCGCTGCACTTCATTGAGATGTCTGAATTTTTTATTTATTTCGATTTGTTCATTCATGTCTGCTCTATATATTTCTGTCAATTTGTCAAATTGCATTTGGTTCTCTGAGAAAAAAATACTGCAATTCTCCTGTAATTTTGAGTAATTCTCCTGATGAACATTTTGCTGAAAGTAAAGACGATCAATAAGTTAATGTTGACCTTCCTGGCCATTTAATTGCATGTGGACGTCTGCCCGAGAAGGGCCCACATCACACAGTTCTGCATGTTCACACAGGCACATTGGGGTGATATGATTAGAATGATTACCCGATGTGTCGACAAAGTTTCATTGAAATCGAAGACTATCGCGGTTGTTTGACATTATAAATAAGATAAAAACGAATTTACCGCATGAAGATTGTAATACCCGACGCTTCGGCGATGTTGCCACCGCCGTTGTCTAGGGTAGACTTAAGAGCTGTCAATCCGTTGTTTCGCGGGTAGGTCGCACAATGCTGCCGCCACTGCGTAGTTTATAACGGTGGTGGAGGGGCTGGCTCGGACAATCTTCACGCGGTTAATTCGTTTTTATCTTATTTTTTCAAATTTCATTGGCCGTCTTCACGGGGACAACAGTTCAATTTTTACAGCTGTGATGCCCATTGGTGCAAATTGTAGCGATAAATATTTCGGTGCGAATACCGAAAAATCATCTGTGCACACATAACTCACTGCTTAACTTTCCTGTTGTCAGGAGTCGGTTATTGAGAAATTCTTAATTAGAGGGTTCTATGTGGTGGAAATTTTGGAACCTTCATCTTACTTGAAGTGTGGCGTTTTTCTGATTTCGATTGCTTTCCTGATCATTTAAAGAAAATAGAATTGTTATTTTGAGATACAGATTATAAAACCAGCCAATAGTTTGTTCCACTGTCCAGTATGTGCTTGCAGATTACCAATTATTCAGGAAAGATGGAATTATTCTAATATAAATAAGGTCTACTGTTCCTCAAATAATATATTGTTTCTTTTATAAATTGGTTTATCATAGTGTGCCTGAAAATAGTATTATGCGAAATATAGAATACATCAGATGATTGCATAAGTTCATGGCCGATTTTCGTGGATGTTGCTAACTTAATTTATGGCAGATATTCGGTGTTTATGATTCGTTTTGTTGCATGCACTGAAAAGGTGACCGTGTTGAGTTTATGTGCGATTAAGAATTTTTTAAAAATGGGGACCAATAATGCATTTACAGCATGTAACGCTATACGAATTTCGGAAAGGTGATGTTGGGACTGCGCAAAAACGCATTCAGAATGTATATCGCCATTTTAAAAACAGATACACTTTTAAGCTTGGATGTCGCATCTTTCATACTTGGATGTCGCATCCCCCCATCTGAAATGAATAAGCTAAATAGCATGAATGTGGCCCATTCCCTACTCTCACAAAGTGAAACTGAACCAATTTTGGATTGAATCATAATATGCGATGAGAAGCGGATCCTGAACAATAACGTTCAGCGTAGGAAAAGTTGGAAAAAGCTGCTCTGTGTTTGATGAAATTGCAGAGGAGTTATTCACTTACAGCGCAAAATCGTGAATCCATTACAGCGGACAAATACTGTGAGCAATTGACTAGACTCGATGTGGCAATTTGAGAAAAGCGGCCAGAGAGCAACCGGGAAGGCATCATATTCCATCACGTTGAACGGACGCTGCAAAAACTGCAAAAGTTCCAATGGGAAAATGTCCGGCACCCACAATATTCTCTCGATATTGTGCATTCAGATTTTCATATGTTCCAATCTTTACAAAACCGTTTGAATGGAGTCATTTTTAAGCTCGTGGAAGCTGTAGAAAACCACCTCCAAAACTTTTTTCACAGAAAACCAAGCAATTTCTAGAAAATTGGAATCAACAAGCTTATCAATGGTTAGAAAAAAAATATAGAGAAGAATGAAACTATATAATTGATTAATAAAACTCCTCCTCCAAACTTAAACCCATGCAATCAACTGACAATAAACATATGCAATGCAATATAAACCTATGCAATGAACTTATGCAATTATCAGTGCATGTATGTATTAGTACATAAAAACGGCTCAGGGACAATGAATGACAGATTGTAGCAATACTGGCAAAAAAAATGTGTTTGGGATTAGATTTCAGATAAAAAAATATATTTGCATTAACTAATCATTTTTGTCAAGCTAATTGAAGACATCGCAAAATACCAAGGTTTTGTAAAAGAAAATACCACCACGCTTAAAAGTAGTATTTTTTTATGGTCAACATATAAACTGAATGATAGAAGTATCACCTGGCAATGCTGCCTAGCAATATGGCTCCATGATTGGTTGTCTAATGTCGGTCAGTCGACATTATATTTGAAAACTTTACGCCTGTAACAAGCGCCTGTAACTCGTTTGTTTATAGAGTCAGGACAAATATTTTTAAAAATTCGGAATCAGTTTGGTGAATATAGTCAGGTGATGTAAATATATCATCAATGGAGACTATTGACCTAAACTGCATATACTTCTGTGGGCAAAAACTAAGGTGAATTTTGTTATAAAATGAAAAATCTTTATTTATTCATCCAAATCTATTTAATCCACTTCAAAGTAATCCCCTCCCGATATAATGCACTTATGCTAATGTTTTTTCCAATCCTCGATGCATGCCAAATAGTCACCTTCCGGTACGGCTTCCAGAACGCGCAGTGATTCTATTGAATCTCTTCAATCGTGTCAAAACAGTGTCCTCGGAGTGGTCTTTTAGTTTGGGGAATAGCCAGAAGTCACACGGAGCCAAATCAGGCGAATACGGTGGTGTGGAACGATATGCGTTGAGTTTTTGGCGAAATGGTCACGAAGAACGAGTGCAGTGTGAGATGGCGCATAATCGTGGTTCAAAAGTCAAGAGTTGTCTTTCCACAAATCCAACCTCTTTTTGCGAATATCTTCATGCAAACGACGCATAACACAACTTATAAGGAAATAATATTCCTTGTTGACAGTTTGGCCGGTCGGAAGGAATTCATAATGCACCGCACCACGATAATCGAAGAAAACTGCTAACATGACCTTGATTTTTGATCGACTTTGGCATGATCTTTTGGATCGGTTGTTTCCGGGTCGTAAGCATAGATTCAAGTCTCATCTCCCGTAATCATGCATTTCATCTTGTCCTGATAGTCGGAAAGCATCGTTTTACACACTTCAATGCGATGCTGTTTTTCAAAAAAAAAGTGTTTTTGGAACTAATCGAGATTTGACGCATATGAGGAAAACATCTTTCAAAATGGTTTTCACTGATCCTGCTGATATTTCAACCATATTAGTAAGGTCTCTAACAGTCAATTGAAGATTTTTGATTACTAATTCTTTGACGTGTTGCTCATCAGTTGATGTTGATGGTCGTCCGGGGCGTTCCAAGTCATCAACACGTTATCTGCCGTCTTTGAAGTTTTTGTACTGCTTATAAACATTTTTCTGTAACATGGTCAAATCACCAAAAGACTTCTGCAACATTCTGAACGTTTCCCCAGCCAAAATTTCATTCCGCAAACAAAATTTAATGGCACTTTTTTCCTCAACAAATTCAGACATTGTAAAAATCGCCAAAATCACTTTAAGTCATTTAGAAAACACAAGCGGAACTATGTTACAAATGATGACATTGACATGAAATTTGGCATAGATGTCAGTAACAGTAGTACCAACATAAAAATAAAAGTGTGCACTAATTGGTTAGCCTGCAAAGTTTAAATTAAAAATTCACCTTAGTTTTTGCCCACAGTGGTATACCAAAACAAAATACCTTACCCGATCGACAACAATTTTTTTGACATTGCCAAGCCACTGTCTATCCTGGATGCCCAACTCAGCCAGCTGAGTGAGACTACCGAGCACTCGACTCATGCTTGCTTCCATGTCTCCAGCGCACTTTTCGATATTTCGCTGGAAACTTTCCTGCTCCTCGCTTATACATAAGGAAGTCTTCTCCTTGTTCAGCCGTTGGATCTCATGCAGCTCTTCCATCCCTTGTTTTAGATTAGCCACGAGTGATTCGGCCACCGCCTTCGTGGAAATCTCTCTCTTGACGTACTCGACGTATTGATCAGCTACCATTTTGCCAATGTTGTGCAAATCCTCTCGGAAACCATCAGAAAAAGTCTCGAGACTCTCCTTCATCTGCAAGCGATGCGCTCTGGATTTGTCGCCGAAGTATTTTCTGAGCAACAGGTTGTCTTCTTCGACGGTTCTGAAATGTATAAACAGAACGTTACACATGTTGCTATTACCATTGATTATATATGGTTTAATATTGCACAACTATATAGAAGTATTTGGTAACCCTTCCGAGATGTCGAAATGCAGGTGGCTCTGATAGCATTGACGGTCAAACTAAGCAATTTATTTGGATTGAATATAATTGATAATGAACAGTTTTTTTTATATTGAACAGTAATGAACCTACATTGATAATAAACGGTTTTATTTATAATAGACCGATTCATTATAAAAACCCAATAAGTGAACCAGCAACAGTGGCGGCGCTAGGCGTCGGCGCCGTCGGCGACCGCCGACGGCCTCGCACCTGAGGGGACCTCGCAAAAGTTTTACAAATTATTTAAAATTTATTTATTTATTCTTATTTATTTTCATACACGCGTGACTGAAGTGAGTGAGTAGTACTTTAGGGGTATTATCCCGATTATTGAAATCGATATCCAAAGAGGACCTTCTCAAGCATTGTAATAATTTACTGCGGGAAGCCGACGGCGAAAACAGTGGCATACAGCCTTTCGAGCTACATATATGAAGAGCTACAGCTTTTAAAAGCGAATTCACTTGATTCTGTCAACGACGCGAAACAACTCATTCAGTACATTTTAGAAAATAATTTGGAAGAAATATATCCAAATGTTTACATAGCAATTAGAATCATGCTCACAGTTCCCGTCAGTACAGCTTCCGCTGAGAGAAGCTTCTCAAAGTTAAATTTGAATAAGACCTACTTGAGAAGCACGATGACCCAAAAGAGACTATCTGCGTTGTCAATTCTATCAATTGAAGCTGAAATAGCGGCTAGTATTAGCTATGACATCATCCTGAAAAAGTTCAGTGAGGCCAAATGCCGAAAAGTTCGTCTATTTTAATTTCTATTTGTATAATTTTTAACATCATTTGATTAGCAATAAAACTCGTTTACTCATACATTAGTTTCACTATAATTCGGCTCATGTAATCCAACGTTTTCTTTTTGACTGGGAAATAGAAAAGGCCTCGGGAACCTAATTTCGCCGACGTCCAAGTGTGGTCTAGCGCCGCCACTGACCAGCAATAACAATAATATTATACAAATATAAGTGCCATGTATGGCATTTTTTATATAGGCTGATTACATCACAGAAATAATGTCATTATAATCAATAAAAATATAGAGAGATAAAATGCCAATAATATATAGCATTCTATAAATAAATATAAAATACAAACGGAGCTGCCATGGAATTCACCGACTGAAGTCAGGCCCATCATATAGTGTTATTACACTTCTGGGGGTGAGCAGTGGATTCGGGACTAACGACCGGCTGTGGTAGGTTTAGGACAGCTGTCTTGCCACATGTGAGCGTTCACCTTACCACCCATTCACTCCCCCCCTTCGAAGCCATAGAATTTGAGATGCGGAAATCGCGGTTTTAGATAATTTTTCTAAGAAGGAGTTGATTATTTTCCTGGAGAGACCAAGATCTTTAAAAAGGTGAAACAGAGATTTAGCTGGCAGGCCACGAGCGCCAAGTTCCACCGCGTGAAGGTGAACAGTGAAGCCGTTTCGGGTGACGGCATTTGCGAGATTTATTTAATTTGTACTCGTGGTCTTTTGGGATATTTGATTCCCATGGAACAGTTAATTCTACGAGAAGGGCCATCTTCCGAGATAGAGAGTAGAGTTATATCTGGACACAGGGCTGTGCATCCGAGACTTTCATGGAATTTATACTGCTTAGAGACCGAATCGACCCCTCCAGAATCCAATCTGAAGCTTTTTCGATTATTGAGAAAGGTTTTGTAGTGAAATGTTTTTTGCCTTTAGAGCCATCCCGCACAAACTGTATTGGGGGTTTGGAGGGTACTGTCAAACCCTTGTTGGCACGAGCCACTGAGAGGCTAATTACCTCGCGAATAACAGTAAGGATTTTGTCGTGGCGGTAAGTGTACCGTCCTAGATCTAATGCCACCTTGCAGCCAGCTAGAATATGCCTGGCTGTGCAAGAGGTATTGCTACAAAAGGGGCATGAACTATCCTCGGCAAAGCTCCAACGAGCGAGGTTATTGGGGTCTGGAAGTGTATGCTGAAAGGCATTCAAATTAAAATTTCAGCATTTCTGGCGTCCAGTCATACAACATTACTTTCCAGTGCATTGGAGGAGGAATGCAAAAGTCTCCAATTGTTGTCCAATCATTCTGGCATTGAAGGCCAATAGCGTGAGTCATACTATTGCTGTCGTAATCTCCCCGCAAAAGAGAGACTTCTTCAAGTCCACATCGCTCATGGTTGTACTACCATACCCCAGACCAGTGCCATTCTGGCTGATTCCAGTAAGGAACTTTTTGTGGAAGTCTACGCGGGCTTACTACGTGCACTTACTACGTGCTTCGATATTGCCGGATCCTTGGAATTGCTTAGAAGCGAATTTTTGGTTATTCTGGAGTTGGCGTAGAGCAGAGAGAGCAGTTTTAGAGCTAGCCCAAAATTGTGTTTGGACCTGAAGAGAGTCGAGGGGTCAGCTGGTTTGGCTAAGGACAACCAGGATTTTAAACTAGCTGTCACCAGTGCATCCAGACGAGACAGTTGGGTTTTGGTGAAATCGTCAATAAGAAAGGGCCATGACAAATGTGAAGTTAGATAGATAGATTTTATAAAATATTTTATAAAAAAGCCGCAATAAAAATAATTATAAATACAATAGTTCACTTTCTGTAACAGCAGTTGTGTTTTTTTTTTCTCTTTTAAATATATGTACTTAATAAAGCCCTGAGTGAGTTCCAGAGATCAAATAGTGTCTTTTGGATTGTGTCTGCTTAACCCGTTGAGTATGAGTCAACCAAATCTGGTCGCGAAACAATTATCCGTTGAGTACGAGTCGACCAAATCTGGTCGCGCGTTTTTTTCACTTCTTTGACAATCTCATATTTATTCATAATTATCTAATTGTTTTACAAAATGATATTTCAATATTCTATATTCGAAATTTCAATGCAATCATTGTGCAGTTGTTCTTTTTATGATTGGTGTATTAGTTTCGTAGTTATAGTACTTTAAGTCGATGTCGCCGAAAATCCTGCAAAAGAGACAGATGCATCCATGAAAATACCCATTTACTCCAAGGGTTAAGTACTGTTCCACTGAAGTTGACTAGAAATTGTAAACATACCTTCTCTTATCCATGCTATCAAGTAGATGGCTGACGTCGGAGCTAAGTTGTTCAGTTGTGTTTAACACATTGCGAGCTTGATTACTAAACGTGGACTCGGTCTCGACGTGTTTATCGACAAGGTGACTCTGCTCGCGATATAGGATCTCAGTTTGGGAAAGCACCTGGCAAAGAGATAGATCCCGATGTTATTAAAGATGATACAGTAAAACCTCCATTAACATACACCTCTCAGTAAAAGAAGCTTCCTTTAGGTGGACAGCTTGGAAACCCCAGAGTACAGGTTGTACCCATAGTATAAAAACAACCTTCCTATAACGTACACCCAAATAATTGATTTATCTTACTAAAAACTAACTAACTAAAAACTAATTAGTCATCAAATGTCAATGTCTCAAAAAAAGAAGAAAAAGAGGGGATCTGATTGAAACATATAAAATTCTCACAAATTATTACAATGTATCTGAGCTAAAGAATATTTACAAATTCAATGTCAACACAAATCTACGATTTGTACCCAAAAACTTGTTATTATTGTTTATGACTAGCTTTACAAGATCTGATCTGGACAACGGAAAGCTTGGGATAACAAACATGACTCCAAACCTCTTTTGTGGAATTCAGTGCCTGCTTCGTAGATGACAAATCTTGTGCGGTGATTTCGATGATAGCTTCCTTTTCTTTAAGTTTAAATGAGAGGTCGTTGAATACGGCCGTTATCCGATCTTTCTCATCCATTAGAGCTTTTATATCGAGAATCTTGTTCTGGATCTCCTTTTCCTGATCATCACTGCGGAATAACATCTCATTGTAGGATTCAGTCGTCAGATAAACACCTGAAATTAAAAACAATATATTATTTTATTTATTTAAGAATTAATTACTATAAAACATTGATTTGCTTACAAAAATAACAGGAACCGAATGGCAAAACCTTAACCTTTTGCTTATTTGATTCTGTCACCCAACTGGGACTAGCCCGTTCTAGGGTGGGCAGGACTCTAATATTACAATCAAGTTTGCTTGATTGCTTGATTGCTTACAGATGTACAAGTTTTAGTAAAAGCTAATAACACTAAATTGCCCTAAAATTTGGTCTTCAAAAAAAAAAATAAAGTAAAAAAATAATAATAATATTAAAAAAAATTAAAACATAATATAATAAATAAAATGCAATTCCATTATATGATCGGCAATAATTTAAAATTCGATTAAATAATATAAGTAAAATTATATGTAAGAAAAAAAAGAAATAGTCATTAATATTTAATATATGTTAAGTAATAAAGGATTTATTATGAAAAAATTTAGTCAAAAAATAAATTTTATCAAAATAATATATAACAAAGTCAAATGATTTTTGGTAGTTAGTTCAATGTTAAAATATGTTCAACATACATATTTAAAAATATGTTTAAATTTGTGAACCTAAGTTTTATTAAACTATTATTTCTAACATTTGATGTATGGTTAGTCTGTCATGATTCGATAACCATTTCTTTAATTTATTTTTGAATTCCCTAAATGTCAAATTCATTTTTATTTCCATATTTGTCAGATTGTAAAATCTCGGCGCAATGAAAGAGTAATGTCTTTGTCCAAATCATGTTTTCATTCTGGGTATTTTAGGCTATTTTGTATAACTTGTCTCGTTGGTCTTCGGCTATATAAACTGATTTTCTCCATCTTCTCCACTTTCTCTAATAAGTATCAGTGTATTAAAACACCAGACTTGATCTGCACACCGTCACTGATCTGATCGACATCACTGCTGGTGTTCCGCTAAGAGGAGTGCTGTGTTCCTTATTATTCTCCATCTTTATTAGTCCAATCAGTCATAAGGCCCTCTGACTTATGGATCAGTTGTATGGTGGCCCAGAACACAACTGACCACAGTGAAAGCGAGACTCCAGAGCCTGCAACGCTTAGCGTGTGTAGCAGCCACTGGATGTATGAGAAACACACCATCTGCCGCAATAGAGTACCTCTTAAACATGAGACCTCTGGATCTTGTCATCCAAGAGGAGGCTAAGGCAGCCGCTCTAAGACTAAGAGCAAATGGATTGTGGAAACAAAACACAGAAACACCACACTCAAAACGGGTTCTAGAAGAAATACCTCTTCTGGACGCACCCATGGACAGAATAATATGCCATCATGTCTCTGATCGTAGTTACAATATCCAACTCTTTGCAGAACCAGCAGATCACTCTGGTACAAATGAAGTAAGGATATACACAGATGGCTCCAAAACCACTCAAGGTACCGGAGCCGGCGTCTTCTCAAATGATCTAAACATCAAAATATCAACTACCCTAGGCAACTTAAATACGATCTTCCAAGCAGAATGCATTGGCATCACCAGAGCAGCACAGGCAGTTGCAGCCAAAGATGTCGGAGACCTAAGTTTGAAATTTGTCTCAGACAGTGCCTCCGTGCTACAAGCGCTAGCAAAAAATACTATAACCTCTGTCCTTGTACTGGTATGCCACAATGCCAATCCATTGCAAGGTCAAATAGAGTGACCCTGCAATGGATTAAAGGGCACAGCGACTCAGTGGGCAACGATGTGGCAGACGAACTGGCCAAAAGGGGATCAAAGAAAATAGTATATGAACCGGAACCCTTGATGCCCATACCCCAGGCCCAAATAAAAATATGACTACGCAGGAACACCGATGAAACCCACCTTACAGAATGAAAAAAAAAAGTAGAATGCAGGTAAATAAAGAACGCGGTTCCGGAAGCGTCTAAGAAACTTGTCCGCAACCTCACCAGATTAAAAAGGGACAAAATCCGTAAAGTCATAGGTACTATGACAGGCCACTGTCCCGTGTTTACCATAGGTGTGACAGACAGCCCTCTATGCAGAGGATGCATGGAGGACGAAGAAACGCCACAGCATGCGCTCATGGAATGCAGGAGCATGGCAGAGCAACGGGCAAAAATACTACAATCTCCAGCATCTGTCCCGAAGGCCTGTAGCAACCCAAACAGGCTGCTAACCCTCTGGGACAGCCTGGGTTGGCTGGAGTAACATAAATAGAAACATAAGCCACGCACAACGGCCCAATCAAGAGGCCAAGTGCGGGAAAAAGCCCAGATAAACTAACTAACTAACTAGTCCAATCACAGCAGATCTTAGATCCTCCTACCACTAGTATGCAGATAACTTGCAAGTATGTCTTCTCGTATCGTCGCATCTTTAAAAAAAACATCAAAAGAATGGCCGCCTAGTGACATTAGATCCATGTTATACGTGTTGTAAATTTTAATTGTAAAACTATCTGTAAAAAAAATATCTATATATAAATAACTGCGATTTGCGCCCTAAATTCCCTAGAAAAATAATCTGCTCATTCCTAAAAAACAATTCTAAACCCGCAATATCCCTATCTCTTTTGTGGCTTCAAAAGGATAGCGAATGGGTGGTAAGGTGAATGACAGCTCGCAGGCGGCAAGACAACTCTCCTAAGCCTACCACAGCAGGTCGATAGTCTGAAGTCCAATTCTCCATCCCGAAGTGTAATAATATTATGGACGGGGTCCGACCGGGTCAGTGAATTCTACGGCAGCTCCGTTTGTATTTACTTATATTTATTATTACTTTTATTTCGTCTAAAATGCATCAGTCCAAAAAATATCTTTCGCCGAAATTGGTATTAATTAGGATATCGATTTTTGTCCATAAATTGCCTCACTGCTTCGCCACATGTGGAGGCGGTCTCGAGATAACCGAGTGCCTTAAAAGTAGCCCGTATTGAAGCAGTGTTAAGTTTCTGACTATCCTGTAGCATTGATTATATATGGATTGATACTTCCTTCGATACATTTTATAAAACAGCATTGTAGGAACATATGAATATGGAGAAATATATTACTAGTCCAAAAAAAACTGACAATAATTATTCTAAATTTAACGCACCGCTCTTATCTCTCGATGCTTGAAGATCTCTCTTCAGCCGATCGATTTCCTCAGAGAACTCCTTCAGGACTGCCTTCTTTGTCAGTTTTTGATTGACTTCTGGTTTATTCTGTATGTTCTTTGCTCTGTGGGCATACTCGAGTGTGCTGAGCGTTTCTTCGACGTCTTTGTGACCAGGGGCAATGGTGGCAATTATCGATGTCTTTGTGCGTCCGCCCAGAGACTCTTGGAGAAGACGTGTTAACTTTGATTCTCTGTAAAAAGGACATGTATTTTAGACTGGTTTCAAGAATGACCCTTCCACCGAATCACTTGCTCTAAGTTTAGTACCACAGACCTCAGTTATGGCCCCATACTATTCATTCCCTACATTTTTGATCTTCTCGTCCCACAATTTAATCTACTCCAAGTTGCTAATTTAAGATAAGAAGAATTTCGCAGACACTATCCTTAAAAATGCTCAGCTATAGCATTGGTCACACGGAGCGAATACTCGCTGCGAATGCAATCGCAGCGAGCAAATAGCGAGCAAAAATCGCTACAGGCTACTCGCTGCGATTTGATTAATTCGCGGCGATTTTGATCGCCGCTAGTAGAATTGAACGTGTACAATTATTATCGCCGCGATTGCGCTACTCGCTACGATCACTATCGTTAAAACTTCATTAGGTGACGGGTTAGCCCGTTGTAGTCGACACCGCCCAACTGTCCAGCTTGTACTGTTTTTAAAAATAAGATAAAAATGAATTACCCCATGAACTTTGTAGCACCCAACGTTTTGGCAATATTGCAACCGATGTTGTCAAGGGCAGACCGAAGGGTAGACTCGTTTCTATCTTTTTTATAATGCCAAACAACCGTGATCGTCTTCGATTTCATATTTTACCGTACCTGTTGCAACCAGACAAAGAAACGACGACAAGGCGACACATGCCGAAATCAGTCATCCGGAAGTCAGGAAATAAAAGCATTAGGTTCAGGCAAAATAGAAAAAAATAAAACCACTTTCGGAAATTCCATTTATAATACCGACTTTCGGCTTTACCGCAATAAAGTGCACAACGCACAAACAAAGCCATAAACCAAAAAGTTCCACCCGAAAATACAAATATGCATAGGTATCATAAAAACAACAGCGAAACCACTCAGACGAATGGCGCCCGGTGCCAGGCAACAAAGGACGCACGTGCACTTGAAAAAATTCCATCGCAAATACCGAATTTGACAATTTCAAAATGAGAGTCGCATTTTAGTAAATAATATAGTATTAGAAATATATAATAAAGCTTAAGTGTACAACTATATGTTATTATAAGATGTTATGTTTATTATAAGAAACATTATAAGCATGCATTATAGTATAAAAAAGTAGCATTATAATATATTTAAGTAATTAAAAACTATGTATAGTTATTAAGAAATGTCATTAGAAAAATAGCATAAGAACATTTAATTCTTGTAACAGATATAAAAGGTTTAAAGTATAGAATAATAAGAAATTTTGACGATATATCTAGTTGATGACAGCAGGCAGGGGTAGCGCTCTGGAGGGGATGAAGCGAATATAAAGCGATGCTCGGCTGCAGAGCGGGCAGAGTGTGTTTTTATACGATCAGGGAAGAGTGTATTTTTTCATGATCAGTGGCGGTGGGAAGTATGTGCGATATACTCTGACTTTGTTTGGTGAACAGTAAATTTCTTTGGTGATTATTTTGTGTTAATATAGTGTTTTAGTCCGTAAAAAGTAGGTTAATGACTTTACGAATGTGCTTAACTTTTCGCCTATTCTAAGAGATCTGAACTTTGTCTTTTGAATAAAGAGGCCGTGACTACATGGGTGTTTATTTGTTTAGTGGAAATATAGAACGAAAGAGGCAAACTAAGTTTTGCCAGGTCTTCGGCAAGTACTTCAACCCGGTAAGCAAACGAAATTAATTTTTTGGTATTTCATGCAAGGCAAGCCGGATTTGCCGAGACAGTACCTATTTTAATACCAACCTGTAAGGAACATGCGGATGTCTTTCAACCAACGCCGTGATGACTCTGCCAAGCGTGAGCAGACTCTGGTTGATGTTTACGCACTCTCTCGCTCTCTCTTTTTTCTTAGGATTATCCGTCCCGGCCTTGGAGATGTTTTCGCTACCAGCCAAATCCACAAGGTTGAGTTTTCCAATTTTCATTAGTTCCTCTCCTTCCGGGCTGTTCTCCTTCATGTGGACCACAATCGTGAAAATGGTGTGCGAACGACTGGAGAGAAATTTATGATTATTTATAATAGTTTATCACTTTAAAATAAGGTTTATTATTACATAAAAAAACTAAGTATTAAAAATGCACATTATTAGGGGGGAGCCTGGTTTAGATGGCCAAAAAAAACATGTTTTACATGTTTTTTTTTTAAACCTAAAGTTGAAATCTATTCATGAACATATTACCTATGGAATAGCTGATAGTCTCAAATTGCTGTAAGTGTAAAAAACTTACTACGTTTCTTTATAAAAAAAAATTAAAAGCCGTTTTCTCAAAACCATATTTTTCAGTTTTGCACTGGTGACAAAAAAAAAACTACTTGACGGATCGAGTTGTTCTAAATAAAGATTTAAAAATTATTAAATTCTCTTCTATATAAACCAAAAAAAAAGAAAAAAATATGTTTATATATTTTTTTTACTAGCTACACAAAAATTTTGGGCAAAAATCGATTTTTCTTTAAATCCTTGAAAAATTATAAAAATTATGACTTGAATTATTTTTTTTTACTTTATCTACAAATACATATCGTCGCTTAAGTGCATCGTCCTCATAGCGTTTTAAACTAGAAAAAAACTAATAAAAAAAACTAATGTTAAAATAAAAAATATTTTTTTTTCTTTATCCTATTTTTACTTTCCTGACGACCTATCGGAAAGGAAAGTATTGTGATCGCGCTAAAAAAAAATTTTGAGATGAAGATGGGAATATATATTTTGAGACTCCCTGAGACGATTGAGAATATTTCCAGACCGATCTCTGTCTGTATGTATGTCTGTATGTCTGTATGTCTGTCTGTATGTATGTATTCTTCCACGATAGCGCCCAGACGCTTAATCGGATTGAGCTGAAATTTGGTATATAAGCTTCTGTTAACCGTCGGAGGAACCCATTAGTTTTTGGAGTCCCTACGCCCTACGGTTGTGGTACCTCCCATACAAATTTGGGGTTCCCGGCGAAAAAATTGTTTCCGCGATAGCGCCCAGACGCTTAATCTGTCTAAGTTAAAATTTGGCATAGAAGCTTCTGTTAACCATCGGAAGAACCTATTAGTTTTTGGGGTACTTACGACCAACGTTTGGGGTACCTGCCATACAAATTTGGGGTACTAGAGTAAAAAATGTCGCTGTTTTTTCGCACCTCCCCGGATACCAGTCAGGAAAGTCTTGGGGTGACACAACCGATTTTTTTAAATCAATAGTTGCTTAGTTCATTGTGCTTATTCAACCACTACAAGGATGTCACTAATTAAAAACTCACCTGTAGACGTAGGGACAGTGCCAAGATTGGATACTTTTTAGACAGGGGTGTATTTAATTATTTACACAATCTTATGATATTCATTACAAACCTAGAGTGTGCATTCATAAGCGTTGAAGCAATCCTTCTTCTTTCCTGCCCCTTTTCCATAATCTTATAGACTTCGCTCTTACTGTACACTGTGACTTCCTCCAATCCATTGACTATGTTGGATCCTTTCTTCGTGGAATCCTCATAGATCCTCAGCTTTGAATTATCTTCTGAGTTGGACAGAAGATCAAAGAGCTCCTCGTTGTAGAGCTCCAGGTACGAAACTCTAATTGTGTATTCCGAGTTTATAATGCGCAACTCGTCGAATATTTGACTCAGGGCACGTGGAATGATGCCAGCAAGTGGGTCCTTTAAATGACACAAAATAAATCAGTTGCATAGGAGCCGATGATTTGACTGTAGCTGCAGACAGGACAGGAGATTTGGTGGAAATAGTAATGATACGGGGATGAGGTGTACTGACCGTCCGTTTTAAAACGTGACCCCATTTCTTGTCAAACTGGGTCAGGCTTGCCAGTTTATGAAGGTGATATTGATTATCATTGGGGAGAGGCAAAGTCCCTCATATAGCCCAATTGAATATGATACAGAGCGGGTAGTCTGTACTTGTGTCTGACATAAAACGTCAGAGATGTGTAGTAAGAGGTTACAACGTCACGCACCACAGGTGTCTATCTCGCTGTCTTGCATCCTTGATAGCGGCCGGCAGCCAGGAGGGTACTCAAGGCAGCATGTAGAGTAGGCAGGCACTCATTCCTCACAAGGTACTCATTCCAGTGCATGAAATCGCTCATCCTTTAGTGGATTATGCCAACAAAAAAAAAACTGTCAGCAATGGGGGAGCTAATAGGCTCCCCCATGTAATGTTAGGCCACTAAGACTCATGGTTAAGGGTCGGCCAAACTCACGGATCAACACCCATCCGACCCCGGGCCCGGGTAGGACTCTGACCCGCGGGCCAGTTTCCGCTAGGAGTCAACCTTCGGGCGATCCTAGACGGTCTGCGCACCATGCGGCGTCAGCCAATTAATTTTGCATTCTGACTGACAGCCGGGGGAGTCTGGATACAATATTGTTTCCTATAGAGCGGGGGGGTAGTTGTTAACCTTACGGCAACTACTCTTGAAACGACCAATCGGCTACCCGATACCGGATGAACAGCCGGGCAAAGGATGCCGTGGTCTGCGATAGATTCATTAGACACTAACTGTAAACAGTCAGGAGACCGGAGTAATCTGGTTGCAACTGGAAGTAAGGACGCGAGTGTCGGCCCGCTGGTTGATTAACCTGGTTTTCCCGCAGTAAGGCATTGGCTTCTTACGGGCGAGTGGCGTAACTAGACAGTGCACTGCTTCGTCCCAAGTCTTCTACGCTCACCTCGCGGGAGATAGAACAATCTAATAACGTTAAAACTTCCTGAGGTGACGGGTTCACCCGTTGTAGTTGTCAGCTCTGGTTGTCAGAACAATGGGCCGAGCGTCCTTTGGTCCAGTGCAAACTGGAACCTTCAGAATTTAAATGACTGCTGATCGCCTGAAATTCTGTGGGACTATTCCATATGGCTATTCCATATGGCTGAAAAGTGGAAATGCACGATATTGGGACCTCATAAAATAAATTGCATTGATAGAAGAAAATAGTGAATACAAAACCTATCCATTCAGCCAACAACCTATAATCAACTCCACGGTGGTTACACATTAAAATGACGCCAGATTTTGTGGTCAGATGCAGATGCTAGACTAGAAAATTACCAAAAGAATAGAAAAACACTTACATTTTGCCACGACGTGTCAACACCTGTGTTTTCTCCGACCATTGTGTGTGTTTTTCCAGTGCCCGTCTGGCCGTATGCAAAGACCGTGCAACTATATCCATTGAGAACTTCGGAAATCAACGGACTGACAACCTCGTGGTATACTTCGACCTTAACATAAAAAAATTGGGTTGAACTGTGTAGTCCAGTGGTCGGCAAAGTGCGGCTCCAAAGCCACATGCGGTTCTTTGGCCCCTAAGTGCGGCTCTGGCACAAATATCCGATGTTAGAAGAACATTTTTTTTTCGATGTTAGAAGAAGTCGTAACATAAATAATAATAGGTGTTTCCATTAATAAAGCCAGTTTTGCTAACAGATGGAGTTTCTAATACATTTGTTAGGTAATATATACATAATATGTTAAATGGGACGTGCTACCTCACGAGCCGTATTCACCAAACCTTGCTTCTTCTGACTATTACCTGTTTCGATCGATGTAGCACGGACTTGTGGCAACATTACCCAATCTATATATTAATTTGAAACGAGTTTTTTCTGTAACGGCCATATTGAGAGAACAGCTAGGTGTAAAAATTGGTTGAGGTGTCTTAAAAAAGCTCTCGGTCTGTCTTAAAAAAGCTCTAGATGTGTCATCAAGAAAAGAAAAAAAGTCATCAAAAGAGAAAAATATTGTTTTTAACGAATTTTTCCTGTAACTGCCAAATTTAGAGAACGGCTAGGTGTATACATTTGGTTGAGGTTTCTAAAAAAAGCTATCGGTCTGTAGATATGTCATCAAAAGAGAAAAATAAAAAGTCATCAAAACAGAAAAAAAAAATATATAGTGCTATCTGCTGGATTTCCACGCGGGGGGGGGGGGGGAAGATGGAGGGGAAAGGGGGTAAAGGGTGGTAGGGACAAAAATGTAGTTAGGAGGAGTGAGTTAGGGTGGGGGTAGGAGAGGGGGGTTGGAGGGAGAAGAAAGAGAGCGAGAGAGAAAGGGAGGGTTGAGGGGAGTTAGAGAGAAGGGAAAAGGTTGGGGGGGGGGGGGTTAGAGGGGAGGTAGGGATTGGGGAGGGTTGGGGGGTTAGGAGGTTTGACCCGCGAAAGGCATTGTCTGCTTGCCGGGAAAGTGTAGGGGTGACACAACCGTTTTTTTTTACTCAATAAATTTAAAACAAATTTTAAAGATTTCAATCATTTCACCGCCATCTAGCGTATCTAGCATTTCACCGCCATTCAGCTAAAGAAAGCTGAATTGGGGCTAAACTTATTTTTTACTTTCTGTCACTCGTTACATCACATTCTCGTCGCTCCTCGAATGTTGCTGTCCGTTTTCCCCACGACCTTGGTGACATTCCTAATCGTAGATCAAATAGGAAGGCACCGCAACGTAATCTAATTAATCCAAAGAAATATTATTTGTACATATCTATATAGGTATGCTTCCGTTACTTTTTGAAACATTACTGTCAATAAACTGACCATCGATCTCGATGGGGTTCAGATAGTTGCATGTTAATTGAATTAATTTCTCTAGCGTACAGCCTACTTTATATTACCGCGACGCATGGAGCGTCCGTGCAAATTGTATGTACTCGCCTCAGTACGATTTGGTAAGCGGACCAATAAACGACTCAGAGCACATTCATCATATTTCAATTCCTCCACTCCACTGACTGGCCTGATTCGCGATAAGTCCCTAAATAAGTGTTAGCTGGAATTCCTGGATTAGCAGCAGTGTACTTTCTACCCCAATCCTGGACAATTCTACAGACTTTTAGAAAACTACTTCCTGTCTTACGAAAAAGTGAAAACTTGGGTTGATGGATGATTAGCCTCAAAAACCGAGAAATGGTACTAGGATAGAATATATCAATCGCCAGAACAATGGGAGAAAGTCATAGGTAACGATGGCCAATACTTTGATTATTAAGTTCATAAATTTTATTATGGAAAACGCTCAAATTTTAAAAAAACAGCTGTATTAATGGAAACACCTATTAACTTTCTTTTATTATTAAGACAGTACAAAAAAATCTTGGATCGGTTGTATTTGTGACTTGCGTTATTTACCTTGTTTTCTGTGCCGATTTTGTAGAATTTCATGGTTTTGTTATTGCAATTGTTTGTTTTATTATTTGGACTAGATTAGACGTTGGCCAGGGTAATGTCCAGTCTATTTACCAGTCCCATCCTGAATGTGGCAAAGGAAAGGATAAAGGTAGGGATGATAGAAAGGGGGCGTCTATTAATTACAAGAGGTGTTTAGGAGGTGGAGGGGCTAAAGCCGAATCTCACACAATCTCACGTGGGGGAGTGGGGAGTCTTGGAAAATATCACATATTTTTTTCCCCGCAAGAAACAGTGTAATATTGGGAGAAAACCGGGTTAAACTAAGGAAAACATGATTCTCCACTAAAATATGGCTAAATCTACACAATAATATTTTAGGCTCATTGCGTCGACCCCTCAGTTTCCCGTCAGTCTGACCAACGTCACGGACTGAACTGATGATTCATTAAGGTAATCTCACCAGAGTTTCCAACATTTCGATCATAAAAACAAAGAAAAGGTTAAAACAAGAAAAATAAAGAAAAAGATTACTCTGCAGAAATGGCCACCGAACTGAAGTTCAGAGCCTGATCAAAAGAAAAAAACAATGACAAACTTAAGGGTATTATTGCAACATAGGAACCTGTTCTACATTGTTCTAATCTTTATTCGGTCTCAATAAATAAGCAAGATATAGGCATTCAAAGAAGCGTCATTTCGGTAGGTTAGATAAGTTATTTTTTTTAATAATACATAAACACCTATTTGGTGGTAGGTTAGATAAGTTTTTTAAATCAATCTTAAAAAACTGAGTAAAAAAACTTATTTTTGGTATGCAAATTTGTTTTGTTTTTTTTGGCTCAAAATAGTATGCGTCCGCATCCAATGTACAACAGGTTCCTATAAAGCAATAATACCATTTTTTTAAAACAATCTTAAAAACTGAATTTAAAAAAACTTTTTGTAGGTAAATTTGTTTTTTTCTTGTCTCAAAATTTTACGCATCTGAAAGTTTTTTTTATTTCACATTTAGTATTACAATGATCGAATCTAGTAGTATTTGTTTATTTTTTCCTTTTTTGAGAAAGATTCCTATACTGCAATAATTACAACAAAAGAAATCAGACTATCGCGGTTGTTTGGCATAACAATTAGGCTTACTTACAATGAATTTACCACGTGACGTTTGAGGCACCCAAAGTTTTGGCAATGTTGCAACTGCCGCTGCAACATTGGTGGTGGCCTAACGGCGTTTGTAACAACATCAAAACGTTAGGTGCTACAAACTTCAAGAGGCAAATTCGTTGTTATCCTATTTACAATGTCAAACCTACGTGGAGGTAAAATGAAGAAAAACACAAAAACAACGAAAGGACACAAGGAAGGCACGGGACAGCAAACACGCAATACTCGTTCCCTAATAAGTCTGTGCACGCAATGTCTCGTTAGTACCCAGAGAAGAAGTCTACGTAACTAACCTGTGTAGAGGACGGACCGAAAGCGCGATCGTAAGTAAACTTTTTGCTGAACCCGACGGTTGGTTTTACGACAACTTCCCGGTTATTCGACACTTCCACAACCGTGTGACTTCTGATCTCACCCTCTCTCTTGCTTGTGGGTCTAAAAAAGACAACAACTCGTCAGCAAAGGCAAAACGAAGGCACTCACAACAATAACTAAACACAACCTCAAACGGACGACCACTTGTATATTCTGATTTTTCTCCTTCTTGTATGGCTTTTCGACACTCATTGTGACCGCTTTGTTGGCCATTTAGAGACGATACACGCTATTGCACGCTATTTTTGCACGACGAAACCAACCACAAATAAAAACGTCAAGGCGGAATTCGTTAAAATCTTGTTTGGTTTGACTTTTCAAATCAAGGAGGCGATTGCGAGCTGTCATTGGTCGATTTTCTTAGCAGCTATTGCCATTTGTAAGAAAATATTTTCCCAATGCTCACTTGACTGTCTATACGAAGGAAATTAATGTTTAGGCCCGACCTTACGGGGGGCGCCAGTTTTGCATGCGGCAGTCTTGCACAAATGTCACTTTTGACAGTTCCAAATCTGTTGAGGGCAGATTTGCAGGAGGCAACCTTGCAGGCGGCAACCTTGCAGGCGGCATTTTTGCAGACGGCATTCTTGCAGAAAGCAAACTTGCATACAAACCCGAAGTTAGCAACGTTTGAGAATGGCGCATTAGGACATGATTACATGAATAAAATAATTTTATATTATTTTACAAACCAAAAATAAAGCAGTAAAGCGGTCATATGTTATTAATTTTAAATTTAGAAAAAGAAGTAGCAAATTATCATGTCAGGGTAAATTAAAGTGGGGAATATTTTTACCTCTCCACATTTAATTACCGGCATCCTTGTAGTGGATGATTCAGTACATCAAACTAAACAAAAAAATGTTTTAAGTTTTTCTGTTAGGTTAGGTTAGGTTAGGTTTTTCTTTCCCTAAAATCGAAGTGACATTAATTACCGGCATCCTTGTAGTGGATGATTCAGTACATCAAACTAAACAAAAAAATGTTTTAAGTTTTTCTGTTAGGTTAGGTTAGGTTAGGTTTTTCTTTCCCTAAAATCGAAGTGACATTAATTACCGGCATCCTTGTAGTGGATGATTCAGTACATCAAACTAAACATTTAAAAAAATGTTTTAAGTTTTTCTGTTAGGTTAGGTTAGGTTAGGTTTTTCTTTCCCTAAAATCGAAAGTCGATTGCTGAGATCCGCGATGGAGAGGACACTCAAAGAAGTGGACTGGTTTCCCTACCCTGACATATGAAAACGCGGCTTTTGTCGATTTCTACTCTGGTAACACTAAATTTTAAATACGATGATTTGCTTCTAACTTCATTTTCTGCAAAAATGCCGTCTGCAAAAATGCCGACCCTCGAAACGTCAGTTTGACATTTGCAAAACTGCCTTCTGCAAGATTGCCTTCTGCAAAACTGCCGCCTGCAAGAATGCCGTCTGCAAGATTGCCGTCTGCAAATCTGCCTTCTGCAAGTTTGACGGGACCCGACCATACTGCACGTTTTGTAAAAATCCAATAAATTCCCAAAATCGTTTGTTTGCACGGTCACAATATTTTCTTTTGTTAAATATAAGGGTGTAAAAGGACCTACTTCTATAAAAAAAATGGAATAACTACTTGAAGAAGAAGAAGTAGACATGTTTCTTATCGCATCTTTCTCAATTAACATTTTTTTACAAGCTTTTATTTACCTCGCAATGTTTGATTAGGGCAAATCTTGCGAGCTGAATTAGAACCACTTCCTTTTATCCTATGAAGTTGAAATTTTACATGTTGGTTCAGTTCCGATGATAATGCATTTTTATGGTGATCATGAGCTGATTTTACACCCAGGATTGGCTCCCGACAAGGGGACTCCTCAACGGTCAACTGCACAGAAACGAAATTTTGTATACGCATTCAATTATGATAGCCCGTTCTAAGTTACACTATGATATGGCTGCTGCACCCAGACTTGGCTCGGAACAGATCATTTTAATAAAAGCTTACTTTTAAAAATTGTTTTTTACCTTAACTTATTTAAACAGACAAGCAAAAATCCCAATTAGATTAAATTGGTTTTTTTAGTTATTTAGTTACTTTTTGTCCAACATAAACAAAACACTAGACAGATACAAAATGAACGGCTACTCGTCCCTCCTTTTCGCAACCTTTATGGCAAAAGAATATTGAATTGGCTAATCACTCATTTATTCATCAAAAGTGAAACACATGTGTAAATGATACGAATAAGATTCATATTTTATTTTATTAGCATTAAGTACGTTCATCTTTTTATGTAAGTATTATTAAGGGGGTGGCTTTCTGTGCCGACTCTTCCTTACTAATGTAGCAGATAATGCAGCAGATATATTATAATATGGTCAAAATGGCCACTAAAGTTGCACTGAAAGTCACCCTATCATAATCTCAAGCAGGTAGGCCTTAGGCTTGGCTGGATTTTATACAAAGCTGTATTTAAAAAAATGGTTAATTAATAAAAAATACTAATGTATAATGGTGGCTTATTCAATGAAGGCAATTTTTCTCGCATATAATTACATAATTGCATAAATACGGAGATCAGTCGCCAGCGAATTGTCGCAATGGAAAAACCACTGATCGGTAGTATTAGCATTGAAGCGGTTAGTAGACCGCGAATCCATGTATGAAAACGGTTTTTTTGCAGTTTATTAGATCTGCTGGAAAGTCATTTGCGACATATACACCAAAAAAAACGCTTTCTTAATTTTGTATTGCTTTTTATTAGATTGGTTCACAAAATTGAAGAGCTGAAAATAAAGTTAAACAATCATAATATTTAATTAAATATTTATTTAATTTGGACCCAATTCACAATGATTCGTCTCGAGACCACTCCCCTCCGCTCAGAAGCAAAATAAAAATTAAAGTTAAATGTACGAGTTTTACAAACTTTTCTTTGTTCGTCAAACAGATGTTGAATAATATATTAAAAATGCATTATCTTGATCATGGCAATATCAAATATCTTTTTACTACGATCCAAGCAAAAATATAAGAGAAACCCATGAATGTAAGAACAGTCTCAAATATATACATAGAAAAGCACTTTGCAGCATCTGATCTCTGACATTGTGTCTGAATATTAGAGCGCGTTCGACTTGGCTTCCTTTAAACATTGCTTTCATGTACACACTTGATCCCCTTCGTTATATTCATAAGTAAATAAAATAAAAATAAAACTCCATGAGATTCATTTTGAAAAAAATTGCTACTAAAATATATTTTTAATTTTAAAATGTGTGCGCAAACTAACAAAAAAATACGTGCATTAAACACACAAATCAAGTGTCGCAAAAATATATTAAGAAATCTACCTATAAAAATCTTTGTACTTCCGTTCTAAAAAGTCAAATATAAAAGAAGTATTTCGTCGGCATACTAGAAAATGTGAAGACCAAGATGAAATTTTTGGTAAAAGTCCTCAAAATTATCTCTATAAACTTAAAACAAAAATGTTAATTTTGCTTATGTCTTTTAGTCATTTTCTATGTACAGTGAAGCATCTCATAACGAGCATAATTCGTTCCAGACTCTTACTCGTTAGGCGAAACAATTTTTTCCATACCTACTCGTTATTCTTCTTCTTAATCGGTGCGCATTCACCCACCGTTGGGCATACGCCTCTCCAATCACTCTCCATCCGGATCGGTTGTCCGTTTCCCTCATCCAGACAGATACGTTGCGAGTGTCAGTTTGGTTTGGCAGCCTGATCGTACCCAGAGATTCTTAGCACCCCCTGCCCCGCCGTTACCGTAACCGCTGCCGTGGCTCGGGCTAGTGGGGCTGCTGGGGACTGGGGGCCGTGGTAAGGTTGTACTGTTCATCACGATTGGAGGTATTTAGCCCGATACCCGCCACGTCGGCCACACGTCTTGGCGAGCTCCACAGTTTCAGAAAATATTTCAATTTCCTAGCCTTGTGGCAACCTGGTCGGGTTACTTAACCACCGAATTGCGCTATATTCAGTAAATTTATTATTTAATTATTATTTATTGTTGAGAAAATTTCAAAATATATGTTGACGCTTAGAATTCAAATTTCGATTTTTTTTTTTAATTTATTTATTTATTGAATTTTTATACTCGTTATGAGAGGTTCCAATGTACACACTAATGTTTATTCCAAGCGAAGTGACCAAATGTGGACTTGATTTTGTTGCCCGAATTGTTATTTTTCCGTTAACCCTTACAAAGCTGGCCATGGGAATGGACCTCACGGCGGCCTGTTTTCAACCCCTAAAAATTTCTTTGTAGGGAGTGTTAGTGCATGCATAATAATCTGTAATGGTGGCTTATTCAATGAAGGCGACTTTGTATGTAACTGCATAAATACGGAGATCGGCCGCCCGCAAGTTGTCGCAACAGAAAAACCACCGATCGGTGGTATTAGCATTCCAGCGGTTAACAAGACAAGATTGGTTAACTGAAAGATATTGTTATGTAGCAATAAGTCTTTTTTAATAATGCCTTAAAGAGATTTTCATTCATTCATTCATTCATTGTTTCGTTGATGCTATCAGAAATTAAACGTAGAAGACATAAAGAAGACTAAGGTTTTAGTTGATACTGAAAATAAAAATGACGGTTGAAGATGAATATTTACAAGAGAAATATTTAATTTGATGCTTACAATGGAAGAAACAAATATTTTTGCTCTATATTTGTGATTTTTCTTCGATTTAATTTACTTGGACAATGGGTTCGATTGCGTTTCTTCATGAACTAAAATCAGAAATTAGTTCGTGTGAACGAGACAGGGCAATACGCTAGAGCGGAATGTGAAATTCACTGTTGTCACTATTTCGCATTAAAACCACCCACCAAAGATAAAGCATCTGAATCTAAGACCGCACGAAATGTTCAAATTTATTCGGACGAGTATAAGTTCGACAGGTAGTTTTTATATTCCGCTCTAATGTATTGCTTTATCTCGTTCTCTTGAACTAATTCCAGTTTTATTTCACAAAGAAACGCAATAGGGGCCCAATTTATCCTGTGCTTTGGGACAATTATCTATGCTAAGTCATTTTAATTTTTAGATTATTATTTATATTTTGTCTAAATAAAGCTTTTTTACACGATTGCCCAACAAAAAAAGAGTGGTGTTCAGGGTTCATCTATGTATGTTTTCCGCTCGTTCATTCCACCATAACCACCAGATATTATGCCATCCCGAGAGTTATAGGGTACCTTAACTATCCAAATATCATAGAAATAGTTGAGTAAATGTCCAAATCTCAATAAATTTACATAAATATATCAGGATTAGTGTCAAATGGAAGACCTGATTGAGTACATTCCGAAAATATTTATGTATCTATATGGATAAATACATAAACCACAAATATTTTATGAAAAACGTAATAAAAATAATTATAAATACAACAGTTCACTTTCCGTAACGGCAGTCGTGTTTTTAATAAATTTACTTGTTTACTCATGCTTAAAAGTTTAGGTATCATTTGAGGAAAAACAAATGAAACTGGAACTCTCCCCTGACTTATCAAAGGACATTTCGGTTTACCAGCAATAATTTCAGAACGTTAAAAGGACTTTTTCACATTTTCCAGTATAACCACAAATTGTTAAAAAAATAAAACTTCAGGAACGTTACGAATGTTATTGCACCGCAGAGTATTTACTGAAATAGTAATTTATGTTTCACTATTTTGAATAGTCCGCTCTGCTTTAAAAAGACACAGTACTAAAAGTAAGAGACTACCAACTCAAAGTCAATCGTAACAAACAGATCATTACTGTAAATTAAATAGCTCTTTTTCATTTCATAAAGTTACACAATTCGAGATTCTAGTGTACACTTATTCAGGCGCTTATTTGCATCTTAGTATGATTAAATAGACTATACAAATATAATAATTTCTACATAATTTCATCAGACGCTTATTATGGAGATTTGAATCGGGCATTTAGTGCTAAGTCTCACTATGAAGATGACAATAGTTCAATTTAGGGTTGCCAGTCGCCCCGTATTATGCGAGTTACTCCGTTTTTCAGGCTATAGCAATATCATCATGATCACCAGCCGTTAAACGTCCACTGTTGGACATAGGGGAGCTAATAGATGCAGTTAGGCCACTAAGACTCATGTTGTATAAGGGTCGGTTAAACTCACGGTTCAACACCCATCTAGCAGCCTACACGCAGAAGTGCAAGCCCGGGTAGTACTCTGGCCTACCTCTTGGATAGTTTGCGCATTGTGCGGCGTCAGGCAATCAATTCTACATTCTGACTGATAGTCGGGGGAGTCTGGAAGCAGCTGTTTCCTATAGAGCGGGGGTGGTTGTTAACCTTACGGCAACTGCTATTGAAACGACCAATCGGCTACCCGATACTGGCTGAGCAGCCGGGCAAAGGATGCCGTGGTCCGCGATAGATTTGGTAGACACCGTATCACCCCTACGTAAGGGAGAGGACCGTGCAAGCGACCTCGAATCTGTAACCAGTCGGGAGACCGGATAAAACTGGTTGCAACTGGAAGTAAGGGCGCGAGTGTCGGTCCGCTGTATGATTACTTGGTTATCTAACCCGACTATCTGGCTTCTTACAGGCGAGTGGCGTATCTAGACAGTGGACTGTTTTCGTCCCAAGTCTTCTACGTTAGAGTACATGAGAGTAGGAGACTTGGACGAAAGTTTATGTATTGGCATTCCAGCTGTTTAATCAAGAAATCGCAAATGGCAACCCCAGCTTATTCAAATAAAAAATAAGCCCGATCCGCCTCATCAAAAGCATCAGACCGCCATATTCGAATAATTAAAGTTGGCCGGATTACAAATCATTACTTAATTACAAATTATCGCATATATTTACACAGATTCGAAACAACTGAGATTTCCATTATTTTATCATAGTATGCAAAGGTATAGGCCGTTGCCATATTTATATTAAATAGTATGTACGCTCTGACCGGCAGTTATACAGAAAATTATTCAAAAAAATATTAAAATACAGTTGTCAACTTTTAAAAAAAATCATTTAGTCAAAACGAGAATAGCGGCTATGCCGATTCGTAATTTATAATCAAATACTGACTAGCTAAACGATGCCCAATTCTGCGCGAGTAGTGGTGTTATAGCTCGATAGATGTAAACCGGCGCAAGTGTGCAGTAAGGTCTTCGAGATTTAGAGATCTGTGAGCGTTGATATATAAGGGCCTAGATGGGCCAAAAATAACCACTTTAATACCAATACGGATCATCACCAGTAGTAGTTTTGTCAGTACTTCACAGTGTGAGCGATCCCGCGACGAATATTGCTGTGCTAATCCCTGGCATACTGTTCAATGTATTGCTCTCTCTCTGTCACATGTTTTTACGCGCAACGGATATGACCCAACTCATTTGTACCTGAGGCTGTTCTTCAGGTACAAATGCAGTTGTACCTGAGGAACTACCTGATTTATATCTATGCCTTATATATCGATGTCTGTGAGATCTTCTTTTAATCATTAGTTAATCTGGCTTCAGAAACAGCAAGGTGTTCCTTTTTTCCGCCTATCTGGCCTTTTATAATGAGATGCAAATGTTGTCTCGTTCTGTTGTATGAGGGCTATAAAAGGAGCTATAGTACAGCAATATTTACGGCGATACTGTTGCAATTAATTGTGCGATACATTGCTTAGTATATACCAGCAAGTTTGCAACAACTGCGTTGCCGAGCGATTGAGTTCGTGAATGCGTGCTGCTCTGGAACTAGAGATATGAGCAGAGTGAGATAATCGAGCAACAGTGAGGTATGGATGGGATATGGATCACTATTGAAGCTGGCGGAAAAACAGACGCCGCCGCCGCCGTGTCTGTGGACAAGCTTCCATAGTGATTCATACAACACTGACGACACGGCGAATTGAACGTGGATTTTAACAATGAAAAAAACATGTGTGGACAAGTGGACTGAGGTTATTCCTGTTTATTGTGATTTATTATTGCTGTAGTTGTTTGTTGTCATGCATCGTTATCATATATGGAATAAAATCCGCATGATGTAAGTCCAATTTAGCGACAAGAACTGTCAAAATATAGCAGACACAAAATCGGCCCTGTTAAAGAGAGCCAGCGTTCAGTGGATTGTGTCTCTACTTAATAAAACTACGTGATTGGTCGAGGCGGTCGTTTACCAAAGTAAGAATCGCCGGGAGCATAGTGTACTGAACGCAGGCATTAACCCTTAGAAAGCCAGCCATGGGAATCAAACTCACGACGGCATGTTTTCAATGCTCAAAAATTTCTTTGTAGAGGGCGTTAGTGCACACATATTAATGTATAACGGTGACTTACTCAATGAAGGCGACTTTTTTTTTGTATATAATTACATAATTGCATAGATATAGAGATCGACCGCCCGCGAGTTGCCGCAACGGAAAATCCACCGATCGGTGGTATCAGCATTCCAGCGGTCAATAAATGAGCTGTCATTGCATCACTGTCAGACGATAAAAATCGACTTTCTCTTTCGAAACATTCATTTTGGTGACTCAAATACCTTTAAAAGGAATCCAACTAATTTTTACAAATTTTCATATCAGTTAAGAGCGACTCGATCTCCGCAACTGTCAGTTTAAAACAGACTTCTATCTATTTCTTCCTAGGGTGGGCGAGTAAAGCGCTGTCTCTTTCCCGATTTAGCTGTAATGTCGGGGGAATTGCAACGAATTAGAGTTACATCATAACATTTTGGTCATAGCGATAGCGATACCATCATAGGGCATAGGGCGTTGACATTACTATCTCTCCACAAAACATAAATCGCACAAAGGAGAAGAGAGTTTTCACAGAGAGCTCCGATTAAGACCAAGACCTGCGCAAAACTTACAAGCTGGCGATTGCGTTTACAGCCTTCGAGCTACACCCCTACTCGAATCGGTCAGTCCCTGTTTTGTCGCTTTCGCCTTTTGCATGCGTGCGGAGCGCTAGGCGACCGGCGCGGAGTCTTTGGGCGGCGTTTCCTCGTAGGCGGGAAAGTCGTACAGGTCCACCTTGTCGCTCGTCTTGAAGTGCGGGAAGAGGCCGACGCGTTTTGTGCGCCTGTTAATGCCCTTGCTGAAGCCGTTCCAGTGGTTGCCAGCAATGCCCACTAGATCGCCCACCTGTAACACGATTGTAATTTATTTATTTATTTCATTTTCATATCTTATATTTCAATTAAGATTACATAAGGAAAAAATTACAGCTTTTAAATTAAAATAAAGCAACAAATTGATTCATCCCAATCCCATGCAACCCGAGGCACGTCACACATCTAACTAGCTTAACCCCTGGCAGGCCGAAAATGCCAATCCGTGGTTGCGGTGGTTAACAGATCTGGACGTAGCCATAGTTAGTTTGTCTGGGCTCTTTTCTCGCACTTGGCCTCTTGGTTGGGCCGTCGTGCGTGGCTCATGTTTCTATTTGTGTTTATGTTACTCCGGCCAACTCAGGCTGTCCCAGAAGGTTAGCAGCCTGTTTGGGTTGCTACAGGCCTCCGGGACAGATGCTGGAGATTGTAGTATTTTTGCCCGTTGCTCTGCCACGCTCTTCCATTCCATGAGCACATGCTGTGGCGTTTCTTCTTCCTCCATGCATCCTCTGCATAGAGGACTGTCTGTCACACCTATGGTAAACAGGTGTTTGTTTAGGGGATAGTGGCCTGTCATAGTACCTATGACTTTACGGATTTTGTCCCCTTTGTAATCTGGTGAGGTTGCGGTTAAGTTTTTTAGACGCTTCCAGAACCGCGTTCTTTGTTTGCCTGCATCCTGCGTTTTTTTTCCATTCTGTAAGGTGGGTTTCATCAGTGTTCCTGCATAGCCATGTTTTTATCTGGGCCTGGGGGTATGGGCATCAAGGGTTCCGGTCCATATACAATTTTCTTTGATCCCCTTCTGGCCAGTTCGTCTGCCGCGTCGTTGCCCAGTTAGTCGCTGTGCCCTTTAATCCTTTGCAGGGCCACTTTATTTGACCCTGCAATGGATTGAAGTGCATTGTGGCATTCCAGTACAAGGACTCTCTAAAGAACTTCCTCAAAAACGAGCAAATAATTTTGGATGAACAACACGGTTTTGTGCCTGGGAGGTCCGCCGTTACTAATCTACTCACCTGTGTTAATCATTGGACCACAGAATGGGATCAACGACAGCCTACCGATGTTGTCTACCTAGACTACGAAAAAGCCTTCGACCGGGTGCCCATAAGAAGACTCTTGCTGAAGTTGGGACATTTTGGAATAAGAGGAAAACTCCACACCTGGCTCTCTGACTTCCTTATCAATAGAAAACTTAGTGAGAGTAGGTGATGACCTTTCCGAAAATAGACCTGTCCACAGCGGAGTCCCCCAAGGGTCGGTCATCGGCCCGATTGTCTTCGGTATCTACCTAACGGACTTTCGAACAATCCTACAGATGATGTACTCCCTGTTTGCCGACGACGCTAAAATTATTGGGAACCCACTCACGCAGCACCCTGACCTACAGGATGATCTTGACCGCATTACCGCATGGACGCAAGACTGGTTAATGTCACTCAACGTGGATAAGTGCACCGTCCTTCATATAGGAAAAGAAAACCCAAGGAAAACATACACTATTCAGGGAAATGCTTTAATCAGTGTGAAGACACACAGGGATTTGGGTGTCATAATCGCAGAAGATTTAAAATGGGAGGCACACATCATAACTATGGTGAAGAGAGCGAACTCATTGCTGTATACAATAAATAAAGCTTTCTCACATATAACCCCTGAGCTTTTCCTAAAGATTTATAAAACATATGTCCGACCTATGCTGGAGTATGCATACCAGATCTGGAATCCCTACTTCAAGAAGGATATTGACCTGCTGGAACGAGTACAACGTAGAGCTACAAAAATGCCAAATGCGCTGAGAAATAAAAGCTACGAAACCCGGCTGGATGAGCTTGGCCTGAGCACTCTACAAGAGCGAAGGGAACGGGGAGATCTCATTGAGACTTTTAAGATTCTGAACGCCTTCTACAGCGTTCCCAGGCTGCAAGATATGTTTTCCCTTGCTAATACTACAAACCTGAGAGGACACTCTAAAAAGCTGTACCACAATAAGTTCAAGCAGAATCCTCGCCGGCACTTTCTCACCAATAGAGTGGTAGAATCTTGGAACAATCTACCCAGTGAAGTTGTAAATGCTGTCTCCATAAATGCTTTCAAGAACAAACTGGACGATCATATAAAACATAAAACAAAAACAATAACAAAAACTGTTACTAAAAAATAAGTGTTGTGATATAGGCGCATCAGCTAAAGCTGCTAGCCTATTATTAATAATAATAATTAATAATAATAATAATAAAGGACAGAGGTTATAGTATTTTTTGCTGCACGTAGCCATTTCAGCCGGCCTCCATATATATTTTATAAATATATGATACATACATAACTGAAAAGATTAAAATTATTAGGTAACAAGAGATAATTAAATTTTAAAAATATATTGTCAGTATTTATATACAAAATCAATCAAAAATGTGCGGCGCCGTTTATGCTCCACGACTGGGATGGGTTTTGGGGCTATGATAATATTGAAAAGGCTCACTAAACTTTTCAATATTATTATACCCACCAAACGCTCTCAGTCATGGCGTCAAAGCTACCTAAGAAGGGTAGCCCTTCTCTACAAGAATAAAGGTAATGCCGCAGTGTGAAAATTATAGGGATTTAAAATTGACCTCATTACACAATATGAGAAAGAGCCATCAACAAACGGGAAGAGAATCACCAACGATTCTTCAAAAACGATAGAGTTTACTGTTTCACTCACCTCCATGCTAATTTCATCCGTGCCCGGCCGTCGATTGTGAGGCAAAAGCGCCATAACGTTGTGACCATTCTGCCCCCCGAAGTAGTAAATATCATCGAGGGATCTGAATTTGTCAGCGCCATCCACCCGAAGCGACTGCATAATTTCATATGCAACTCGACAGACCTAGAAACAAGAACAAAACTAAATTTTAAATGTTTATCACATGTTAAACACGTCTTTTGAAAATATACCCGCTGTTTTATTTTCAATTAGTTGTCTGAATCCAATGCTTGCTAGTGCGAGAGCTGTTTTTTATGGATTTTTGCTGCTTATTTTATAAGCAAAGTAACTAAACCTGTTTTAATAATTCATATTTGGTCCATTTTACTTTGATATTACTTTCCCGGCCCCAGAGGGGAAAGTTTTGTGAATCCGCTAAAAAAAATATTTGAGATGAAGACCGGAGTCGGGCCTGTCATAATACTATTTTTTTACACTCCTGGGGGGTGAGCAGTGGATTCCGGACTAACGACCGGCTGTGGTAGGTTTAGGACAGCTGTCTTGCCACATGTGAGCGTTCACCTTACCACCCATTCACTCCCCCCTTCGAAACTATTGAATTTGAGATGTGCAAATCGCAGTTTTAGATAATTTTACTAGGAAAGAGTTGATTTTTTTTTCTGGAAAGACCAAGATCTTTAGAGGGGAAACAGAGCTTTAGCTGGCAGGCTACGAGATAACTTCCACCGCGTGAAGGTGAACCGTGAAGCCGTTTTGGGTGACGGCATTTGCGAGAACATGGTATTTATTTAATTTGTACTCGTGGTCTTTTTGGATATTTCATTCCAATGGAACAGTTAATTCAACGATAAGGGCGATCGTCCGACATAAAGAGTAAAGAGTTATATCTGGACGAAGGGCTGTGTATCCGAGACTTTCAGGGAATTTATACTGCTTAGAGACCGAATCGACCTCCAGCAACCTAATATATGGCATACTATCTCTGTAAAAAAGAAGTTTGTATTTAAAACGGGAGAAATACTCGATAGCTGAAAAATCGGCCTTCAAGTACTTCCTCAGTTGTGCAATGAAATTCAACTTGGCACTCAGTGAAAATATGGAGTACCTAGAAAAACCTTTCATATGTTTCATTTCCGTTGGATAGTAAAACCAATTTGTAGCAATGTCCTTTGGAAGTTGGCAAACGGCGTCAAATGAAATCCACAATAATCACCCGCATACATACCTGACTACTGAATGTACAGACGAGGTAATCGCAGCGTGCCAGTAGATATATATCCAGCAATATTCCTTTAAAAGCTCCATAGGTATAACGAGTGGAGAGGGCAGCGGTTTCGGCTACTGAAGGGTCTCCGATTATTTCATAATTCGGATAATCCACTTTCGCCTTTTTGATAACCTGAAAGGGGAGGTTAAAATAAAGAGAGAAATACTATATGGTCATTCTGGCCAGGTTATCCTACTGTGATAATAAAGCAAACTCAAGGCCAGATCACTGTTTATATAACCTATTAGATTGATCAGCGTCGTTATACAATTCAGCAACCAGGATTTTACTACAAACTTATCAACTACTACTATACACTTATCAACTTGTTTCAATAATTGATTACTCTTCTATTATTTTATACCATATGGTGACTTTTGTGGTATAACAGTATGGTGGCGCACTGTAGATGGTGCTCTAAACATGCCTATATGGTATAAACTAATAACAAACGAATTTTTAAATCATAGCTCTATTATTTTAATATCATTTACCAAAATATGTCAATTTTTAGTTTAGTATACAGGTTTCAATGCGTAATAGTTATGCACTTTAACGTTCAGGTAGCAATAAAATAAAATACAAACGGAGCTGCCATGGACTTCACCAACCGAAGTCGGGCCGTATTATTACACTTCTGGGGGGTGAGCAGTGGATTCCGGACTAACGACCGGCTGTGGAAGGTTTAGGACAGCTGTCTTGCCACATGTGAGCGTTCACCTTACCACCCAGTCACTCCCCCTTCGAAGCCTTAGAATTTGAGATGCGGAAATTGCAGTTTTAGATAATTTGTCTAACAAGGAGTTGATTATTTTCCTGGAGAGACCAAGATCTTTAAAAAGGTGAAACAGAGATTTAGCTGGCAGGCCACGAGCGCCAACTTCCACCGCATGAAGGTGAACAGTGAAGCCGTTCCGGGTGACGGCATTTGCGAGATCATGGTATTTATTTAATTTGTACTCGTGGTCTTTTGGGATATTTGATTCCCATGGAACATTTAATTCAACGATAAGGGCCATCTTCCGAGTTATATCTGGACGAGGGGCTATGTATCCGAGACTTTCAGGGAATTTATACTGCTTAGAAACCGAATTGACCTCCAGCAACCTAATAAATGGCATACTATCTCCGTATTATTTCTGTGGTGTAATCAGCCTATATAGGTGA
The DNA here is from genome assembly GCA_944548615.1 of Micropterix aruncella. Taxonomy (NCBI): domain Eukaryota; kingdom Metazoa; phylum Arthropoda; class Insecta; order Lepidoptera; family Micropterigidae; genus Micropterix; species Micropterix aruncella. The sequence goes on along the minus strand of OX155965.1, from coordinate 4,802,112 downwards.
GTTTCTTTTATTAGTGACATCCTTGTAGTGGATAAATCAGACAGATAAATAACTGTCGATAAAACATTTTTCAAAAAAAAAATGTTTGAAAAAATTTGTTTTTTGTTATAGTTATTTGTTTTGAAAAATAGTATAAAACAAGTTGAGCGCATTGCGCCATTTAGCAGTAGGTAAAATATTGCGACTAAACAATTTTCAGTGTTAACTTTAACATTTATAAAGAAAATGCTTGAAAATGGTTTCCTTGAAACAAGTTTCGAGGTGGTTTTCTACAGCTTTTACGGACCTACGATTTTCACCATTCTAACTGTTCTGCAAAGACCGGAACAGTTATTGTTCAGAATCCACTTCTAATCGCTCGTTTTGACTCGATCGAGTAGAGAAATGGCCACATTCATGCGATTTAGCTTATATGAAGTATCGAGCTTAGAAATGTATCCAAGATTTTATAAATGGCGAAAAGCGGTCGAATTTTCAATATTTAATCTCTCAGCAATCTCGTAAGTTGTAATCATTGGGATTTCTTCCACTATCAATCACATAACATTGTCATCAATATCAGAAGGTCATCCAGAGCGAGACTGATCTTCCAACTTGAAATCACCATTTCGGAATCCCCAAAAACCACTTTTGAATGATCTGGAGAGCAGGAGTATGGTCTAAATCAGCGGTTCTTAACCTTTTTGGCTGGCGACCCAAAGTACGAATATATTTGAAGTACGCGACCCTAATCTAATTTTTTATTTTATTTTCCAGTGACAGGTAGGTACTAAAATGATATATTATATAATTTTATAGGATGTAGTTGTAAAATTAGAAATAACAACTTTATTTAAATGTTTTGTATTAAAATCAGACAATTCAGCATTAAAACAGTTTAAAAAATTACAGCAAAATAATTAGTGACTACCCTGGTGTTGTATTTTTGAGCAAGAGAGCTCATGTACACGTGGAGTTATGTTTATAGAAAGTGCACACCGCATGTCATGCTGAGGATCCAACCTATGCCTGTACTTAGTCTTCATAACAGCAAGGCATTAAAATCCTGTTTCACATAAATAAGTAGTTGGGAATGGTAGCAGGGCTTTTTCAGCTTCATTGCTCAGAACAGAACTAACATGTCGCGATTGTGAACGGACAATAGATGGCAGTGACACAGCCTTTAGTCCTTGTTCTGTGACTAGTAATAATTGTCACTATTCTAGTTTAGTGACATCGATCGACCGATCAATACAAAATAAAAATATTTGCAGTTAAAAACGTCAAGTTTTACCACTTCTTTAAAGTCGTTTGGGGGATTTCCGCGACCCAACCCAATACCTCTCACGACCCGAATTTGGGTCGCGACCCGAGGTTAAGAATTGCTGGTCTAAATAAACACTCTCAATGTTTTTTTTCCCCCAGACCCAGTACTCGTGCCTGTCCAAAATTGTATAGCAATACATGTTGCAAATGCATCTTATCGGTCCCCATTTTTGAAAATTCTCAAATGCATACAAATCAATTTATTTTTACCTTTTCCATGCATGCAACGTAATGAATCATAAACACCGAATATCTGCCATAGTGTAAGTTGGTGACATCTATGAATATCAGTCAAGAACTTATGCAATCATCTCTCGTAGAAACAAGTTAAACTTTAAAACTATATAAGGTAAGGTTGTTGTAGTAGGAGCTACTACTGCTAAGTTAAGTTAAACTACTACTGCTAAACTAAGTTAAGTCTGCTGCTGGAGCAGCAGACTTAACTTTAATGTCGGTAGTTGATGGCTAAGTCTGATAATGCATTCAGCACCAGAATAAGAATTACTGCTATTGCACTCTACTATGTAAATTCTTCTCCCCTCAAATGAATGGCGATTAGCTCGGGTTGCCTAAGGCAAAATGTATATAAATTTATATTTACACACACATTTATATTTACATAGAGCGGGTTTACTATAGAGCTATAGCATTACTAAAGAGCGGATTACTATAGAGCGGAGCACATTTACATTTATATAAATTTATATATATTTTGTATACATTTTGCCATAGGCAACCAGAATCAGTCGCCTCACATTCGAGGGGTATTTAGGTTAAATTTGCTCTATCATACATGATTTCAAATACCTTGGGATCGTCTGAGGCCAGGTACACTCTTCTGACATCTATGTTTTTTCTTAGCTCAAGTTGTGTGTAATAATCGTCCACGTATATCATGTATTCTTCGAGTTTGTGAAACGCTGCTTCCGTGCCAACTTTGTCAGTTCTTCTAACATGGACCCTAGAAAATGTAACAATAAATGTAATAAATTTGCAACAATCAGGCATCTCCAGTTGAATTCCTGCCAGTAAAATTCTCATCCCAATACATATATGGTTTTATATGAAGAGCAAACATGTAGTAAAGTTGAGAAGATTGAGCCCTTATGGCTAGATGTGCCTTTAGTGCCCTTCAAACAAGATTATATAGACCTATAGACCTTACTAAAATAAATATATGTGGCACTACCACTCGAAACTTGTTCTACCAAATATCATCTAATCACTTGATCTGCTACGTACGGCGAGACTGAAGGAATGGGTAAAACGACAAAAAGACTATTGCAAACATATCTGATGCATAAAAATTTTATTAGTACAGTCAATTCTTTCTACACTTGCTCTTTTGTACTTGAATAGAGAATTTACAATAACACTGAATACATGAGCTGTCCGTAAGAAGTAAGGGGTTTAAAACCATGCTTTCTATTTTTCATTTTCGCCTTTGCTTTCATATTTTTTATTTACCACACTTTTCTAATGTTGAAAATAGATTGAGTTATATTAATAATCTTTAAAACATTTTTTGATAGTAAGGCAATGCAGATAAGGGGCTGTACACATATTACGTAATCACGTTTTTGGGATTTTTGACCTCCCCCCCCCCCCCCCCCTATGTCAAGACTTTAACAGCGGCCCGACTCCCCCCTTCCCCCAAGATTACGAAATCAACCGAATTTACGGAAAATGTGAAAAATTGTGAAACCAGCGTTTGTAAAGTGTTTGTTTTGCGTTGTGAAACCGTGAAACCAGCGTTTGTAAAATTTTGGTATTTCTTTTTAAACTATCCCCACTCCTCGTTGGCCCTCCATTGAGCCTTCGGTTCCGAGAGGAGTAAAAACGCTTTGGCGTAAGTACTGAGAAACTCTATGTGTAAATCTGCCACAGATGATGCGCCACACAGCAACGTTAATCTCTCCGCAATCGAGTTGAGTTGGAGTGTGCAGAGGCGCGTAAGTCCAACTAGAGTTGTCAATTACAACAGGCGAACCCGTCACCTCAGGAAGTTTTAACGATTAGTCGTTCTATCTCCCTGGAGTGAGCGCGGAAGACTTGGTCAAAACAGTCCACCGTCAAGCTCCGCCACATGCCCGTGAGAGGCCAACGCCTTAACGGCGAGGTAGCCAGGAGTGTTACCCAGCGGGCTTATACTCACGCCCTTAATTCCAATTGCGACTAGATTACTCCAGTCTCTCCATTGGTTACGAGATCGAGGTCGCTTGCGCGGTCCTCTCCCTTACGAAGCGGTGAAACGGTATATACCGAATCTATCGTGGACCACGGCATCCATTGCCCGGCTGTTCACCCAGGATCGGGTAGCCGATGGTCGTTTCAAGAGCAGTCGCCGTAAGGTCCGCAACCACCCACACTCTATAGGAAACAGTACTGCTTCCAGGCTACCCCGACTGTTAGTCAGAGTGCACAATCGAGCGTAAGTCCAGAGTTGCAGCGGCGCGCCTGCCGAGCCATGCCGCTGCAACGCAGAGCGACCACGGCTGGCCAACCGCCCAGCCCACTCAATCGCAGACGAGCGCGTGGAGTATCTACGCACATCGTGCGTGCACTGCACTATTTCCTTGCAGGCTTAGACTAAAAAAATTGCAATGCGGTGACCAAAGTTGATTACGTAATCAGGACAGGTACCCCCTCCCCCACCATGTAATCGAGCAAAAGCCTCAGCTCAAGTAAGCTACATTTTATTTCCAGTAAAATTATAATGTTCCTGGATTTTTAATTTTAAGTCTCTACTCTAGGACTCAAAATTTTGAGTTTTTTCATTAATTTTAGACGCACAAATGTGGCGTAGCATGTTTAAGAACACAGACACCCAAAATGTCACAGTAGAAAAAGAAGCCGATGACTCCACGAGAACATCGTTCCATCCGTTTTACCTTCAAACGAAAAATAAAATGATGACTGTAAGAACATCCGTTTTATTCATATTTGACTACAAATTATGTTCGACTTTTGCAATAAAACAACCTTTCGTGCCATTCATGCATTCATCAGTCAGTCATCCTATTATTTTAAGAAGTAACTAGATATTCTGTCATGGAATATTATTCACGGGAATGCTCACCCGACAATGGGTCCCCTGAAGTTGAGCTTGGCCATTGCTCCGTCGAGGAAAGCCTGCAGCTGCGGTTTGGGCCTCAGCAGGAACTTGAGGAGCTGCCCCACCCACCAGGCCGAGGGGTCTCCGTGGGCGCGCAGCAGCCGAGGGCCGATGTCCGCCGGCACGGCCAGAGGAACCGGATCTCGCTGATTGCTCTTCGTCAGGTGTTCCACGATCGGCAGCACTACTACCTGAGTATCCCAGTCGCCTGTGACATACCAATCATCAGTAGTTTTCTTAGATGCTAAGAGTATCTTAGAACGATAATGTTTCGGACTGAGAATTTGATTGATGTTGATTTTATCATTTGACAAAAACAGGAATATTTTTGCTTATATTGTTAATTAAATATAATATTAAGGGTACCCATAAGTAATCATTTATTTTGAAATCTAAGGCAAACTTCGTATTAAAATGACGTATATATTTCCTAATCTATTATATAATCTCCATCGCTATCGAGGACAGTTCGCCATCTTGCCAAAAATATGTGGTTCCTCTTCAACGATCGGTACAGAACAAAATGCATAACAGTACTCTTAAAATAATTGATTATTTATGGGTACCCCTAATATTAGATTTCTCAATTTCATAGTAAGTTATGTAAACCCTTCTGAAACGGCAAATTGCAAGTGGAGCCGATAGCATTGATGGCCAAACTAATAGCAATTTATTATAATATACAGATATTTTCTTCCGAGACATTTAATATCAATAGCGAACCAAAGCCTTGCCTCTTACGTTTTGTACGGCCGTCGCTTTCCTTCGCTAAAGTGACGCGTTGCTCGTATGTCGGCTCTCAGAGTGGCTGTAAGATTTGTATCCTTTTTCCACTGTATCTTGGAGATATCTTGACTGTAGTTGTAACGTCGCAACAATGTAAAATAACTAATTAACCCCTCGCGGCCCGCGGTTTGAATTTTAATGTGTGCCTTACGGCCCGTAAGAAATTCGCGAGTCTCAAAAAAAAGATGGCGTTTCAGAAAAAAAACGATTACTCCGAAACTGTCACACCGATCGTCTAAAAAAGACCTGTTTTATGTTCCTATTGAAATTTGCTATTAGATATTGTAACGTCGTTATTTATTTATTTATTTATTTATTTATAACGTACAAGAACAAAAAAATACAAGGACATGCATACTGTTGTACATGAGGAATAATTAAGAACAAACATTATAATAGCGAAAAACATAGCTCTATGGATATAAATATGCTAGCATATCCGAATGAGGCGAAATCGCACAACCAACTAGACCTAGAAGGTCTGTCTCTGGCTGTGCTGTGTTATACCAACTGTATTTTTGTAACTCGCGAACTGACGAAGGTGACGAAATGTGTTGTTTACACAAATTAAAGTAAAATTTAAAGTAGAAAAAAAAAATATATGTATGCAATTAAGGGCTAAAAATAAAGTAAACTTTACATTATATACAATAAATTTAAGTGGAAAATAAGTAATAATATATACAAATATATGAATAAACACTACATTCTAGTATATATGTTTAACCCCTTGAGTATGATACGACCAAATCTGGTTCTGAAACAATTATCCGTTGAGTATGATACGACCAGATCTGGTTCCGCGTTTTTTTCACTTCTTTGACGTTCTCATATTTATTCATAATTATCTAATTGTTTTACAAAATGATATTTCAATATTTTATATTCGAAATTTCAATGCAATCATTGTGCAGTTGTTCTTTTTATGATTGGTGTAGTAGTTTCGTAGTTATAGTACTTTAAAGTCGATGTCGCCGAAAATCCTGCAAAAGAGACAGATGCATCCATGAAAATACCCATTTACTCCAAGGGTTAAGAAAATGATATGTAATATTGCACAATTTTACAAATACGTATTTTTTTTAAATATTCACCCTACAGTATTAATAAGGTCTTTAGTTTTTGAACGCCCAATATCTAGAAGCCAGTTTTTTACTTTACCTTTAAAAGTTACATAATTTTTCACGTTTTTCGTGGTTTCACATAGTGAGTTATAAACTTTCGGGGCGATAAAGAAACATTGTCTTCGGGCAAATGTGCTTTTAACCTTTGGAATTGTGAAAAATTCCTTACCAACATTTCTCGTTAAGTACAATTGTTGACTTCTTGCTCTGTACTCTTTAGTTTTGTGAAAGCTTACAAGGCACTGCTTAATAAATAGCTGGCAGATATCCAAAACCTTAAACTCCGCAAAGAGGTGGTTTGAACTGTACCGAGGAGGCTTTTTGTTTATGACTCTTATTAGTAACTTTTGTGCTTTTAATAGTCGGTCCATTGTTGTTTTTGTACATGAGCCCCACGCTATAATTCCATGCACCCATATACTTTGACCAAGAGCCATATACACCATTCGCAGTGTTTCTTTACTCAGTACATTCCTAAGTTCGCGGAACACGTACAGTAATTTCCTTGTTCGCGCCGTAAGCGATTTTATTTGGAATTCCCAATTTAGTTTGGAATCTATTTCTATGCCTAAATATCTAATTTTTTTTTCAATGTTTATATGCTCACATTTGCAATTATTCTGGGTTGAAGATACACTGCAGTTAAATTGGTGAATTTTTAAGGGTAATACGTTGGAGGTTAGGTTGGGTCTGAGTGAAAATGCTAGGTACTTCGTCTTCGAGATATTGAGTGTCAATATATGTCGATCAAGCCATGTTTTAATACTGTTCAGGGAGCATTGCGCGTCTGTAAACGCTTCATCCCAAGTATCTGCCTCAATTATGACAGCGGTGTCATCTGCAAATGAGATTATGGCTCCTTTACCTTCAAGTGTCATATCACATAAATCGTTGACATACATCAGAAAGAGTAAAGGACCCAATACGCTGCCCTGCGGCACCCCATATAAAACATTATGTTTATTACTTTCCTGATCCCCTATCGCAGTGATCTGTGACCTGTTTGTAAGAAAACTTTCGAGCCACTCATTAGCTTTACCAGAAATACCAAAAAGGTGAAGCTTTCTTATTAGGATTGTGTGAGAGACTGTATCAAAGGCTTTTGACAGGTCGAGGAAAATACCAAGTACTTTTTTCTTTTCGTCAAGTTTTTTGGCAATAAGTTCTGTAACCGAACTTATGGCCTCGTTTGCTCCCCGACCTTGTCTAAAGCCATATTGATTGTTTGATAGTAAGTTCGCAGATTCCAGGTGGTGCATAAGCCTAGATTTGGCCACTTTCTCGATCACTTTTGATACTACACTCAACAGGGAGATCGGGCGATAATTACTAATGTCTTCCTCGTCCCCAGATTTAAATATTGGAGTAACTCTGGCATATTTCAAACACTCCGGGAAAATTCCGCTTTCGAAGCTCCTGTTTATGATGTGCGTAAGAGGGCCAGAAATAAAGCTAGGCACCGTTTTAAGCATGGCCACTTGAATTCCATCTTGACCCGGGGCCGAATCGTCCTTGAGGTCACTTAATATTTGACAGACTTCTTTGATATCGACTGGAGTGAATTCAAAATTAAATGAAGTTTGGCTATTGGCTCGTACATTAAAATTATCAGCTAGCGCGGACTCAGTTGTTTTAAGGTTTGACAATATATTTACGGCCAGGTTTTGTCCAATGTTACTAAAAAAGTCGTTTGTGTAATTGAGAATTTCTGCAGGATGTTCCTCTATGTGTTTTATATCCCCTTTAATATTGATAGATGTAAAGCAATAAAGATTATTCATAATTATTAGTCAAAGTTGTACTAACATAATTAGCGGTCGGCCTCGCCTGGCCATTTCGGGCCGTCTGGGGTTCGACGGTAAATATCAATTCTGGACGTTTCGGGCCGTCTGGTACGCGAGGGGTTAAATACATTTATTCTTCATTTTACGAGCTCGTTGGTTAACACTTATTGTGTAGTTAGTTCTTTAAAGATTTGATTTTATTTAGCTTTTAACAGTAAGCTATTTTTGACATAAAATATTGGGTAAATTTTCTTAAATAGGTGTTTTTTATGTTTAATTTATATCATCACTGAAAAGGTTTTGGAACTGCTGGTCTAGGGGTCCACACTGATTCAGAGCCTCAAAACTATCGATATAAGACAAAAATTGTGGCAGAAGAAGTGTCGGAACCGATTTTTTATAAGTATTTAAAAAAAACCAAAATGTTACCTGGAAAGTTCCTCCGAGATCCACCGCGGTCTGTAGTGCAAGAGTTAGAGACGGGTTGAAACACCTCGTCCCAGCCACCGCTGTGGTATCGCCAGCCGGATGATTGTAGTATGAGGGTTCGCTTTGTGGCATATGCCATCACTAGGCAATAAGCGACGTGATGCAGCTGGCAACCAAAGCCACAGCCCTAAAAATGTATCACTTTATTTGTAATTACGATTACAGCCATACTTATTTCTGTTCCGTCTAGATGTGCTGGTGACAGCTAATTTAAAATCCTGGTTGTTCTTAACGAAACCAGCTGACCCCTGGACTCTCTTCAGGTCCAAACACAGTTTTGGGCTAGCGTTAAAACTGCCCTCTCTGCTCTACGCCAACTCCAGAATAACCAAAAAATTCGATTCTGTGCAATTCCAAAGATCCGGCAATATCGAAGCACATAGTGATTATGTGATTGGCCATAGTGATTCAAATGAACTAAAAGCCCACGTAGACTTCCACAAAAAGTTCCTTAGTGGAATCAGCCAGAATGGCACTGGTCTGTATGGCAGTACAACCATATGCGATGTGTACTTGAAGAAGTCTCTCTTGCGGGTAGATTACGACAGTAACAGTATGGCTCATGCTATTGGCCTTCAATGCCAGAATGATTGGACAACAATCGGGGACTTTTGCATTCCGCCTCTAATGCACTAGAAGCTTATGCTCTATGAGTGGACGCCAGAGATGCTGAAATTTTATTTGAATGCCTTTCAGCATACACTTCCAGACCCCAGTAACCTCGCTCGTTGGAGCTATGCCGAGGATAGTTCATGCCTCCTTTGTAGCTCATGTCTTATGTTTCCTTGCACAGCTAGACATATTCTAGCTGGCTGTCCTTGCTGTTATTGGCGAGGTAATTAGCCTCTCAGTGGCTCGTGCCAACAAGGGTTTGACATTTACTTCCAAACCCCCAATACAGATTGTGCGGGATGGCTCTAATGGCAAAAAAATGTAACTACAAAACCTTTCTCAATAATCGAGAAAGCTTCAGATTGGATTCTGGAGGTCGGTTCTGTCTCTAAGCTGTATAAATTCCTTGAAAGTCTCGGGTGCACAGCTCTCCATCCAGATATAACTCTTTACTCTCTATCTCGAAATTGCAGAATTAACTGTTCCATGAGAATCAAATATCCGAAAAGACCACGAGTAGAAATTAAATAAATACCATTATCTCGCAGATACAGTCACCCGGAATGGCATCACCCGGAACAGAGATTTGGCCTGCCAGCCAAATCTCTGTTCCACCTCTTTAAAGATCTTGGTCTTTCCAGAAAAATAATCAACTCTTTCCTAGAAAAAATATTTAAAACCGCAATTTCCAATATCAAATTCTATGGCTTTGAAGGGGGAGCAAGACAGCTGTCCTAAACCTACCACAGCCGGTCGTTAGTCCGGAATCCACTGTTCACCCCCCTGAAGTGTAATAATAGTTCTATAATGGGCCTGACTCCGGTCGGTGAATTCCATGGCAGCTACGTTTGTATTTTATTTATTAGGCATTTAGAAACTCGGCGTATGAGAAAGCAGTGTCTGCAAACTCCTTGTATGAGAATCTAGTGTCTGCAAACTTGGCATCTGGCAATCAGGCGCCTCCAAAAGAGGTGTCAAATGATGTGTACCAAAATCTGGCATCAGTAAACCCGGCGGGAACCTCTTTTCCCTAATAATACGGAAATTATTGAGATCAATAATGAGACACTGATGAAGACGAAAAATTGGTTATGTCACCCCAAGACTTTTCCGGCAAGTAACCAAGGACTGATGACATCTGAATAGTAATTCATAAATAAAGTCGATAACCGCCCTCTCTCGGCCGGCGGATGAATCTGTTTGGGTTCTGATACACAGCTACCTCAAATGGCGCAGTTCGTTTCTCGGCTAGCCTCAGGCGACTCGGCGTTAATATTTGACTAAAATCTATGGCGAAATATATGCTTGTATATGAGATATTCCAACCAAGATTTCGGCCCAACAAGGCATATGTGTACGAAATTTCAAGTCTATGTCTAATATTTCGAGGATGATATATGATTAGTGCGCTTCCTAGTGGACCGTTTTTAACCACAATCTTTTCAACTCTTGCCATGACCAAATGATGCTGCATACCAAATTCCAGCTCAATCGGATTAACCCTTAGAGCCAGCCATGGGGATGAAACTCAAGACGGCTTGTTTTTAAACCTCGAAAATTTGTTTGTAGGGGGTGTTAGTGCCATCCAGGGGTTAAGCGTTTGGACGCTATCATGGAGGAGTACTTACACCCAAATCCGACACACAGAAAGACTTCAATCTGGAAATGGTCTTAATCGTCTAAGCAGACTTAACCCTTTGAAAGCAAGCCATGGGAATGAAACTCGTCGGCACGTTTTCAACCCCAGAGAATTTGTTAGTAGGGTGTGTTAATGCACGCATAGTAATATATAACGGTGGCTTATTCAACGACAGGCGACTTTTATCGCATATAATTGCATAACTGCATAAATACGGGAGATCGGCCGCCTGCGAATTGTCATAACAAAAAACCACCGATCGGTGGTAATGGCATTTCAGCGGTTAACCCCTCGAGCGCTGACGTTTGAATTGTAGTTTCTTTTAGAGAACGCGAAGAAGATTACATCACAACAAAAATATAGCGTTTCAGGAAAACGACGATTACTCCGAAACTACTATACGGATCGTATAAAGAAGACCTGTTTTATGTTCCTGTTGAAATTTGCTATTAGATACAAGTAACGTCGTTTTGTAAAGCAATAAGCATTATTCAGAATTATCTGTCAAAGTTGTGGTACAGAAAAAAAAACTGCCTTGTCCAACATTTCTATGTTTTTTCTGGAAATAAATCACCCTATGCAAGAAATTGTCAATACTTTTATAATAATTATAATATGCTTCATTCAACCTATGACTTCGTTTTACTTATACCCATACAAAAATAAAAAAATATTCGGTGTTGAAAATCAACATGAATATTGAAGTTTTTGGTTTGGTTTGGTTCAATCATAGACTAAAAAATGGCGACTGTATGAAAAATAATGAACCAACTAGTTAACAACAGAGAATCTTCTCTTCTTTTCGCACATACCACAGGCCGTATGATTTATGTGAGGTATCAAGGGTAAATAATTGGAAAACATCGGCGCCGATCTCGGCTGGGATAGATGTCCCCTTTGCCGCTCTACGGTAATTTCAATTGTGGGACAATTGTCCCGTTTGCCGCTCAAGGGGTTAAAATAGATATTTCCGTCTTCCTCTCGAATAAAAAAATGCTTTCACAATACTTTCCCTTATGGTCGGTTGGTGGGCTGGGAAAGTAATATTACAAAATACCTTATTGACACTGCACAGTAGTTTCTTGGCTGTTTTGCAGTCTGCTGGATTTTGTAGCTTTTGAAAGCGTTTCTGGACTATGTCGCTCAGAGCAGCCATCTCGGTCTCTCTCCATTTCTCATAGCCGTCCACTTCTGCCACCTTCTCCATATCCAAATATAAGGATCTGAAAAGTAAAGCATGTTGGGCACTTTTTCTTTTATTATTATTATTATTTATTCTGGACAGGCAGCTTTGCTGATACGTCCAGATCAGATCTTGTAAAGCTAAACAATATTAACAAGTTTTTAGGTATAAATCGAGTCTGTTTTTAAATTGATTGACAGAGCTTACACTAATCACTTCAAATGGTAGTTTATTCCACATGTCCTCTATTTTGCAGAATGTTCTTTAAAGGATTAGATTTAAATTTTGTACGGTTGAGTTTTTTGTTATGACCTCGAAGATTTGTGTTAAAGTTGAATTTGTAAATATTCTTCAGTCCAGGTACACCGTAATAATGTGTTAGAATTGTATATGTCTCAATCAGGTCCCCTCTTTGTCTTGTTTGTTTGAGTGTAGTAATTCCAAGTAATTACAAGCGATCTTCATAATTCCTATTCTGGCATCTTTTTCTTATAAAGTAAACATAATAGTAATATTAACACAAAATAGATAATTTAAAATAGTAACATCGATCATAAATATATGGTATAAGACTGCTCAACTTCATAGTGCGATTCGGCAACCCTTCTGAACCAGCAAAACGCAGTTGGCGCTGATATCATTGTCGGGCATACTAACCCGCTGAGCACGTAACATCCATTTGGGGACATGTATGGCGGCCGCCTACAATCCGTAACATCCGATTTTGGATATCGCGCTCGCCGCTGGGAAAAATGCAATTTACGATTCGAATCGTCGTACTTAATGCTTTCTGACCGCGGGACGACATGGCCAAATAATCTTTCATTCGCCGGCCAACGACGATAACATCGATCGCCGATTTAAAAAGTCAGCATTAGACGTCAAAACAGCAGTCTTGATCGGCCACCCCGCGGCGGCGTTTAGTTCCGCGAAATGTTTGTTTTGTGAAGTGTTTTGTGGATATAAGTGCAGTGTATACCGGATAAAAGTGAGTAATTTCCATTTTTAAGTAGTTTAGGCATTAGGATTAGTCAATTTAGACAGTCCATTTGCTGTTTTTCACGAATTTTCGAAGAAAACACTTTGGCAACAACAAACGGCTCGCGAAAAAATGGCCGTTTTTATTTTGTAATGTTTCTGAAATATCCCGATATATCGCGAAACATGACGTAATGTCGCTTTAATTTACTAATAAAATAGGTATTGCTTCATTTACATCCTAAGTTATCACATAATTAGGCGTATTTTGAACATTATATGTTGTTTTCTAATATGGCTCGCGAAAATGAAACTTGTTTTGATAATTACTATGAGAGAAAAAAGTGCGATTTTCCATAGTTTTTCGATGAAATGTGACTCTTTGGAGTATAGTAATTAGTTATTAGACATATAATAAGTCTATGATAAGACAATATAATTGAAAAAATCTAAAGAAATTTTATATTATGGGCATTCAAAGTTTATTATTAGGTTCGGACGCGGAAACTCTCAAAACTTTAGATTTTTCTATAATATCAGACAAAGCTCAAAGTTCTGGTGTGATTTCTAAGAAGAAGTGATGTAGTAATAAAGTTATTTTGAAAGAATTTCATATAAAAAAATACCATAAGTAGTCACAAATTAAAAATTAAAAAAATTTTTTTTCACGAGAATACATAAAATTTTTCTTGGCTGAATAAATAATTATTTTTTCCGTATTTTTGTATGCAAATAAGTAAAAAAAAAATATCGTTTTGGTAAAGCATTTAATAAAGAACATAACTGTATTTACAATTTTTGATATTTACAAAAACTGTATTTACAAAAAAATCGAAATGATTTTATAGGCGAGTTTTTTCAGTTTGCCAATTTTGTAATATTTATTCATTATTATCTTAATTGTTTTACGAGATAAGGTTATCATGTTTTATATGTCAAATTTCAATGCGATCATTTTTCTCTTTATCTTTTTTTAATCCGTTTAGTGGTTTATAAGTTATGATCGTTTTTCTCAAGGCCGTTGACTCGCGTCGATTTTTTGCGCGAATATGTCGCGCGCAAAAGTGATAGGTGAGTTTTTACCTCGCAACGTGAGGGGCTAATAGCAATTTATTTTGCCATCTATTATAATAGCATTGATAATGAATGTTTTTTTATAAAGGACTGATTGATTATAAAAACCAACCATCTAACTAACCAATGATAATAATAATAACTTTCAATTAATAGTGCCATCTATTGCATTTTTTATATAGGATCATCACAGAAATAATACATAGAGATAGAATGGCATCTATTAGTCTATTAAAGAAAAATTAATACATATTGAAACCTGTGTACCAAATTAAAAAATTGAAATCTTAACGTAAATAATATTAAAATAATAAGAGCAATGATTTAAAATTTTCTTTGTTTTTGTATTATTATTTTATACCCTAAAGACATGTTTAGAGCGCCATCTACAGTGTGCCGCCAAACTGTTATAACTTAAAAGTCACCATATTGAAAATAATGAAGGTTAATAAATTTTCGGAACTATGAGTGTTTGTTTCTACTATTTATTATGAAATTTCACAATGGGCAGGTTTATTGTCATACGACAATTTCTTACAACCAACCCTAACTCTAACTCCGATGGTTAATTCCAGACGGAGATATCCTTCCAAACTGGTAGTCAGAGGGCGAGGCTGCCAGCTGGGTACCTTTCCCGATGCCTCGCCGTAAGGCGTTAAACCTCTGACAGACGAGTGTCGTAACCGTGGACTGTTTTCGTCCCAAGTCTATGCTACGCTCACGAAAGACAGAACGATCTAATATCGTTAATACTTCCTGAGGTGACGGATTCGCCCGTTGTAGTTGACAGCTCTAGTTGAATATTGACAATTTGACAGCTTTTCCCCATTAAAAAAAGCTTGGATCTAAGCTCCATACCTGGGTGCCGTTTTCCTTACTGAAATAAATATGCTAAATCGCATTAATGTGGCCATTTCTTCACTCGCACAAAACGAAACTGAACCGTTTTAGGATCAAGTCGTCACAGGCGATGAGAAGTGGATCCTGTACAATAACTGGAACGGTCTTTGCAGAACAGTTTGAATGGCGAAAATGAGTGCCTTGTGTGTGCTGTAAAATCCTTGTTGCCAAATTGTAGTATGACGTTGATCAATCTAAAATACTATATAATCAAAAATAGTAACAGCAACAGCTCCTGATATTATTTAACCCCTCGAGTCGCGAGGTTAAAACTGTTCCATACCGTTTCATATTACAAAATCGAGGGTGAAATCGACGGCCTTGAGAAAAATGACCATAAGTCATAAACCACTGTACGGATCATAAAAAGAAGAACTGAAAAATGATCGCATTGAAATTTCCAATATAGAACATTGAAACCTTATCTCGTAAAACAATTAAATAATAATAAATAAATATTAGAAAGTTGGATAACTGAAAGAACTCGCTTATTCAATCATGCCGATGTTTTTATTACAAAATACGGAACTCTATACAGAAATTTTAAAGCTGGGCATTGACGGTCAGTTTTTCGCGTCAGTTGAACTGGCGTGCATCCAAAATTTGATCGTGAATGTCGAATCGTCACTCCAGAGTTTTAAGTGACGACGCGCCACGAATATTTTCCGTGGCTACCATAATCTAACTGGCACGTCGCGCCAAACTGACCGTGAGTCCAATCGGCAATCCAACGCGTCAGTTCGCTCTCAGCGCTCGCGGACCGCAGTGACAGCGCGTGCTGCGTTTTTGTTTTTGTCATGGCGGTGTCGTCGTCGTCATCATGGCGGTGTCGGACTTATGATAAGTCCTATGATAGATTATGATAGATTTCATCAAAAAATATAGAAATTCAGAATGTTTATGGAAAATAACCGACAAAAATTTAAAAAATAAACAGTATCGACAAAAAGCTGTAGAAGATTTTATTTAGATAAAATATTGCAATTTTATTTAGATATTATTTATAAAATTGAATTAGATATTATAGAAGTCAGATTTCACTCCCGATGCTAAGAAACGAAGAGTGGCAGTGAATCTCTCATGAGGGTTTATAGCTTGTCTCATATTAGTATCTTGTTTAACAATGTGTCGCGTTTTTGATAAATCGTGTAAAGGATTAGATATATTTTATGATTCCATTAATTTAATAAAAGACTCGATCATACCTAGCCTATCTCCTACTTCTTAAGATTTCACTAACTGCCATCCAAATGTACTGTATTATATGATTACTATATTATAACAGACTATTGTATTATATCATATTATGTATAATAAATATTACTATCCAATTACTCATACTTCTATTTTGCTCTATCCAAATAACCTTATTAACAACTTATTTAATTATTAATTTTCTTACCCTTATATTATTATTAGCTTTATTATATTTTTTTCTACTATCAACGTGTTCATGTTATTTCTGTTAATTTGTAATGCAAGCATTGCAAACTGTTGATAGGATAGTAAATTTGTTTGGTTTGTATATATATTTAAAATACTAGTATTATATATTTACTATCTGTAAGTATGCTATAAAATAAAATAAAACAAACAGTAGCCGTAGTAACAAGGAATATTTCTTTTTCGGAATCGGAATCCATTTTTATTCGTGGATGTCCGCAAAGAGACACGTCCTTCATGCGGCCGGGCCGGTTGAAAACTGAAGAGCCGGAGTGACGCCAGTCAATGGGCAAATCTAGTTGGCATAAAACCATTTGGAGTGACGCCACAGTTTTACGTCTAGACTGACGCGAAAAACTGACCGTCAATGCCCAGCTTTAATACGGTTATGATCTTTATTATATGCTCTACCAAAACTATTATTTCGTTTTACTTATTTGCATACAAAAATATTTAGTTATTCAATCATAATAAAAAAGAAAAATTTGTATGTTTCTTCGAAAAAAATTTCGCCAATATATAAAACGGCAAAACTGTTAAGATAACGGTAATAACTTGTAACTAACAAAATACGCCCAATACTACAATTATTTACGACGTAAAACAAATAATATCTATTTTATCATCGAAATGTAACAATATTGCGATATTCAAAGATTACCAAAAATTCTAGCCTCGTGTTCTCAATGAAATTTTTGACAAACACTTTAGATAGTCAAAAAACGTGAAAAAATGAACATATTCTACACCAAATCACTAACGCTGATTCACAAATTCTTTTAGATAGGAAATTACTCACTTTTCTTGGTAAATTCACACCAGAAACACCAAAATAACACTTTCCGCGAAGGCCGTGCGCGTGTCAAAAAATGTCCGACGTAATATGGCAATGCCCACTTTGCAGGCATCGTATTATATTGAAATTTGGAGCACGCGCTCTGTAATCGATTATCATGCAAAAATGTATCTGCTTCTATACTCTAACGTACCAAACAAAAGGTATGCGTCTCGCTCCGATTTTTAAATCGAATTTTGGCAGTGAGCGCAACATGAAACCCGAAAGGGTCGCGATGCAATTTAAGGGTACTACACACGAAACCCGTACGGGGTATGCAACGGAGGGGTTAAAGAGCTGGATATCATTTAAAAATTAAAAAGTGCACTACCTTCTAAATTCACCGGCCAGCGCCAAGACATCTTCGATCGAATGCTTCAGCCCATCGTTTACTCCGACGTGGGACTTCATCTTGTCCAGCTCGGCCTTAACGTAGTTCCACAGCTCTTTAATATTCCTGAATATCCTCCTGCGCAGATGCTCGTACTCGGAGGACGGATCCTTCTTCTGCGCTATGTGCTGGAAGTGCTCGCTCTCCTCGTCCAGGAATCTCCCGCTCAGTTTCGAATCTTGCGATTCACTGATTATCTCATTTATTGACTTGAGCATCTCCGAGCGTTTCTGCGAGCTGAAATCACTGAGAAGGAGGGCAATCTTACATTACATACTGTTCTATTCATTTTACTTTACGGGCCTACCAACTGGCGAGGAGGTAATTGAAAGCGCATTTTTTTTTTATGAAGATGGATATATTCATTTTGACACCCTCTGAGACAATTAGGACTATTTCCAGACTGAAGTCTGTCTGTCTGTGTGTGTAAGTGTGTGGGTATTCATCCACGATAGCGCCAAAACGCAAACGCAAAAAGCTCCGACTGAGCTGAAATTCGGCATGCAGGCATCATTCGGTCATGGCGAGAGTTGAAAAGATTGTGCTTGAAATCGGTCCACCACAGGGAGCACTAGTCATACATCCATCTTGAACTATTCGACTTAAGAGACTTGAAATTTGGGACACACATGCATTTTTGAACCAAAATCACATTGTGGAATTTTGGTTGGAATATCTTATATACAAGCGACACAAATACTATTTAAAGTGCGACATATTAAAAAAATACTACACTACAATATATTATGAAAAAATACCATTTTAATACCATGGAAAAAACTACAAACATAGTAAGAATTGGCGAGCAGGGGGAGGTTAGGTTTAGCATCCTTGCCCGAAAAGTCTAGGGGTGACACAATCGATTTTTTATTGAATGTGAAAAGACTTGGTAGAACTTGTTTTTCGCCCCAAGTCTTCTGCGCTCACCTCAAGGGAGAAAGAACGATCTAATATCATTAAAACTTGCCATGCCAAAAAAAATGCCATCTTCCGAGATAGGCGGTAGAGTCATCTAAAAGAAGGACTGTGCATTCAAGACTTTCAAAGAAATGGTACTGTTCAAAGAAATGGTTCGAGACCACATCGACCTCAAGATTTCTCGATTGTTGAAAACGATTTTGCAGTGAGATGTTTTTGGTCTCTTGCCATCCAGTACAAACTGTATTGGGGGTTTGGAGTGTACTGTTAAACTATCGTTGATATGAGCCACTGATAAGAAAATTACCTCGCGAATAACAGCAAGGACTTTTTATACCGGGCCTGATATAAAGCCGACTTGCAGCCAGTTTTAGAAAGCCAGGACAGCCAGGAGAAATTGTTAAAACACCCGTAAAAAATATCCGATATGCTTACTCTGTATTCATACTCTCCAATAAAGACATCACGTGATTGTTCTGCCGCTTGAGGACCTCCATCTCTCTGATGGCCGCTTTAAGCCGCGCTCCCAAATCGGCGGACCCTGGACCGTCAGAGGAGCCATCGCTCGGCACATTCCTCATCAGCGACACTGAGACGGTCAGAAGCAACACCACCCACACAAGCAGAAGTGCGCACACAATCTTCGCCCATTTGCCCAGGATTTTGTGTTTGATCACATTGAGGATGGCCACCGTCGTAGTCATTCTGCTGCTTATGGCTAATTAATACTCGACAGTAAATGCGTCTCAGATCTTTCGTTTGACATTATATGGTAAGCGGCAGCTAGGAGTGCAGGTTCATGGTTGGGACGTGGACTGCGTCCGGGGGTGCGATGTTACCTCTTCCGAGGCATTATCTGAAAAGAAAAAAAAGGTGTTATATAACCAGAGTGAGAAATGCACCAAAAGTGTGGCTAAAAGTTAACTTCTACGGCATTCAATAACATGTGTTAATGAGTGCGACGAAGTTAACTTTTATTGAATGTTCTTTTATTTTTTAGATGACTGCCTGACAAAAAAAGGAGTGAAATGTGTTCAGGGTTCATCTATGTATGTTTTCCGCCATATTTTCATTAGTCCACCATAACTTTTAAACGCTTAAACCGATTTAGAAGTGTGTGGTATTGATAGAATCATTATGTCATCCCGGGTGTCATATAGTACCTTAACTGTCCAAATATCAAGTACCTATTATAAATAGGATAGAAAACGAATTTACCGCGTGAAATTTGTAGGACCAGACGTTTCGGTGACGTTGCAGCCGCCGTTGTCTAGGGTAGACTGAAGAGCTGTCAGTCCGTTGTTTTGCGGGTAGGCCGCAAACCGCTGCCGCCACTGCGTAGGTTATAACGGTGGTGGGGGGCCGGGCTTGGAGCGCGGGAATTTTTAAAATCCGTCTTGCACACAACACTCACTGTATCCTGTTTTACGTCTTTGCGTTCGGCGTTCGGCGGCGGGAACATTTTAAGAAGAGGGTTCCACGTAGAAGAGAGTTTGTAGCCGTCATCTCTATTGAAGTTCGGAGTTCTTCTTATTTCAATGGCTTCCCGGATCATGCGAGGAAAGTAGAATTGTTCCTTGGATAGAACAATGGGATTTTGAAACTGCATCCAGTGGTTACTTCCGCTATCCAATATATGTTCGCAGATCGCCGATTTTTCTCGCTGAACGTTTTTAACAGCTTTGATGTGTTCTGTCAGTCGCGTGGCTATGGGCCGTTTTGTTTGTCCAACGTAGGCTAGACCGCAGCTGCATTCGACTTTATACACACCCGGGGTTTGCAGTGGTATTACATCCTTTACAGGCCTCAAAAATCGAGCTATATTTTGGGTCGGTTTGAAGATCGTTTTTATATCGAATCTGTTTAGCATCTTACTTATTCGATCAGTCACGCCCTTGACGTATGGTAAGAATGCTCTTGATCTGCTCGGTTTTTGAGTTTCGTCCGTATTAGATCGTGTGCGTGTCTCGTGATATTTTCCGTATCCATTTTTCCTAAGGACATCATTGACATGTTCCATCTCCTTCGGAAAATGCTCAGTGTCGCATAGATCGCGTGCTCGATTCACGAGCGACGTTTGCACTGAACGTAGATGGTAGGGATGATGGTGTGAGCTTGCATGCAAATATCTGTCCGTATGTGTGGGCTTCCAATGGGGTCGATTCTGCAACCACGCCTGCTTATATACGTACGCCTGTGTATACGCGTATCACTGCTTATACACGGCTTTGCTGTTAACGAAATCGTTTAAATTGGTATTCTCCAACACTCTTGTCAACAGCACGTCTGCGGAACGATGACGTCATACATACGCGTCATAGTACCAACACAATATTAATAAATTCGGAGATTTTACTAATTTTTAGATTATATAATGAAATATCTAAAAAAACATTACAAAAAATATAGATATTTATAAGAATATCAACATCAAATAAAACAAAAATCCGTGGGAATTGCCATATTTTGGTTTTTATCGAGTTGCAACACTTGCTCTGTCTCAATCCAAATGACAGCCGTAGGTATGAGCACTTGAAATGAGAAATAACCGGTTACCTTGTTTTATCATCATCATCGATATAGCTTTTTGCAATTTAATTACGTAACATCCTGCAAGGGATGCATATCCAGTAGCGGCGCTAGGAGGGGGGGGCGGTGGAGGCGGTCCGCCCCGGGTGCCAATCGCACCAAGGGGTGACAGTGGCTTTGCGCTCGCGTCCGCCAGGCGTCCGTATAAGCCAACGTATCCAAATAGTAGAAAGAGCTACTTCTTATGCAATTAGAAAATGTGGGGACTTGGATATTTCAATGGAAAGAAAAAGGAGGAGGAAATTAGAAGCCAGAGACGCTGGACTAACATTGCAAGAAGAGCTGCAGAGATCAATGTTGGAATGTCTTGATAGATTTCACAAAGAACTTTATCATCGTTACAGAGCAATGGATGTCTCGTAACATTTGGTGTTGTGCAGCCTAAAGCTCTTCTTTCATCAACAAAAGAGGAACTTCGTGATATAGTTCAAAATTTGACGAAAATGTATGCTGAATTTTCTGGGGAGGATATTGTTTTGGAGATTGCTAGGCTGCGTCGGCACTTGGAAGCCGCCAGCATCTCTTACCAAGTGGCGGTCAAGTGGACAACCTTAAAGTTCCTGAGGTTTATTGTAAAATGGGACTATTCTGAGTATGTTCCGAGTCTAGGGCTCTGTCTAAGAATTTTCTTAACCATTTGCGTTTCGGGCTTCATGTGAAAGGAGCTTTTCAAAACAAGTTTAGTATTTATTATTTTATTTTGGAGGGTGCCCAATAGAGAACCGCCCCGGTTGCTAACCTATGTAGCGCCGCCACTGTGCATATGTAGTGTCGCCAAATTACGCAACATCCCTTGCGGGATGCGCGCGCCACCGTCTCTTCTTTCCTAAAAACTTTCCACGACAAGGAAATCTACGGAGACATAAGACTCCGTACATCTAAATTAGAAGAAATATGTTTGCCAGGAATGTAAATAAGCCTTTTCAGAACAAAGAATTCTGAAGAAACATGTAGACACTGTAGATCTAAAATTTAATAAATATGTTTGTCAAGAATGCGGTCATGCCTTTTCACAACGAGAACATCTACAGGGACATGTCGACGCCGTACATCTAAAGTTAAAGAAATACATTTGCCAGGAATGTAGTCGTGCGTTTTCACAACAAGGAAGTTTAAAGAATCATACAGATGCCGATACATCTAAAAGTGTAAAAATTCTCTTTTGCGGAATGCGGCCGTTCCTTCTCACTCAAAGGAACTCTAAAGACACAAGACATATTTCATGTAGTCCTATAGAATTCGTCTTGTAGAATTGGGATCGTGTTCATAAGCAAAAGGTCGATCTATAATGGTATTCAGATACAAATGGTGGAAAACCTGACCCTTATTAATGTAGATAGTTCTAGAGAATTTTATTTTTAATTATTATAAGCCATAAGATATATTTTTACTAATATGTAAATAAATACAAATAATAAAAAAGGATATATGTTTTTGTACGCTCTCTACCGACATTACAATGAAAATGTTGTATGCTCTCTCTCTAATTATGATTGTGAATAATTAAAAATGTATGTAGGTACCTACATAATGTAATGAAGCAATTTAAAGAGCTAGTACCACCACTAATCTATTTCAATAACGAAATTTATAATTTATATGCGATGAATGTTAAAATGCATTTGTACACCGGTTATCATTGATAAATCACATCAGTGATATTCATTGGAAAATAAGGAACTGCGTTTCTATGAATTGTGATCAAGCATTTTAATCGCCGTAAGCACCGTGTTTTATAAAATAAAGATATGCAAATATGATAAATGTAGCGCGAGTTTCACGACACTTGCCGTTCATTTGCTATAATGGATGTAATCAATGTAGTAATCTATAGAACAGAATAACTTTATTGAAGTAAAATAGCAAGAAACATTACATAAAGAAAATTACATTGCTTTTTGAAAATAAAAAAAATATTGCACAAATGGCGGACTTATCACTAAAGCGATATCTTACAGTCAACCATTTCTTAAATTAATTTTGATATATCAGCAATTCTGCTGCCTGTCTGTAAACCTAATAATAATAATAATATGGCGTTACTTAGAGTAACTGGTTACTTTTCCGTATGCTTATCTCTCGGCCGGCTGTCACTTGGTTTGGCGAGCTTGCTTCTTGTGTGCGGTAACAAAAGTAATCTAAAATGTCTCGAATGACTTCAATACACAAGGAGACGTTGAAGGAGAAATTGATTTATGAACTCCCGCGCTGCCATATTGAAGGGATCGCTGGCATCACGCAATTGCCGACGATGCAAGCGGTCGTCTGCTCTGAAAAATATAGGTCACAACACTAGTTAATCGCAGTCTGCTTTATCCTACATTCATTTACGATTTTTGGATCGCAATTTAATTAACAAACCTTGCGAGGTACTCGTCGTATTGTTCGAAGAACTCCATCATTTCGATGCCCGCGTAAAGCTCATGAAACTCCATAATAACCTAAAAAACAATGCAACCCCCGTATTAGGCAAAGAAGTTACAGAAAAGGACAAATTTCCATTATTTAAAGCTTTGCAAAGCGTAAAATGTAGCGAACATACACTTTGAGAGCTATTTTTAAAGCTTTGCAAAGCTTAAAATGTAGCGAACATACACTTGTGTGAAAAACACAGGAATACACTCAAAACTATATTAAACACTGTGAAAATGATTTTACCAGTTTCAAAACACTTTACGGACACGAAAACTCGAAAACAGACGGCAGAATTTAATATTTCGGCTCTCAACGCACCGCGAGAAACACGCAAAAAAGCAGCTGTTAAAATTCGCAGGGATAGCCACGTGACTGCTCTGCGCGCATGCGCGAGAAATGTCAAATGCTGCCTACAGAATAGCATTTTTACACCGCTAGGCGTATGTCGTCATCGTTACGCAGCCGTCCGTCTATTCGCAGACGGACGTGTGACGGACGTCTTCCTAAGGAATACCATTTATGTGTCGTCCCTGCTTTTTCGCGTATCATACGCGAAAAAGCAGACCTACGCGAAAAAGCAGTACGTCAAAATGCCTAGAGAATCGACCCCAATATACCGTATGTCCGAGAGTATTGTCACTTCTCCTCGTCACTTTGACATCCAAAAATGGTAAGGAGCCGTCCTTCTCTACTTCAGTCTTCGATTTTATATCAAGTACCTAGTTGTCTAAATGTCCAAATGTCAATAAATTAACATAAATATATCGTGTTTAGTTTCAAATGAAAGGCCTGATTAAGTATATTCCAGAAATATACATGTATTTATATGGATAAATACATAAACCACAAATATTATTAAGTACATTAGTTCACTTTCTGTAATGTCAGTCGAGTTGTTTATGCTATTTAATATATTTACTTGTTACCAGTCATCTTTTAGGTTTATACAATTGATATATCTTTTTTCTAAACACAAATTACCCTTCCTAAAAAACTCTTCATCGTGATCACCTAAAAATTCCTGCACTGGCTACTACCGCACCATCATATTCAAATTTTTGACCTCTCAGATGTTCCTATAATATTGAAAATAAATGGATATCACTAGAGCCTCGGTCTGGTAAGTATAGAGGGATGTTCCAGTAATTTCAAAGCCAGCTTCTTCAATGGCAGCCATCGCAACTCTGGACTTGTGTGCTGCGGTGTTCTCTATGTGAAACAAAGCAGTTTTAGTGCGTTTGCCTCTTCGTTTTTCCCATATTTCATTTTGTCATATTTTATTTGTTCAGCATTACAGCCCCTGTTATAGAAGCGGGAAAATAAAAAAAACTATTTGGGGGCAGGGAATGTGCCACGTCAAAATAAATTAAATCCTATAAGGATGCAAATGTATAAAAATGAGGAACGGGAAAGGGAATTTATTTAGAAGATTTGAAATGTTCTCTGAGTCTGTTAAAACCCATTTCTCGGCAAAGCATTCCAAAGACAAGCTCCATGCACGGTGAAAGAGAATGGGAAGAAGTCACTGCTGTGACCAGGGATAGAGAGTAGCAGGCAATCCAATCAATAGCTCTAATCTGTACGACACATCTGTACTAATATTATAAAGAAGTAATCTTTTATAAGTTTGTAAGTTTTTATGTAGGGGGTAACATCGGAAACTACTCATCCAATATCAAAAATTCTTTCACTAATGGAAAGATCCATTATCTATTAGTGCTATAGGCTATATTTTATTGTGATAAATATTGGTTTTCAATACGAAATCATGATATTTGTAAATCAAGTCGGAGAAAAATGCCGAGCGCTGAATAAACAGTTTGATAAACATCGACTTCAGAGAGATCTATAAAAAAGTTCAGCTTTTATATTTAAGCTACAATAACTGCTTTTATGTCTCTACCTAGCAAGCTGCGGCGGCGGCTGCTGGCCCAGCAAGATCAGCGTTCAGCGGAAGGTGGTGCGGGTGGCAAGTAACAAAATGCGAAACGTCTACGATATAAATACCGTGCATCTGAGGGGGGTCTTGCACTATATATCTAAAGGTCTTGTACTATATTCTATCTTGGTAGGCTATACTAGGTATCTTGCACTATATTCTAAAAGGCAAATAAACGCCACCCTACTTAAATTAACAAATCGCTTCGAAACTGTACGTGAAGCAAAGCCGCAGGCAGCAACTAGTAGAAAATACAGAGCGAAGGGTCGATTCTGAACAAAATAGAAGAAAACATTTAAGGATGATTCATGCTACACCGGGCCGGGGCCGGGCCGGGCCCCGGCCGAGTCGTTTCCAACGTGCTCCGGCCGGGGCAGTCATTCATGCTACACCGGGCGTGACCGGGCTGTTTCCGAGTTTATTTATCCCACGGCCATGTCCGCGATAACTAGTAGAATAGAATAGAATAGAATAACTTTAATGTGCTATAAAAAACATAACTTAATGAATATTACGCTGGTTTTATAAAAAAGACAATTTATGCACAAATGGCGGACTTATCTAACTAGTGTTGCGTCCATCTATTTTGGCGATAATAATATTTTTTAATTTCTATTTTCGCTTGATTATTAATGCAATTTTCACAACTTGAGTTGGCAGCTATTGCAATTGCCTTTGAAGATGAAGTATTGGAAACACGAACTGAATCTTATAAAAGAAGATGGAGTGTACATCCAGCCTGGAGAAAACGACAATCGGAGGGAGAATTCGCCACGCTCTACAAGGAATTAATAGATGATGAGAGCAAATTTTACGGTTATTTTAGGATGTCTAAAGAATGCTTTAGTATATTTCTTGGAAAAATAAAACGTGATTTAACCAAACAAAATTCAAGATTTCTGAAGCATATCTCTCCCATTGAACGATTAGCAGACCGGAGCCGGGAAAACAATATCCACCGCCATTTCGACGCCGTGCTCCGGTCGTGGCACGGCCGGGCACGGCCGGAGCACGGCCAAGCATGAATTGCTTCATACAAAAGTATACTATAGATATCTGACCGTGTCCCGGCCGGGGCCCGGCCCGGCCCCGGCCCGGTGTAGCATGAATCATCCTTAAAACTGACCATAAATACCATTTATTGTTATTACATACACAACCGGTTATTGTTATTGGCCAACAATTATAGGTAGATGGTAGACTATGATAATATAAATTGCCACCGGCTTGACAAAAATCACAATTATGTATGAATAAAACGACAGCGCTTGGGCAAATACAATAGCGTTGACCTTTAAATAAAAGTTGGGTTTTCAAGCGACACATGGCTATTATGTTTAAATGAGAGTACCTAATCCGCAGGGTTTGATTTTGGTTTGTTTTAATGGTATTTTTTAATTTAGGAATTGTGTATTTTATACAATGTATCTAGATCCATAGATAGAACAAGACAATATGTTATTTTTGTAGTATTATCAAAAAAGAATAGGTGACTTCACGATAACTTAACCACTATAAAATCGAAGACTATTGCGGTTGTTTTACATTATAAATAGGATAGAAACGAATTTACCGCGTGAAATTTGTAGCACACGACGTTTCGGTGACGTTGCAGCCGCCGTTGTCCAGGGTAGACTGACAACGGCGGCTGCAAAGTCACCGAAACTTCGGGTGCTACAAATTTCAAGCGGTAAATTCGTTTCTATCCTATTTATAACTTAACCACTATTGTTTAACCCCTCAGGCCCCGATTGGCTGATATCGGCCACAACACGATTCAGCGTGACGGACCCGTTTTAATTTTATTTTAATTTAATTTGTTTGATTTTATTATGTTACATGTTTCATTTTAATTATGGGTACAGTGGTTTGGCAGTAATTAATGTTTTGGTGAGACAGTGTTGTAATTCATTTTTTTTACTAATTTTTACTAATTTTTTTTTGGGACAGCAACTTGTTAATCGACTGAGGGGCCGAGACCTGAAGGGTTAAGAAAGAAAGATAGAAATAACAATAAGTTTATAGTATCAAAACACTAACAATGATAAAGGAAACTTAAATTCTATTTTTAATTAGTACAATCAGCGATATTATCGTTTCTTGATTTCTTAAAGCCAACCGTGTAATTAATTAACCAGCTTATATCAGCAACTAAATATACACGTGAACCCCTCTTGTTCATCCTCGGCTGGTCCGCCGCTCAAGTATATCCGACCATGCTCGAGCGAACTTGTTTGTCCCGACTCGTCAGTGAGTCACCTTCCGTTGCGATCATTGTTGTCTACTGTCTACCTGACAAGCTGCAAAACTCTTAGCGTAAGCTTTGGTCGGAAGTTACGACCAAAAGTGATCAGATCGAAGATGAGTAATACAACGATTTATTGCAATATTTTTACTGTAGCGAACAATGCAGTAATTTTTGAGTTCAGAGATTGTTTATTTTTCTGCAAATCTGTAGTTTTCCGTATTTTCTGATAATCCCACCTTTTTTGCTTTTCAACTCTGCCCCCAGTCCCAAAGGTGGCAGATTAGAGGGGGGTCTACTGTACATCACTATAAAGTACCTTTTGGACTGTCCAATAAAAAAAAACAAAGGGATGGGAATGGGGGGGGGGGGGAGGGTATGCTTACCTAATATTTTGAGAAAGATTTTTTTTTTTAATAACGCCTTGAAGAAGTGTTACCTATTTTTAAAGAGACAAAACAGAAATGAAGTATTTATGTATACGTAAATATCTCTTTATCATGTTATGTATTTATGATTCTTATCTTGAAACACTGTCAATTACATAATGTTATTTTATCATCATGCCCCCTTTAACAATTACATAAGATTTTATCAATTGCAGCTTCTTAGATATGCAAAGGTGACATTATAATCTGATAATTTTTGGGTAAACACTAAGGCTTGTAAAATGTATTAATTTTATGGCTTATTATTTATTTTCTACTGTGCCCATTATCGGGTTTTAAGTATTTGAAGTTTTCGAAGGAAACATTGTTTATATATGGTATTAGAATTCTCCTGGTATTAAATGCTCCATAGAACGATTTGGCAACGCTTCCGAATTTGGCCGGCGAAATGCGGGTGGCGCTGATAGCATTGACGGCGAAACTAAATGCAATTTATTTGGCCATCTTTAATAAAATTGACAATGAATGTTTTTTTTTATAAAGGACTGATTGATTATAAAAACTCAATAATTTAATGAGTAACAATAAAAACATTCAATTATTACTGCCATCTATTGCATTTTTTATATAGGCTGTCATCACAGAAATAATACAGTGAGATAGAATGCCTTCTATTAGTCTATCTGAACTTTAAAGTGCGTAATTATCGGGTATTGAAACCTGTATACCAAATTAATTGATATCTTTATGTATTGGGCCCGATTGCGTTTCTTTGTGAACTAAAACTAAAATTAGTCCAAGCGAACGAGACAGAGCAATAAGTTAGAGCGGTAAATGAAACGAACGATCGTCGATAAATACTACCTGCCGAACTTATACTCGTCCGAATAGATTCGAGCATATTTCGTGCGGTGTAAGATTTGACCTTGGCGGGCAGTTTTAATGCGAAAAAGTGACAACTGTCATCTCACACTTCGCTCTAGCGTATTGCCGTGTCTCGTTCACACGGACTAATTTCCGATTTTAGTTCACGAAGAAACGCAATCGAGCCCATTAGGTGTATAAATAAGTTCATGCGGTTTTTTTTTCGAAAATTGAAGCTTTATTGTGAAAAATTAGTTATACATTCAATGTTCAAAGTATTGTCGTCGCTAGCCACTACTTTTTCCCATCTTTCTGGCAATTGACGGATCCCATGAAAAAAGGCCGGCTCTTTGGCCGCTATCCATGCATCGATCCATTTTTTGACTTCATCATAATTGGAGAAGTGCTGGTCAGCCAGGCCATGTTGCATCGATCAAAAGAGATGGTAATCGGAAGGAGTAATGTCTGGACTATAAGGCGGGTGGAGTAGGATTTACCATTTGAGCGTTTCTAAGTACATTTTAACGGGCGCCGCAACATGTGGCTGAGCATTATCATGTTGCAAAATAACTTTGTCGAGTCTGTCGGCGTATTGCGGCCGTTTTTCTCGCAACGCTCGGCTCAAACGCATCAATTGTCGTCGGTAGACCTCCCCTGTGATTTTTTCGTTCGATTGTAGCAGCTCATAATACACCACACCTAGCTGGTCCCACCAAATATATAGCATGATCTTCTCGGCATGAATATTCGGCTTGGCAGTTGATGATGAGGCATTGCTGGGGTATCCATACGTTGCCCGTCGTTTTAAATTATCGTAATGGACCCACTTTTCATCGCCAGTCACAATTCGATTCAAAAGCCTCTTTCTTTTTTGCCATTGGAGCAGTTGTTCAAACGTGAAAAAACAGCATTCGACGTCTCTTGGCATTCTTTCATACGGCACCCAATTTCCTACCTTTCGGATCATTCCCATTGCTTTAAAACGATGGCATAGCGCAGAACTATAGTAGGTGGCGAACACAATAGATCAGCAATAGTCGCAGTGTTACAAGGTTCATAAAGACCTTAGAAAAACCCCACACAACAAATAAAAAATAATTTTAAAAAAACAAGAGGGAATTCATGAAAAAACGATATTGTCAGTATTTATTTACAAAATCAACCAAAAAGTTGCGGCGCAGTTTTTTGCGCACGAAAGCTGGCTTTCGAGCGGTTAAGGAACTTTAGAAGCGCCTTTGTTTCCATCTACCGAGTGTGGTAGCAGGTTAAGGAGCTTGAAGATCAGATACCCAAAGGACTTATGAGTGTGCGTAATCCATATTAAACAATTGAAATTAGTTTAAAATGGAATTTAAAAAGGAGATCAGAAACTTAATTGCTTTCGGAAGGTTGACAGAAACCTTCCGAAAGCAATTAATGCTATAAAAAAAAACACACAAAGTAACAGTAAAAACCGGTGCGCTCAGAAACACTACAGATTATCACCACAAACCATAAGCCCCATCGGAATTATAAAAGTCGTAGATTAAGCATTCCAATACTTATACCCTTGCAGTATATCATGTAGAGGAAAACCAAAAATACATACGATCAAAAAGGTCACTTTGCAAAAATATGTACCCACACCCTCAATATGTGTCCAGGTAGTGTGAATTCATAGTAAACACTGTTGTAACAAAATTTATACTTGTAAAATTGGGGAATTTTCTATTCTGAATGAAGTACACCTAGCGTCAGCGAACGTCATAAAGTGATCAGAATTGCATTTATCGTGAAATTATTCATTATAAATATTATTATCCAATTATACATACTTCTATTTTTTGCTTTATATAACCCTTTCTCGAACTTAGCTTATTAACATTACCCTTATATTATTATTAGTCTTATTACTTTTTTCCACTATCAACGTGTTCATGTTATTTCTATAATAATTTGTAATGTAAACATTGTAACCTATTCATAGGATAGTAAATTTGTTTTGTTTAAATATGTTTTAAAAACACTATATTATGTATTTACTATCTGTAAGTTTACCATAAAATAAAATAAAAATAAAGAGCAGACTTATTGTAGGTACATATAAAGACATTTTAAAAACCGCGTTTTCACGTTTCCGGTGGCCTTTCAATGAAAACTCAATTTCAAATATTGCACTATTATAATGATATAGGTAGACACTTCCTTCATCATTTCTATAGAGTGTTATTATAATAATTTAATAGAGACTGGATGGCCTTGCTGGCCAAAAACAGACCAGAAATATACCTACAGCACAGTATACCAGGCAGTAGCTTCTCTTAGAACAAAAATGTAATCAAAGCAAACACGTCACGAGTCGTAAGGGCTCAGATATGTTTGCCAGATGACCCGCTACTCGGCCCACGCAGATAGCTAAATGCTCGAAAAGATCGCCAGCCTTTACCTGCGCGTAATGATAACCGTTCGCGTTCATCGGGACGTACCTCTCTGCCCACATTCCTCGCACCTTCTTTCCACAATTCCCTATAGCTTGAGAGTAAAGCTACTGGTTGGTATACTGTGCCTACAGTACATATCGTCGCCTTACAATTATAGCTCGATAACTATAATTTAGTAGTTCTGAGATAAACGAGTTTGAATGTTTTTTTAAAGTTTCAACTCGTCCACCATTTTTGATTTGTGGAAACTAATAAGTGGACCTAAATACTCAGGCCAATCGGGGCCTGAGGGGTTAACCTACTGCCTTATAGATGTTTGTAAATAGTTTTAAAAAAAAAAACATCCTACCGCCATGTAGGTATTTGATGCATCTTTAAACTCCTTTAACTCGTTTATTTATAGGGAATATATGCAGTAAAAACCTTTCTCAATAATCGAAAAAAAAATACTACTAGATTTGATCATTGTAACGTTAAATGTGATAGAAAAAACCTCGAACGCGTAATACTTCAAGACAAAAAAAAACAAATTTACATTTTTTTTTAAAAGTTTTTTTAAACTCAGTTGTTCAGATTGTTTTAAAAAAAACTAACAACCTACCGCCATATAGGTGTGTATGTATTATTCTTTGAACGCCTATATCTTACTTATTTATTGAGACCGAATAAAGATTATTGCGGTCGGAATCGTCAATAATGATAAAGATATCGTCAATAATCATAAAGATATCGTCAATAATCGTCAATAATCATAAGGATTATTGCGGTGAAAATAGTCGGGTGACGTTAAAAAATCAACAATCTAGAAGAGGTTTCTATACTGCAATAATACCTGAACCTGTTCTACATCGTTGATTTTTTAACGTCCCCCGACACAATATTCACCTCACTGATTCTGAAACTGCAATAATCTTTATTCGGACTCAATAAATAAGTGAGATATAGGCGTTCAAAGAAGCGTCAAACCCATGCATTTCGGTAGGTTAAGTTAGTCTTTTTTTTAAATAATACCTATCTTAACATAAACACCTATTTGGTGGTAGGTTAGATTAGTTTTTTTAAATGCAATCTTAAAAACAGAGTTTAAAAAAACTTTTTTTTAGTTATATGAAAATTTGTTTCTTTTTTGCCTTGAAAATGTAAGCATCCGAAGCTTTTTTCTTTCAAATTAAGCATTACAATGATCCAATCTAGTAGTAGGTATTTCTTTAATTTTTAGATTTTTGAGAAAGGTTCCTATTCTGCAATAATTCCCAGGTTCCTATATTGCATTAATACCATTTATTGCGAGCAACTAAATCGAGCAACTAAATCGACTCACCTCCTCAGTTCGGATAAAAACCAGTTTTTTTCTAAAATGACTTACCGGATGTACACCAAATATATACTTTTATGAAAACCAAATTATTTAGCTTTCTAATGACACCAATTTTAGAAAAATCGGTTTGGAACTTTTTGAAATAATAATATCTAAACGGAAGTATTGGAAAGTACGCTATTCGTCGCAAAAAGTTTCCGCGTCTTAATCACTCATAAATCCCCCCGGAACAGGTTTATTTTTAGTAGTCACTTATCAGTAGTTGACGCGAAAACATCTCCGTAAGCCAAACTCATTATTATCGTAACAGTATGGATACTACGCCAAAAAAAACCGCTCAGGTTATTGCTTTATTGCATCAGGGCTTTAGTGAACATACAGTTGCTCGTTAAGTGGAATTTAGTCAGTCTGCCATCTCAAGAGTAAAAATGAGGTTTGAACAAACTGGTACCATCAATCGGAGACCAAATAGCAGCCGGCTCCGGTGCGTTTCTGAGAGAGACGACTGTTACATCGCTTCGACGTTACTGCAGAATCGCGATCTCGCTGCCGTTAATGTACAGCAGAAGCTGAGACAAGTTCAAGGGGTAGCTGTCAGTCAGTGAACGATCAGAAGCCGCTTGCAAAAATCCGACCTCGTTCCAAAAAGACCTGTCACAGGCCTTAAATTGACCATTTGCCACCAGCAAGCGCGCCTTTAATTTGCTCGAGGGGACGTCAGTTGGATAATAGAGCAATGGCGGTCAGTTTTATTTACTGTCGCGAGCAGAAGGTGTCTGTATGGCATCCACAGAATAGACTTGGTCTCCAGACGTCCAAGTGAGTGATTTTTGCAGTGCTGCTTCGCTGAAACAGTCTCCTACGGCGGCGTTTCCTGCATGGTGTGGGTTGGCATTTCTTTCGAGGGAACCTCGTTTTTGTGCTAGGGGGAGGCCGGAGAGAAGGCCTGAGTACTGAACACTATATCAAGGTTTTTTCCTGGATCATTTTATACCGTATAAAGGATCTATTGAAAAAGAACTCTGTGTTAATACTTGATAATGCACGGTGTCACACGCGCATATCACTCGGCAATTCTTAGATGAAGTTAGTTTGGAGATGATGGACTGGCCAGCTCTCAGTCCAGACATGAATCCCGTCGAGAATTTGTGAGACGAGCTGAAACGAAGAGTCCGAGCCAGAAATCCGGCAACTTCTAATATCTACGAGCTCAAGACAGCGTTGTTAGAGGAATGGGATGGAATTGCTAAAGACTTGACCAAAAACCTGATCAGGACGTTGAGGAACCGTATGTGAGCTGTCATTTGGGCAAGGGGAAGTAATACTAAATATTAATTTAATTAACGTTCATTCTTAGGTTTGCATTTTCCGTTTTAATTTAATTTTAAATATCCCCAGTTGTCTACTCCTGAACATTCATTTTACTCCCATTTTAAATTTTATTTCATTTTTAAAAAAATCTTAGGCGGATTTTTATAATTATAGTATTAACGGACAGCTAACAAAATAAGGGTTTTAAAAAGTATATAATTGTATGGATCTAGTTAGCCATTTTTGACCGAGGGGGTGAGTCGATTTAGTTGCTCGCAAGTGTAGAGCAGAATCGGAATCAGCAAGATGAATATAGTGGGTTGACATTAAAAGATCTTTAGTGTAGAAGAGTTTGATAAACTGCATAAATACCAACATTATATTAGAAGGTCCAAAAGAATATGCCATAGCATAGTATACACCGCCATAGCATAGTATACACCAACGAAGACAGCAGTGTCGTAGGAAAAAATCTATTAATTTTTAAATTTTGGATGGATTTGGAATAATCCGGGA
This sequence comes from Micropterix aruncella, assembly GCA_944548615.1. Taxonomy (NCBI): domain Eukaryota; kingdom Metazoa; phylum Arthropoda; class Insecta; order Lepidoptera; family Micropterigidae; genus Micropterix; species Micropterix aruncella. Next base: position 4,767,530 of record OX155965.1, on the reverse strand, counting down.
TCCGCGGGGAATAAATCACGTTTTCGGCACAATTTAATACACCTGGAACAAAGCGAGATAACAGTATTTTTCTTAAAAAAAGCGCTGCCTGATCCGGGAAGCCTGGCAGCTTTATCTTTCGTTAACCAAGCCTGGCAGCTTTATCTTTCGTTAACTAATACTTTTCATTATTTCTGTCGTTTGTATATTGTGTTGTACTCAACATTTTAAAAACCAACACAGCGCAGCCTTTCTGATATTTCAAGCATTCCATGAAAGAAAAAACGAAAAATTAAAAAGGTCGAATAAACGTACCGAAGCGGAGCGACTGAAATCAATGACACTGGACACAACAATGATTCGTCCTGGCCGGGAAGTAAACACTTATGTGGACGATCATTTCACAATGCAGAGAACAGCGTCGATGAAATACGAAAACATTTCAACTGATGGACATTTCCGCAGCACCACACAAATCACGTTATAGTTATATACTGAATTACAACGCCGCTCAATCACCGCCCGAGCCAAAGCTCATTAATTTAAACTTCATTTGATGTATTATTGATAAAAAGGACGAAAGCTCGAACAAAATGACAAAATCCGTCAAAATCAGACGATCGCCCGATCTGCGAGAAGAAGACAGCTAGGAATGACATCGCAATATTTTGTAAATGTCGATAAATCAATTATCGACTTTTAACATCAGCGTGAGAAGCGATGCATTACTGTCGCTGCCACTCTGGGAATAGATGCAGTTTAGCTAACTCCATATATGTTGGCTTACTCCAATATATTTCTTTTAAAGCTACTGTCAACCTACCGTCAACTAGGTATTTACGAAACATTTAAAAGAAACTAACTTACTACCGTCATATAGGTGTTTGACGCTTCTTTAAACGCCTCTATCCCGTTCATTTATAGAGATAGAGCAAAAAATGCATGCTTCGTGAGTTATAAGGTAAAAACTAAATAAGTGCAACAATTTTGCGATTTTTCGCAATTTCCGTAGTTAAGTCTTCTCTGGCAACGTGGCAAAGATAAAAATCGGATTCAGCGACCAAAAATACATATAAAACCGTCGAGAAAAACTTAAGGATTTTTTTTCCTGGAAACGTCAAGCTTGGATCTCATATACAACTTTCATATTCATCCCTTTACAAGTCTCATATACAAATCTACAATAGAAACTTATTTGTTTTATCCTTTGTATTCAGCGGCAGGATATTAATTTTATTTATGTTAGTGATGTTTTAACTATAATTGTTTTATTATTGTTGTTTTTTCTACAAGAAATTTGACCAGTCAGTGGTTCAAATTTAAAAACCTATGTAGGTATGTCTATTGTTTCAGTGGATTTATTTCTGATTTATTTATTTACGAATTAATTACTAAAACATTGATTTGCTTACAAAAATAACAGAAACCGAATGGCAAAACCTTAACCTTTTGCTCATTTGATTCTGTCACCTAACTGGGACTAGCCCGTTCTAGGGTGGACAGGACTCTAATATTATGATCAATTATATACAAGGTTTAGTAAAAAGCTAATGACACTAAGTTGCCCTAAAATGTGCCATTCAAAAGAAAATAAAAATAGTAATAATAATTAAAAAAATAATAAAGATAATATAATAAACAAAATGCATTTCCATTATATAAACGGCAATAAATATAATATAAAATTCGATTAAATAATATAAATAAAAGTTACAAGTGAGAAAAGAAAGAAACAGTCATTGATATATAATATATGTTTAGTAATATAGAATTTAATATAAAATACCTAGTCAAAAAAAGTACAAATCATTGTCAAAATAATATCTAACAACAATTTTAAATAATTTTGAGTAGTTAGTTAAGATACTCAACATACTTTTTGAAATATAGTTATAATTTGTGCACCTAAATTTTATTAATGTTTTATTAAACTGTAATTTCTAACATTCTATGTAAGATTAATCTGTCATGATTCAATAACCATTTATTTATTTTATTTTTGAATTCCCTAAATGTCAAATTCATTTCTATTTTCATATTGATCAGATTATAAAATCTCGGCTTAATGAAAGAGTAATGTCTTTGTCCAAATGATGTTCTCATCCTGGGCATTATTAAGCTATTTTCTAAAACTTGTCTCGTTGGTCTTCGGTTCAGAATTATTCCAAAATTTGAGTTATTGTCCAAAAATAGCTTTAAGTGGGAAGTTTTTAGAAAAAGTTGCCTACAATCAAGGACTTTAGCTTCCTTATAAAGTTCATTGGTGGGATGGCGATATGGTCTACGAAGAATAATTTTTAATAAAAATTTCTGCGCAACTTGCAATCGCTCTAGCAGGGGTTTACCACATCCACCCCCATCCAATTATGCCGTGAGTAATAATCGATTCACATAAAGCATAATAAACAGTTTTTAGTGTTTTGAAATCCAGAATATTCCTCAGTTCTTTGAAAACATATCCAAGGACTCGCACCTTCGTAGCCACGTTATGTAGATATGAGAGTCCCAACGGAGAAAGCAATCAAGAGTGATGCCTAGATACTTCCAAGATATTTATCTTTGGAGAGGCTGACAGTTACAAGACTCTACGCTGTCGCATTCGTGTACTACAATAGTTTTATTAGTAGTGGGTTGACCTCTGGTGTTTATACTAAATGGCATATATTTGTTTAGGTTTTGCCAACATTAAGCTTTATGGTTACGTCTCCTGTTTCAAAATATTTACAAAGACTATTGACTATTCTGAAACCATTGACTATTCTAACGCCTAGAACTTGGTAGAGACGATACTTGAAGAAATACGCGATATAAGGAGTGATAAATACATTGAGGTTCTGCACTCTCTAGCTTGAAAAAGATACTGCAAAAATCCTTATTAGATTAACATAGTCGGTCGGTCGGTCGGACGTTCAGTCCGTCGATTAACGACTAATTGATTAAGTCGCGATTATTTCAATCGCGATTAACTTGTGACGACTAAATTAGTCGTGATTAAATCAATCATGATTAGTCGATTGAAATTTTTTGTTGTTTGACCCAACACTGCCCGCTTCTGACCAAAATCAGCGTATATCTAACCAAGATAAAAATAATAATAAAAAAAATAATACAGAATATATTTATGGTTTCTAAATGTTATGGCCCTATTTTCAGAATGTTTGTCGTACTTGCTGATGGCCGTGGAGTCACCGCCATGAACCATAAAGGAAGTTCAGAGTCGACATAGGGGAAACGTTTTGTATATTTTCTACCAATATAGATAACCGGCTCCCTGGTTTGTAGGGATCGATTTTCGTCGCACGACTATGACTCGCGGCGAAAATAAACCATGTAAATAGCAATTCGACTAGGCTACAGTGCCTAAAATCGCAAACGTCAAAGTAGACCTTGCGACTTTTGTCATGCGGCGGGTGACCAAAATCGACCGTGAAAATGATAATCGCAGGCGATCACTCGCCGCATAATTATTTTTATGTCACTGCGCTGCATGATACCAGCACGTAGAATATTCATTCTGCTCAATATTAACAAAATAATAGTTTCAAAAACTAAATAAAACACGATTTTGCACTAAAAAGCCAAAAATAAAAATCTCAAATTTTTATCATCATAATTATTTGTTATCACTGTTTATTCCGTAAGGGAGGTGTAAGCTATGTTTGTAATTAACTATAATATTTGAGTGTAAAAGTGCGCTTTTTCTAGCATTTGTTTAGGTACATAACATACATAACAATATACATATTTCATAACAATGGTTTTTGGAAACATTTAACCGAGAAGCAAAGATTGCGAGAGATTTCACGAGAAGCAATATACATATTTCAATGATTTGCTTTGAAGAAATTTGCTGTGACTTCATTTCCACGGTCGATTTTAGTAACCCCGCAGGGCTGAAGTCGAAAGCAATACTTTGCGTTTACGATTTTAGCCACCTGCGGCCTAGTCGAATTGCTATTTACAAGGATAAATGCGGCATAATAATACATACAGAAGTCAATCTGTAAACTGTCATCCTTCCACCATTTATATCGATATGCCTTCCCTAACGACAGCGGCTAACAGCCGTATTCACAGTCGATACTTAAGTACACCTTAAGTGAACACTCACTCGAGTGACACTCAAGTACCGCCCTCAAAATTGCTATTCAGAGTCGTTACTTAAGGGCTCCCTTCAGTGAGTATGCACTTAAGGGACCCTCAAGCAATTGGATTCATTTCTAATTCGAAACTAATACATTTCTATTACACGGTCTATAGAGTTTTCGTTGTCTTTGAACAAAATGGTTGTGCTCTATGGTTGAAAAAACCCGTCGGTGCATCAGCTGTTGTCACTGACGTTTGCTCGACGTCGGCGTATTTTTCTTGTCGGTTTCGTGATCGATTTCCTCGATGCGCTCTTTCGTCTTTTTCGTTTTGCCATTTGCTAGTTCGCTTCTTTTTGCGCCGAATTTCGATGCAGAATTTCTTCACCTAAGAATAAGCAAAAATATGGGTAGAAATAATAGCTATGGTTGGCATTGTATGGCTAATTGCCGGTGGCAAAGAATTTTAGTGCCAGCACTAACTGCATCAGGCGGAATCGGAAATCCGCGGTTTTCGTTAAAACCCAATGGAATCAGAAAACATTTCAATGGCGAGGCGGAAATGTTTTTTAAACTCTCCAGGGGAGTAGAAGTCAAAGAGATGTTGAAATCCCTTACGTAACGACGCGTGCGGCGCGGTAAATACGCTTATAAAATCGGCCAATCATTATAAACCAAAGAGTTATCAAATTCATGGATTTAATTTACAAAAAACACGCATTAATTATTCGAATACTCAACGCGCACTCGCCAAAGTGAGCTCGAGACCTCACTTGAATTTGACAGTTCGAAACTTAAGAAATGTCGGCCATTTTAGCTTCCTCGACACTCAAGTATTGTCTCTGAATACAAAAATGTATGGAAGATGCCCCCCTTAAGGGAACACTCGAGTAGCCTACTTGAGTGCTTACTTAAGTATGGTTTCTGAATAGTAATCTGACAAGTTAGGGCACACTTGAGTTGAGGGACCCCTTGAGTGTCGACTCTGAATACGGCTGTAATTCAAGTATAATATTTATCAAAGACTACGCGCTGTGCTCTACAATTTGATTGGTCGGAGTGATACGTGTCCCTTTCTACCGCATGCGCGAGAAAGAGATGTAGTCAACTTATAAACACGGAAAGCGCGCTGTCTCAATTTAAAATAATCATAACGGAATTTATTTCAGTTAGCGCGGCTTCGCCTAGTTACATGATATGATCAGTGGCTTTTCGCCCTAGTGCTTCTAGAAGACGAATAGAAAAACGGATTTTTCCTTAGGCACAATATTTATTGTGAGATTATCGTATTATACATAATTTCATAAAAAATCTAAATAAAAATTACATTTGTTGAATCCGCGTGGCTGATGAATAAACTTCCCATTGGATACACTCGCGCCACTGCGTTGCCAGACTGATTTTGCACGCAAGAACGGCGGCAGTTGGCAGCATTGCTCCGATGGCGGTTGGCTTCGTATGTTTATTTGGGCGTTGAATCCATGATTGAATCTTTGGGCATTGATTTATAGTTGAGCATATCAATGATTTGGGGTTGCATCATAAACAGTTCGGATGTCACACATTTACATTATCTAATGTGAACCGAAATAGATCTCACTTATTTTCCCTAAAGAGATGGAGCAAAGATTTTTATCTCGCTTATTTATTGAGGCCGAAAAATGATCATTGCAGTTTCGGAATCAGCGAGGTGGATATAGTCGGGCGACATTAAAACATCTTCAATGTAGAAGTGTTTGCTAAACTGCATACACATAAATTCAACTACCGTATGAATTTGTCAAACGAACGGACGAATACACTTCAATGGAAAATGAAATTGTTTTCATTTGCATTAGGTATATACTTAATTACATAGCAATGACTATATTTTGGAAATGGTTCACGCACTGATTCCTAATCTGTAAAAATCTTTGCCCTATCTCTATAAAACAGCGAGATATAAGCATTTAAAGAAGCGTCTAATACCTATATGGCGGTAGGTTAAGCTAGTTTTTTAAAAAAACCATTAAATAGGTAAAAAAAATATATGACAGTGTTAGCTAAACTGCATAAATTCATACATTTTCATTTTATTTCATAAATTCAATAAAAAAAATACAAACAGAGCTGCCAAGTCGGCGGACAGGTTTAGGAAGAATTTTCGACAAATCAGTATCGAACAGTATCGTTTTTAGGACAATCAGTATCGAACAAGGGAGGGGGGGGGGGTCCTTCAACTTTGAAAAAGATAGACCAAGTAGTCAGGATGTATAAGTTCCGGATTAAAATATTCTTCTTTTGTGAGTTCCTATTCTGTCTTATCTAAGTGCTTTAACCCGTCGGATGATGCCGACAGAGCCTATAGGCACTTTGCATCGGTGAAAGATCCGCGCATAACCAATTGGGCCGACCCCCATATATATATATATATATATATATATATATATATATATATATATATATATATATATATATATATATATATATATATATTATATAAATATATAATATACATGACTAACAAGAATAATTACTAAGTAACAAGAGGGAAGTCATGAAAAAACGATTTATTTCCAAAATCGACCAAAAAGATGCGGCGCAGTTTTTTGCACACGAAGGCTGGCTTCCGAGCGGTTAATAGATATGCAAGTGCTCAGGATGCAAAATGGGGTTTGGGAGGAGGGTGTTTGTGGGGTGGAAGGTTTGGGGGGAGGGGTATTGGGCGTAGGTTTAGGAGGGGGTTTGGGTGGGGGTAATTAGGGGGACTTGAGGGGCCTTGCCTTATTTGTGCGTACACCTTACCACTCATTCACTCCCCCTTCAAAGCCATAGACAGGTGTTACACGTTCAATCTGGCGTCAGTTCAGTCAGTGACGTTTGTCAGACTGACGGGAAACTGATTGTTTATCGCGCTGACTGATGGACTGAAGTAACGGATTTTTAAACATTTTCATAATTTCTATCAGATGGCAGATTGAATGGTTAACACCCATCATAGAATTTGAGATTCGTATTAATTTATCTCGGATGAATACACTTCAATGGTAAATTTAATTGTTTTTCAATGGCTTAGTTTGGGAATCGTTCACTCACACTGATTCTGAATCTGTAAAAATCTTTGGTCTATCTCTATAAATACACGAATACACTTCAATGGAAAATTGAATTGTTTATCATTTGTATTGAGTGTCTAGTTAGTTACATAGCAGTAGACTATATTTTGGGAATGGTGGCTTTGATGATGCGTACGTCGTCGACTGGCCGGTCGGTGTTGTCGCACTCGACGAGTCCGATCCGCCGAACGACGGTCATTCCGGCGTCTACGCGCCCGAAGATGGTGTGCTTCCCGTCCAGCCATTGCGCGGGCGCCAGCGTGATGAAGAACTGCGACCCATTCGAATCGGGGCCGGCGTTGGCCATCGACAGCACTCCGGCACCCGTGTGTCTTAGCTCAGCGTGGAATTCGTCCGCAAAGCGCGGCCCGTAGATGGAGGAGCCGCCCTTGCCGGTGGCCGTGGGGTCGCCGCCCTGCACCATGAAGTCGCGTATCACGCGGTGGAACTTGGTGTTGTTGTAGTAGCCGCGGCGCACCAGCTCCATAAAGTTGCGGCAGGTCGTCGGCGCGTGCTTCCAGTACATCTCCAGCGTTATTTCGCCCATCGTCGTCTCCAACACGGCGGCCGGCGGTTGCCAGAACTTATCCGGAATACCGGCACTCGAATATCCCAACATCGTAAAGAAATAATGCACTCAAAACAAAACGCAACCGCAAAACTAACCAAACAAAAATGAGGTCTCTGAAGCTGGCGCCAGAAAACGATATATATAAACATACGTACATATAGCAAGCCAATACCAGTCCACCAATGACAACGCGTGAATTATGCTACAACAAAAAATAAATATTAAGGCTCCCGCGGGAAATACAAATTATGCTTGTCGTATTTAGCAGAGTAGGCAATAGACCGAATCGGATACTCAAATTTTAGTATGGCAATGATCGAGAATCATAATTTAGGAGGTTCGAAATTTTACTATGCAAATTTTACTTATCGCCGATGTTAGTATGCAATGGTCGAGGCGGCCGCTTAAACTTCGGTCTGGCAGATATCGAGAATCCCACTTTTGGAGCTTCAAAAATGTACTATATATAGCTAATGATATTATATATCACATATAAAAAGTGCATTAGGGCGTTATTTTTTAAATTGGAGATATGATTTCCCAAACTTGGGTTCGCGCATCACTGATATTAGTATGTCTAGGCGACCGCTCCAACTTCGGTCTGGGAAATATCGAGAATCCCACGTTTGGAGCTTCAAAATTTTAATTTACATAGCTGATGATATTAGACATCACATATAAAAAGTGCATTAGGGCGTTATTTTTTAAATTGGAGATATTAATTCCCAAACTTGGGTCCGCGCACCGCCGATGTTAGTATGTCTAGGCGGCCGCTCAAACTTCGGTCTGGCAGATATCGAGAATCCCACTTTTGGAGCTTCAAAATTTTACTATACATAGCTGATGATATTACACAACACATATAAAAAGCGCATTAGGGCGTTATTTCTTAAATTAAAGGTATTAATTCCCAAACTTTGGCTCGCGCATCGCCGATGTTAGTATGCAGTGGTCGAGGAAACCGCACAAATTTTGGGCAAGTGCATGAATTAGGATTTTTGTTGCTGGGTTGGCAGCTATCGAGAATCCCACTTTTGGAGCTTCAAAATTTTACTATACATAGCTGATTATATTACAGATCACATATAAAAAGTGCATTAGGGTGTTATTTCTTAAATTGAAGATATTAATTCCCAAACTTGGGTCCGCGCATCGCCGATGTTAGTATGCAATGTTCGAGGCGGCCGCTCAAACTTCGGTCTGGCAGATATCGAGAATCCCACTTTTGGAGCTTCAAAATTTTACTATACATAGCTGATGATATTAGACATCACATATAAAAAGTGCATTAGGGCGTTATTTTTTAAATTGGAGATATTAATTCCCAAACTTGGATCCGCGCCTCGCCGATGTTAGTATCACATATAAAAAGTGCATTAGGGCGTTATTTTTTAAATTGGAGATATTAATTCCCAAACTTGGATCCGCGCCACGCCGATGTTAGTATGTCTAGGCGGCCGCTCAAACTTCGGTCTGGCAGATATCGAGAATCCCACTTTTGGAGCTTCAAAATTTTACTATACATAGCTGATGATATTACACATCACATATAAAAAGCGCATTAGGGCGTTATTTCTTAAATTAAAGATATTAATTCCCAAACTTTGGCTCGCGCATCGCCGATGTTAGTATGCAGTGGTCGAGGAAACCGCACAAATTTTGGGCAAGTGCATGAATTTGGATTTTTGTTGCTGGGTTGGCAGCTATCGAGAATCCCACTTTTGGAGCTTCAAAATTTTACTATACATAGCTGATTATATTACAGATCACATATAAAAAGTGCATTAGGGTGTTATTTCTTAAATTGAAGATATTAATTCCCAAACTTGGGTCCGCGCATCACCGATGTTAGTATGCAATGTTCGAGGCGGCCGCTCAAACTTTCGTCCGGCAGATATCGAGAATCCCACTTTTGGAGCTTCAAAATTTTACTATACATAGCTGATGATATTACACATTAGATATAAAAAGCGCATTAGGGCGTTATTTCTTAAATTAAAGATATTAATTCCCAAACTTTGGCTCGCGCATCGCCGATGTTAGTATGCAGTGGTCGAGGAAACCGCACAAATTTTGGGCAAGTGCATTAATTTGGATTTTTGTTGCTGGGTTGGCAGCTATCGAGAATCCCACTTTCGGAGCTTCAAAGTGTTACTATACATAGCTGATACATCACATATAAAAAGTGCATTAGGGTGTTATTTCTTAAATTGAAGATATTAATTCCCAAACTTGGGTCCGCGCATCGCCGATGTTAGTATGCAATGTTCGAGGCGGCCGCTAAAACTTCGGTCTGGGAGATATCGAGAATCCCACTTTTGGAGCTTCAAAATTTTACTATACATAGCTGATGATATTAGACATCACTTATAAATAGTGCATTAAGGCTTTTTTTTTTAAATTGCAGATATTAATTCCCAAACTTGGTTCCGCGCATCGCGGATGTTATGTATGTTTGGCGGCCGCTCAAACTCACATATAAAATATATACATTACATATAAATAGTGCATTAGGGCGTTTTATGTTTTTGAAAGTTTAGAGTACCTACTTGACTGTTAAATAAAAGATGCCGATTCACCCCCTTGTAGGATCGGTGAAGGCGGCAGGATATTCCATTGTAGTGGAAAGATTTTCAAACAATGAAATGGCCTCTCTGCGAGCTGACCGATGTCTTTTTTCGTTGCGACATTTCGTTTCGAAGTCTACGGCGCATGTGTTGAACAGATGTGTCTTGTCTTATGTACGCTTGCAAGTGCGGCTTTTATTGAAAAATAATTACCCCTTTGTAAACTTAAATGCCCAGTTGCGGGGCATTCAAGTCGTGAAAGTTAAAGTTTACAGGATAGCAGTCAAAGATTTATTTGAGTGCGTTTATTATTATGAAACATATGGGAAGTGATTTTAATATTATAATAGCTATGAAAGTAAATAAAAACATATTAAAAAATATTTTGTGTTTGACAAATTAATTTCTATTTTTAATGATATGCGCTACTTCTGGACATACATTTCTATGTGCTGTATTCTTGTATGTAACATAGAATTGTTAAAAAAAAACACTAGTCGGTTTTTCTTAGCAATTGGCAAACTAATAAACTTACGCGCTAACTAATAAAGGCGTTGTAGAACCCGGCCTGTCTCCAATTAATACTTTATTACAACTTTTAGTTGGGTAATGTCTTGAATTGATACAGAATGGCAACAAACGGAAGCTGCATGATTATTTACCGTCGCAAACATTGATTTTTTATTGGCTACAAGTATATTTTATTTACTTTAAAATGATTGTATTGTAGTTTAATACACCTAATTCTCTTGCGGAGATAATTTCATCGACAATATCAAGTAACATGTTTAACAAAATTTTATAAAATGTTAATTTATAATTATTGTTTTAAGTTTTTTTGTAAATTAATTTTATTTTTGCAGTAAAACAGAACACTTGCTGGGTATTGTTCACACACTGTGAAATAGGATTTACCTATAATACGTGTATTTTATGACTTAAAATGCTTAAAAAATATTATACAAAAATTTTATTTTTTAAATATTCGCGAAAAAATGGTAGCTTTCGTTATAGAGCATCTGCAACTTTAATATATCCTTTATAAAACTATAAACTGTGTAAAAGAGAGCCTAGTGACAATTTTACAGATTTATGTATTTGTAAATCAATTACTGCACTGCAATATGACTATAAGCTGTATAAGGGGGGATCTTGTAACCAATATACAACTTTTAGAGTTATTCGTAGCAATTATAATGCTTTTAAAATAGCCCATGTGGATATGTACGGCTTCTGCAACATGCGAGGAAGTACACTCGTCATAAATAAATAGCGTGAAAACTCACTTAGATGTGTGAAAAAGTACCTACCTACTTATGGAATGTCTTTTTAATTATCGTCCACTTGTTAAAACCAAGCAAAAAACTGAAAAATATGATCAAAGGAAATTGACATAGGTACCTACTCAAAAAAGCAAAATTTTGGAATACCTGAAATAGTTATAAAAATGACCAAAAAGGAATTGATTCCTTTTTCTCATCAATTTCCAAAACCATTTCGTTATCGAGAAATAAAGGAAGCGAAAGGTTTTAAACTGTAAATAGAACGCCAGAAGATCAACAATACTCAGAAATGGATGGAAACAACCGTAGCGTGCGTCCCGTGCGTCGCCTTGGCAGCCGCGACGCACCGACCAGCAGACACCAGGAAAAAAAGGCCCGTCTAAAAAAGAGCTACCATATTTTTAACGATTCGGATGAGTCGCAATCGCAATTTGTTTCAATTTTCTTAAAAAGTAAAGAATCTCCGACGATTACGTCAGTTACGCTATTAGTTTCAATGATTAAATTATACCTTGTATATATGTTTGGGAATTGATAACTAAAATTAAGGAAATAACGCCCTAATGCACTTTTTATATGTGATGTCTAATATCATCAGCTATGTATAGTAAAATTTTGAAGCTCCAAAAGTGGGATTCTCGATATCTGCCAGACCGAAGTTTGAGCGGCCGCCTAGACATACTAACATCGGCGATGCGCGGACCCAAGTTTGGGAATTAATATCTCCAATTTAAAAAATAACGCCCTAATGCACTTTTTATATGTGATGTATAATATAATCAGCTATGTATAGTAAAATTTTAAAGCTCCAAAAGTGGGATTCTCGATAGCTGCCAACCCAGCAACAAAAATCCAAATTCATGCACTTGCCCAAAATTTGTGCGGTTTCCTCGACCACTGCATACTAACATCGGCGATGCGCGAGCCAAAATTTGGGAATTAATATCTTTAATTTAAGAAATAACGCCCTAATGCGCTTTTTATATGTGATGTGTAATATCATCAGCTATGTATAGTAAAATTTTGAAGCTCCAAAAGTGGGATTCTCGATATCTGCCAGACCGAAGTTTGAGCGGCCGCCTAGACATACTAACATCGGCGATGCGCGGACCCAAGTTTGGGAATTAATATCTCCAATTTAAAAAATAACGCCCTAATGCACTTTTTATATGTGATGTCTAATATCATCAGCTATGTATAGTAAAATTTTGAAGCTCCAAAAGTGGGATTCTCGATATCTGTGGGATTGTCGATTGGAGATATTAATTCTCGAGCCCGAATTCGAGAATTAATATCTCCAACTTAAGAAATAACGTCCACATGCACTTTTTATATGTGATATCTTATATCATCAGGTATCTATAGCAAAATTTTGAACATTCTAAAATGGGTTCCTCGATGGCTGCCAGACCGAAGTGTGAGCATCGGCGGGCCTCGAGTTCAAGCTGAGTATTAATATTTCCAATTTAATTAAAATATCTCATGCAGTTTTTTTTATTCAGCATTAAATATAATGCAGAAATAAACAATTGGGATATTAGTTGCTTTTCGCAGAGAAGCCGAAAAAGTCATACAGACATGATGGACGATTTACAATTATAATGTTGGTGAACTGTTAAAATATATTCCTCGTATTGGTTAAGCTGCATAACGCTAATTTTTAACTGCTTGTGATTGGTTATGCCTCGGCTGTGATTGGCTTAAACTTTTAGCCAATAAGATGCATTTCGTTTTGTTGCTGGCGATTCCGCCAGATTCATTCCGATACAAAAATGACGCATGAAACTGACAGTTCTTCTTCTTCTTCTTTTCCTTATGGCAATTCCACGCTAGTAATTTTGTGCCTTTGGGCTCGATTGCGGTTCTTCGTGAACTAAAATCGGATATTAGTCCGTGTGAACGAGACGGGGCAATACGCTAAAGCGGAGTGTAAGATGACCGGTTGTCACTTTTTCGCATTAAAACTGCCCGCCAATATCAAATCTTACACCGCACGAAATATGCTCGAATTTATTCGGACGAGTATAAGTTCGGCAGGTAATATTTATCGACGATCGTTCGTTTCATATCCTGCTCTAACACATTGCTCTGTCTCGTTCGCTTGGACTAATTTTAGTTTTAGTTCACAAAGAAACGCAATCGGTCCCAGTGGGCCCGATTGCGTTGGCCTTGGCGGGCAGTTTTAATGCGAAAAAGTGACAACCGGTCATCTCACACCCCGCTTTAGGGTATTGCCCCGTCTCGTTCACACGGACTAATTTCCGATTTTAGTTCACGAAGAACCGCCATCGAGCCCATTATCTACCTACAACAAAAGACAAGGGACATCACAGTTACATACGCAGAACATAGAGACTAATTACATAACGAAATATTAGTTTTTTTTTTGGGGAAAGAAAAAGGAGGAGGGTCAGGGTAGAGAAGTATTCAGCGACCTTTTCCACAGCCCACCGCGTCGACGGGGCCACATTACCATCGGCCTGATGTCGCAAGGCGGACCCAGTCCCGGATGGCAACGAGGTGAAGTCACCTCCCCCAGAAGAAATTTCGGGATAGCTTTTAAATGGCTAAATGATTAAATGGTTAATAAATTAAGCGATGACTTGATAGATTTTTATGGAATTGGACGCTAGGAGGATATCGATTTTGGTAGGAAGTTCGGTTTTCAATTGTATGAGGTTGGGAATAAAGAAGAGGTGATCCACAGTGCAGATATCAAATCCACAATAACACTGGGGGGAAGAAATTACATTTATACGATATAGATGAGCGGGCGTTGAGCAGTGGCCTATGCGCATTCTGCAGATTGTGGAGATCTTTTTATAAAACCATGGTTTGCTGTGAAGGTGGGGATTTATTGCAAAATAGTGTTGGCCTTTTGACTTGCAAGAAGAGTGCCAACTTCTTTTCCAGCAGTCCGTCATACCTTCTTCAATTTGGGGGAGAATGTCGGATACAGGCATTTTAATTTGGAGGAGGATCCCCCTTGAACGGGCCTCATTCGCCAACATATCCGCTGATACGTTGCCGGCTATTCATGAGTGGCCAGGAATCCACGCGAGTACCACTTCATCCCCTCTCTGACAGTGCGAAACAGGGTTCGGATCTGGTTTTCCAGGTGAGTAGGGCGATGTGTGATGGCAGGATTACTTAATTACTCTACCGGACTTAGACAGTCGCTAAAAATGGCACAAGGCGAAATTTGGTTGGATAAGATGTACTCGAGGGCTTTCAGGGGAGCAACACTTTCAGCGATGCTTGATGCTTGGCTGTGTAGTTTATAGGTCAAGGGGACTCTGCGGTTGTGTTGAAATATTCCCACGCCCACGTAACTCTCAGCTTCTGACTTGGAACCGTCTGTAAATATGAGGTCCCAGCCAGGGAACCTGGATGATACAAGGTCCAAAAATATAGCTTTATTTAGAGGGGATGAGGGCTGCCCTGCTGGAGATTTCATCACAACAGTTTAGGAAAAGATAGCCGGGGTAGTAATTCTGTCGCCGAAGGGAAGATTAAAATCTGGGAGGAGAGTATTCCTGTGCACAACGTCCTTGAGGCGATGTAGTTTCATATAGCTAACGCAGAGGGCTTTGCTATTGCGAGTGCTTCTCAGTAATTCAGAAAGGAGCGTGATTTTTGGGATGACTACCCGATACCGGGTGAGTTGCCAGGCAAAGGATGCCGTGGTCCGCGATAGAGTCGGTGGACAACGCATCACCGCTACGCAAAGGAGTGGACCGCGCAAGCGACCTCGATCCTATAACCAGTCAGGAGGTAGGAGGTATCCTGAAGGTTAATTCCAGACGGAGACATCCTTTCAAAGATATCCTTGGTAGACAGGGGGCGAGGCTGCCCGCTGGACACCTTTCCCGGTGCCTCGCCGTAAGGCGTTGGTCTCTGACGGGCGAGTGGCGTAAGTCGTAACTAGGCTGTTTTAGTCCCAAGTCTTCTACATTCACCTCACGGGAGACAGAACGATCCAAATTGTTAAAAATATCCTGATGTTACGGGATCGCCTGTTGTAGTTGACAGCTCTAGTTGCCATAGTAACAAATGACAGTCATGAAAAGAGCTTTTCAAAGACATATGTCTGTATGAAATCGGAGACTATCGCGGTTATTTGACATTATAAATAAGATAGAAAACGAATTTACTGCGTGAATTTTGTAGCATCCGACGTATCGGCGACGTTGCAGCCGCCGCTATCCAGGGTAGACTACCCTGGATAATAGACAACGGCGGCTGCAACGTCGCCGTAACGTCGGGTGCTACAAAATTCACGCGGTAAATTCGTTTTTCATCCTATTTATAATGACATATGTCTGGTCGTTTTAGGTGGTGACGACGCGACCCACGTATTTTTGTCCATCATAGTTTGATCGATTCTTCTGTTATCTACAAATGGTTATTCTTTGTTAGAGCAATGTTATATTCTTCAATTCTTTGTTAGAGCGCAGATGATGGTTATTCTTTGTTAGAGCAATGTTTACAGTTTTATTTGTTTATCTTTTCGACATGTTTTAGAAACTATTCCGTTCGGCTTCGTGACGATATTTTCGTATTTACAAAAGGTTCACTCTCTGAGACGAGACGTGAGACGATATGCGGTCGACTGCCAATGACCATAGTCTGTTAGTATACAAACATAAGCAAATTCAGTCACGACAACGGCCTATTGTCGATTTCGTTTGAAAACTTTCGACCGTGAAATGTTTTCTACGTGGATGATTATACTTTCGTAGCGATACGCCGTTGTAAGCGTCAATAATCTCTCGCTCTCGGCGCTAAACGTCATTTTTTCAACCAAACGTAATTTTTTCAACGCTTCTGTTACGTCGATCAACCAGATGCCATTTGATCAAGAGACGTAATAATATAAACTGAATGCCTGCGATGTAGCACGCAATTCTTCGATTATGATCATACATTCTTACTTCGCCTAGGCACATAATATATGCATTTCTCATGGACAAGATTTTATGCTATCCGCTTAGTTGTAACTTGCCACTAGATAGCGCTGCAGCATATTAACTTCTATACCGTTCAACCGATCGACTTGAAAATTGTATAAATGCGTAAGTGGAAGTTGAAAAGGACCAACGAGATAATGTGATTTTTTGAATAGAGACAGCTGTTGAGCTTGTAACGGCCCTTAAGTACCGTCACATGCAATCAACAAATGCATTGATTTCCAGTGAAATACACTGACACAAATTCAGCTATTTTGCTACCTCGTGCAGCGATGAATCAGCACGATGAAACAATACTTTTACTCGGAATATTTTGGATTGCATCATTTATCGGCCTATATAAACCGGCGAAAAAGCAACCAAAGTATCATTCCTCGAGTGATCACCTCCCCCAAGGTTGCTACGGCATACTCGGCAGTGGCGTAGCTAGGGTAATTTGCGCCCGGGGACAAGACACAAAATCTGCGCCACTTCTCGTATCGAGAGTCTGGAGTCTCACTCGGGCCGGAGTCCCCATTTTTTTTTTATTTTCAGTTTATATTATGGAACGCCGATTTAGTAAAAACTAAAGTCCTAATATCCCATTGCAATTCATTTTTTTCTAAATACAATTAAATTGTAATGGGATAATAGGACTTTAGTTTTTACCAAATCGGCGTTCCATTATATATGGTTCATAAATAGAATAAAAACTAAAAATTCTTTTTATGGATTGAAACAATTTATTTAATAAACACTAAAATACTAAAATAAATACTAATGAATTATTAAAATTACTAAATACTAATAAAAACTAAATTCTATACATATTTATTGTACTTACTGGTCCGTGAGTGTGTATGTGTAGTATATATGAATTGGATTTCTACTATAAATTGATCTTCCTAGATTTGACTGTCGCAAACTCATCAATTACGTTTTTAAAATGAATCAAGGGTTTGTCTTTTTATGCTAAGGAGTGCAAGATCACTCGGACGATCTTGTCTCATTGAAGCACGTAAATATGATAAAATAAGCTTTCGTTTGCTAAAAGACCGCTCACAGCTTGCAATTGAAACAGCAATTGTTAAAAGAATTTGCAGTGAAATACGCATACTGGGAAACACGTCATCTCCATTTGATACAATAAAACCAAGAAGGTCTAAAGGAGTTTCTGGTAGAATTTCAGTCCGGGTATTGAGAGCAGCGTTTTGCAGTCTCCGATTTCTGTGAACAATTCGTGACCATTGACGTCGGTGTCGTAGAAATTTCCAAAATCTAAACAATTTTGATGAAGTGAATCGATGTTTTATCTCAGCCAGAAGACTTTTTACGTCGAGCAGAAATCCAAATTTGGTATTAAGGTTTTTTAAACATAAAAACCGCACTGATGTTTCTTGTTGAGTTGTTTGTTTAAAACGTAAAAACCAGGGTTAATTTTTCGTTTAACATCTTACGTTTTAAAATACATTCATTTTTATAAAATTAAAATACAAAAGTTAGTTTAAATCCATCCTCATTTTGGCGCCCCCTAAGCTGTGGCGCCCAGGGACATATGTACCCCCCTGCCCCCCCCTAGCTACGCCTCTGATACTCGGTACCTCTGTCACGAGGTCGCTCAACGAGTCCGGCTCCTTGGTTTCCTTTGCCTTCCTTTTCCTATCGAGAAGCATCAGTCTGCATTCCCACAGACTCGAGCAGTGCCCAGTACGAGATACTAGGAGCACATGTAAAATCCTTATCCTCACATCCTCGTAAACCCATCCATTCCGCGAGTCACTTCATCCGCGTCAATATTACCTATTAGGGAAGCGTTAAAACTGGCAATATCGAACTCTCAATCAATTCAATAAATACCTTCTGATTCACTCAAAATCGCCTTTTAATACGGAGATAACTCGCAAGTTGACACCACCACCTCACACCGAATAACTTGGAGTCTAGTGAGGGGTGGTCCCTCACAAGCTGTTAGACTTTGGCACCGTTTGACCGATCACCATGGAAGTTGGCAAAAAATGTATGTATTTTTTTCATGGAGAAGGTTTTTAAGCTATCCACGGGCGGGCTGCAACGGGCGGACCCGTCACCCCAGGAAGGTATAACGATATAGATCGTTCTTTCAACAGTGGGGTGAACGTGGAGACTTAGGGACGAAACAGTCCACCGTCTAACCACGCCAACTTGCCCGTGAGAGTTCAACGCCTTGCCGCGTGACACTGCGAAGTGGACCCAGCGGGCAGTCTCGCGCCCTCACTACCAGATTTGGTCGGATTTTTCCATCTTCTCGTCTGGTCACAGGTCCAAAGTCGCTGAGCGGCCTCTGCCTGATGTTAGCTGTAATTCAAATATATCGCAGGCCGTGTCGTCCTTTGCATGTCTTTCACGCGGGATCGGGTGGCCAAAGAGTCGTTTCAAGAGTAGCTGACAACCAGGTCAACAACCACCCCGCTGCATTTCCAGACCTATCGTAATATATAGGGAGCTAATAGGCCCTGTTGCAGTTTGACCACGAAGACCCATGTGTTCAGGGTCGGTCATACTCACGGGTCAACACCTATCCGGCGACCTCCACGTAGAAGTGAGGGCCAGGGTAGGACTCTGGCCTACGGGGTATTTCCCCTAGGAGTCAATTTTTGGGCGCTCCTGGACGGTTCACGAACGGTAAGGCATCAGCCAATCGTCTGTGTCTGGGAGTCTGGAAACAGTACTGTCTCCTATAGAGCGGGGGTAGTTGTTTACCCTATAGTCTGGGCGGCGGCTGTATGATTACTTACCTCATCGAATTGCAGAATAATACCGCTTTCCACGAAAAGTAGACCTCAAATAGGTAAGAAAAAATGGTTTGCCCGGACTCAGCTTGGGGTGTTTTTTCAGAATAACCGTTTTCTTATTTCCCAGTTTGAAATATTCAACATACAGCTTGAGAAACAGAGCGCGCGCTATACCTACAAAAAAACCTGTACTACGCGATATAGCGCGTATACCTCGAGCCACGCTTATTTTGACAGTCAAATAGGATAAACGCCACAGTTCCAAATTAGGCACTGTTACTTGACGGCAGTGTTGGGCAAAATTTAGTCGATTGACGTTTGAATACGTTAATCGCGATTGACGACTAACGATTGATTCGTTTAATCGTCGATCGGCGGCTGACGATTGATTAGTTTCAATCGTTAGTCACGATTGACGATTGATATTCTCGACAACGGTCAACTTCAGTTTTGCGTTTTTTTGTCGGTTGGTCCGGTCGGTGCGGTCGGTGCGGTCGGTGAGGACCGCAAACGCGACCGGATCGACGCGCCTCCCACCCCCCTAACCTCAGTGACGCTGCGCGACTCGCTGCGAGAAGAGACATGTGTTCCCATGTTCACGGCAGTCAAAACCTAAAAATTGGATACTGATCAATTCGATGTATCTCCCTAAGTATCATTCTAGTCATGTCTGTCAGCATGTACTAGTGTAAAGTTTGAAACAAAATTATTGTGTTTCTATGTGTGAGCATTTATTTCGAGTGATTACCTATGTCCGTGATTTTTTTTAATTGATTTTAATAAGATAGCAACAATTGACAGCAACTCATGTCGAGTTGCTAACAATAATAATTGATGGCAACTTAGTGGTCCAATGCATACGAGGCATACCCGGAAACGAAGAAGCCGACAGACTGGCAAAACTGGGCACACTGGAATGCCCAGTGGAGCCAGTTGTAGGGGTACCCTTCGCTACAGGTAAGAAAATCGTCAGGGACTGCTTGGAGCAAGAACATCGGGCTTCCTGGAAACAGAGTCAGGGATGTCGCCAGGCAAAAGCCATGATGGAGCAACAACTACAGAAGAAAACCAAGGGCCTACTTAACACGAGCAAGAAGAACCTTAGAACCACTATCGGTCTCCTCACCGGACACACGACCCTTAGAGCTCATCTATTCAACCTTGGCTTGACTGAGAGCAAGGATTGCCGAATATGTGGCGAGGAACCTGAAGACAGCATACACATTGTTGGTCGCTGTCCAGGGCTCGCCGCCAAAAGACACAGTTTACTGGGACGAGCCTTTCTCGAACCCAGCGATCTGCCCAACTTGAAGGTCAGTGATCTACTTGGACTGGTAAGAAGTACCGGGCTACTAGCTGACCACTGACCTAACCACACAGTGGGTAGTTACAAAAGACCTTACAGATCTAGGTGACATCAAGGGCTGGAATCAAGCCCCCCACTCTATCTACTACTACCTACTACTACTACTAGTGGTCCAATGTGAGCGACGGTGGTCCAATAAAGGCAACAGCTTCACAATTATATTTTTTCATTCATTGGAAAACCATTACCTATTCTAAATCGTGCGTAACTTAAAATATCAAAAGTTTAGATCTTAACAGACAGAAATAAAGTAATATTTTGTTTTTTAAATCATATATTTCAATATATGAGGCCGTAAAGTTAAGTGGTCCATTCATAGTAACTCTCCCCTATACACACATACACAGACACACAGTCTCACAGGCAGATTTCAATCTGGAAATGGTCCTAATCTTCTAGGGGGGGGGGGGGGGGGGTCGTCAACATGGATATTTCCGTTTCCATCTCGATTTTTTTACCGCGTTTTCGATACTTTCCCTTGAACCAGGAAAGTGAAATATATTCAAATCCAGTAAATCAACGACGACATTACATAACAACCTCATTTAATTAAATAGGTATGACAAACTTTTCTGTTTTTTTTTACATATTAACAAATTGAATGGCTTTATTGCTAATGATGCTTTCTCTTTCTATTAAAATGTCTTTACCGCTTATGAATTGATTAAATTAATCCAAGTGAATGCCACAAACCTAGGATGAGAACTGAAATGATATCTATTTATGAGTTTATGATGACAGTGTTAAAAGAGACGTTTTATTCTGTGAGACGGGTTTAGATCTTTTGGGACAAAATTAATTCACTTGCACGTTATACACTATTTTTCTACAACAGCAATTAAAATTGAAATAAAATCGGTTGTATCACCTCAACTTTCCCGGCAGTGAAGGAGTGATTTCATCTGAATATTCATTTCACAAATAAAATGGATGAGCGCCCTCTCTCGGTCGGCGGTCGAACCCGGTTGGGTGCCATTGCCATCCACAAATATCTGTATTACAGATAAGTGAGAAGTTATCAGATGCTCAGCGTGGTTTCCGGTCAAGGGGGCAATTGTTGAAAGATTTAGCGTGAAAAATTTATCAATGGTCCATTTGATTTACATGCGGGCCATAGACGAATTTCGCGTGCTTTTTTTTGTTCAAAAATAGGTTTCCAGGAACGTCCACCACTACAAACCTCTCAGTATTCACTGAATACCTAGCGAAACAATTTGATGAGTTGTTTATGAGATATTCCAGCAATCGATAGTATCACCCCAAGAATTTCCCGGCAAGTAGTCAAGGGCTGATTTCATCTGAATAATCATTTCATAAATAAAATCGATGAGCGCCCTCTCTCGGCCAGCGGTCAAACCATATTGGGGGCCATTGCGACGCATCGGGCGACTCGACACTAATATTAGATTAAAATGTAAGGTAGAATTTAAATAATAATTAGTGCAGCCTGTGTATGAGATATTATAACTAAAATTTCACAATGTGATTTTGGCTTAACGTGGCATCTGTGTACCAAATTTCAAGTCTCTAAGGGGCCCTCTAGACGATCAAGCATGCTTGTCAAGCTTCGGATCGTAAACCGCAGGAAATATGCCTTGTTTTAAATATTTACCAAAAATGCCAAAATTTTGTAGTTTTATACCAGGGAGTCACGTTAATTACGCTTAATTGAATGAATGACGTGACTCCCTGGTAAAAAACTACAAGATTAGGCATTTTTGGTAATTATTTAAAAATCTATATTTGCATATTTCCTGTGGTTTACGATCCCCTCCCAGCCCGCGACGCGAAGCTTGACAAGCATGCTTGATCGTCTAGAGTGCCCTTAAGTCCAATATTTTGAGGATGATACCTATGACTAGTGCGCCCCCTGGTGGACCGTCTATGTATGTATGTGTATATCTATGTATATACTTAAATAACCTATGTTTAGTACTATTATATGTAAACATATATCTATTTTCGTAATTTTAATATATTAATTGTATTTATTACATGCTATGTATATAAGGAAAAAATACAGCATATTACGTAGACTACTCTACATTCTTTTACATTAAGCCTACCTTAATACAGGCGAGGCCTATGTGTAACTTTATAGCTTTAATAAAGAATTTTAAATTTAAATGTGTATTGTTATAGCAATCTTCAATCAACCAACCATTGTTTATTTCGGAAAATAAAGGTTTTCTTCGGTACTTTTGTGAGAAGCAGATTATTATAATTTATTGTTTTATGATGGATACTGGTGAGACAAGGTCTATCAACTATGAACACATTAACGCACGACGGCACACTACGAAATATCGTATAAAAGTTTTATTAATTGGTGCGTAGTGAAGGTGTTTTCAGCGACAATATATTTCTGTATTGAGTATTTTCCAGAACAATCAAAGGTTTGGAGAAATAGAAGACTAGTTTGGAAACAAGAAGAATATTGCGAGTAGAATTCTGACAGCCACTTCAGCAAACAAACCCGCAGAAATTGACCAAACCGTTCTGTAATGGATCTTCTTAAGAGATTAACCTTTCTAGTTGTTCATCGGGTCAAATTCATGCTGCCATGTCTCCTCGAACAAAATATTGCTTTAGTTCTAATTCATTGAGGCATGCGGCATGCAAATAAAAATACAAAAAAAAACATTTACTTTAAAAAAACGTTTAATTCGTTACTTAACGCTAATTTAACAGATTTCGATCTCTCTTTCTTTTATTTACACTTATTTATTATTTTAGTATGTTTTGTATGGAATATAGTGTATTTTTTTTGTAATCAGGTACTTTTAATGCTATAAATCGTCGAGATAAACTCACTAAAAATGTCTGACTAAAGTGACACTATTTAATAAAAAGAGGGAAATTGTTTATTTACGCTAATTACCCTATTTTTTACTGGTCGTCTAGTGCAAATATTTATTTTCTATATGGTGCCTTCGAGGTATATACAATATACATAGGTACATATAGAAGATTTTTTATATTTATTAATTCAGCGACAGTCTAATCACAGTCTTTTATCTGTATATTGAAATCTGAAGTTAACGATTTCGCTGATCGGGAAAAATCATTAATTCCAGATTATTTAAAAATTTCGTAATTCTTAAAAATTGTCGTCAATTTTTAGATTAGCTATATTATATTATATATTATAACGGAGATGCGCCTTCGAAGAAAGTTCGGTCATGGCAATTTGGCTGTAATTTCGACGGTCAAGGTCCGGCGCATGCGTGCGAAAGCGGCTGACACAGATTCTGCTCAAGAGATGGCGTCGCGCAGAGAGTGAAAGAGACCCGCAAGACCTGGATCGGCGCGTCCGCTGATCGGGTCTGGGGATGGAGCCACTTTCGGTTTCGCCTCTCCTCACTTTCTTCGAACGCGCGCGGCCCGGATCGCCTCGCCGAAGAATGCGGGGCGGGACGCGCGAGAAAGCGAGCGCGGCCTAACGGTGTTTTCGTGTATAATACTGATTTCGAGACGGCGCGACGGGGTTCATTGGTGGTACGATCTGTACGGGTATGTGGGTAGAGAGCCTCGTCTGCTGAAGCGGATCGTGTCGTACGCGCTGCGGCCGGTGCCGGACGGGGCAGAAACGGCGGACACACCGGCGTAACCACCGTAGGAAACGGGCGCTGTCGCTGCTGCTGCTGCTGCTGGGGCTGGTGGTTGCGAGTACCGGTACGCGTTCACACTAGGCGCTGTGTAATACCCGTGGGAACCAGCCGGCGCCGGCGCATAATACGGGACCGGAGCCGTCGCGTAAGACGCTGGTCGAAACCCTAAGCTGGACGCCGCTCCGGAGATCCCCCTGGCGAAGCTGCTCAGGAAGTTGTTTAAAGAGTTTTTGAGACCGGCGAGGGTTCCGTACGAGCCGCCGTATGAAGGGGACGAGGAGTAGAATCCAGGAGCCGGGTACGAATACGTCGGAGCGTTGTTGTAACCTTGCGAGAGGAAACCGTAGGTTTGAGTAGGGGATGCGTACGTCTGCGGCGCGGGGGCGGCGTATGTCTGCTGTGCGGGCGCGGCGTATTGTTGCGGCGCGGGGGCTTGCGCGGCGTAACCGGGGAAATTGTACGCCTGCGCGGGTTGCACCGGGGCGGTGTAAGCGGCTTGGTTGAACCCGGTAGCCGCGGCTGTGTACGCGGCTTGGTTGAAAGCGGGTCCTGAGGGTTGCGACGCGTACGCGCCTAGCCCTGTCGCGCCGGCGTAAGCGGGCGGCCGCTGCACCTGCGCGAACGTCTGCTTCGCCGGAGCGCTGAAGCTAGTCTGAGAAGTCGCGCCCTGGTAGCCGCCGTAGTTCTGGTAGCCGGAGTTCTGCTTTTGAGTGGCTTCGAAGGGCGCGCCGCCGAGGGTCTGCGGCGCGAATCCGTAGCTCGGCGCCGCCGATTGCTGCCCGCCGGCCAGACCCAGGTTGCCCAAGTGAGCCGCTCCCAGAGCGGGCTGCGAATATCCTGGGAATGTGAACTTCGGCGCGGCAGCAGAACCGGCGGTCGCAACGCTGTAACCGGCGCCTACGCTGGCGCTGTCAGAACCTAGACCGATATTCACGATGGACAGCGGCGGGGCCGGCGGTGAAGCCTCTCGTTTTCCTTTGACGATTTCTGCGCGCTCCCACATGGACGGTGGGTAGTCTGCCTGCGAGACGGCCACCAGCATCGTTAAGCATATCTGAAACAAAACCTGAACTATATACCTTGGAAATATTTCTTCTGGTCTTCCTTGGCGGAGGCTAAAGTGCAGAGTTCAACCAGGAGATAAAATATATCATGTGGCAAAATACATTATCAATATTGAAGCAAGCAGACCTATAGGCCATCTGCAAGATATTCAGCGCTGAGGGCTCGCATCTCATCGAAAAGTAGGCCGAAATGACATATCGACTGGTTTAAAACAAAATTTAAAGAATACGTCTCATTCTCTAAAACTATTATTTATATCCAATTCTTTGTTATACGATTTGTCTGTAACGAGCAATACTTTTTAAAGAATGTGTTTTCCAATATGATCAACAAGTAGGGCAATGACCCTATAAGGGCCAACCCATAAACACATAGCGTGTCCACCTCATTTCCAAACCCTGGGTATTTACTCCTATTCGACGTGATAACAGGACAATGGTGGATAAAGAGCCTCCAAGTGGAAAAGCCACGATTTTCAAGGAATGATATCCGGGATGTGTGATATAGTTAAGATATACGCGTGATATCCGGGATGTGCTCGCTGGAAAACAGATTATGTGCGAATAACAACAAAGCCGACATAGCCCTCCACAAAGTCCGTTTGACTATAATCCAAAAGTCATTTGTGTATTTGGTCATTAATAATCTTCCAAAGTCAATATCAGATTTAGAACCAAACATTTTAAATTACAGAGTTAAACATCGGCTCATCACACAAGTTATTTTAATGGTAGACGACTTAGAAAAATATTACACTATGTTTAATTTTTTTTTTTTTTTTTTTTTTTTTTTTCCAACAAAAGAGAAAAACAGCGCACAGGTCTTAAGTTAATAAATAATAATAACAATATTACGGCCAAAATAGTCTCCTGGTAATATACAGTTAATGTGCGTGATGTGTAATAATATTTATATATTATGTTATATTATCATGTTCTCTCGATTTCTGAGTGTGTACGATAGAGTAGGATGAGTGTGTTTATGTGTGTGATTGTAATGTGTGTTTAATGGGTGTGTGTAAGTACATCTACGTGTATGTGTCAGTTGTGTATATATGAGAGTGTGTGATTCTGCACAGGTATGTGTCTGTTCAAGCTTTTAAGGTGTGGTCTATTACCGCTCTGATAAACTCGTTTTTGCTCATTGAGAAAATGTCAAGCTCCTGAAACGATTCGTCGTAGGCTTCCATAATTCGATGCAGAGTTGAATTCCTTGCTTGATTTGTATGGAGTCTGGGTACATTGAATACCCTTGGGTGACGAGTTCGGCGCGATGGGACGTTTAAGGCTATTCTGCTTAGAATTTGTGGGCTGTCGATATGATGCGAAAGTATATTGTGGAAGAACGTCATATCAGTCACTTTACGTCGCTGCTGAAGACTCAGCATTTCGAACCTTGCCAATCCGTCAGAATATGAGGTATATTCAGCGAGGGTTCGATGACACAAGTGCCTTACGAAGGTTTTCTGAATACGCTCTATACGGTCAATGTGTACATTAATATACACACTTAATATACACACTTATTAATATACACACTTATTATGAAAATAATATAATTTCTATAAGGTACCTTTTTAACTACGTATAAACGAACAAATATAGATAGAAGTATAATAAAAAAGCATTTGAAACGGATTATTCTTATGTTTTAAATCATAGAAATAATTCGATAATGTTTAATTATTTTAATTAACATATTTAATCTTATTTCGTCATTTATCTTTCATTTTGTCTGACTTTGGTTATTGTTAGTATTATTTTTATTGATTATTTGCTGCAATAGTTTGAGACCAATGATTTCTTTCATATTTTTTTTATTTTTTGTGTTTTAAACATTTATTTTTATGCCACATCCTACTTTATTTGCAATTTCGGATTATTTAAAGACTATTAAATATTGAAACTCGCAACTAAACTATCTAACCCCACTAACACAATGAAAATTAGTGTGCGAGTATGTGAATGAGAGCAGTAGCACGCGCCGCGTCTCATAATAATAGAAGAGGCACCAATCACTAGTAATAAGTTGCAGGGTTTCCACAACAGATACGAGTATTGAAGTATAAATGTTTTGGTTATTAAAAATAGGTCTATAGGGATACCTGCTCCACTGAAAAGGCTGTATGAGACTACAGATGAAATCGATAATTGGGTATAATCAATCGATAAATGATTATAATCCATTGTATTGTGTATTTGTAGGACTATATAATTTTATATCTCATAACTTAAATAATAATTCTCACGTCAAAATGATCTAAAATAAGTTAGTATTTTATTACATGTTTTACTATATTATGTGAAATAATTATCTGATCTTAATTTTTATTATCTAATTCGATTGTTATAAATTATAAGGTGAGACTCTTAAGAAGCGTTTAGCATCGATTTTAAAATTATTTTAATCTTAAACGGCTCTCCAAAGTATTGTGTACTAGTGTCTAAACAACTTTGGATAGGGTTTTACAGATTTTACGGAATTTGATTTGATTTGATTTCATCTATATCTTTGACGACTGTGGCCTAACATAAAAAATGGGTTTTATACGAATACATTATGTAGGTGTCTAAATAATATGTTCAAATCGTAACGTAATACATCGTAACTTATTATAAATTATGACATACAATAGTTTGTGAGTAACACGTAAGAGCCCTATTCCACCGGGACACCATGGTGTCGCAACCGGTCGCGTAACCGTGGTGTCTTTTAGCAACCAAATCGAGGCACCAGACTACTCCATAATCTCGACACCATAATCTCAACATTTATTTTTAAATCTGTATTAGAAAAAAAATCCGGCGAGGAAATATGCCAATTAGGTGGTGGTGTGCTTTGAATTTCGACAATAAACGTTTCTGTATCGAAATTATCCATCATAGCGTACGCAGCAACTTAACAAACGTATTGAAAACAACAGTGTACGCATGCGAAAGACGACTGGCGGCCGAGTGAGTGACCCGCCATACAGCGCTATACTAATTAATGATGGAGCGACCAGTGTGGTGGCGCTGCCAGTAATAATCTGTGTATGCGTCCGTGTTGGTCGCGCCGCCAAAACGGTTGCGCAACCAAGCGGACACGAGGCGAGTTACCCTTCATAGAGCTGTATACATTTTGTTGGTGGCGGCGACTGGTTGCGCCACCATGGTGTCCCTGCGGAATGGGGCCCTAAGAGTCATCCAGATAACTTGAAATAAATAAAGAAAAAGAAGTAGTTATAGCAGTGGAAGATGAAAGAAGTAAAAGGATAAAACGAAAGGATACACTAGAAACTATATGACCTGGAACACTTCTTAATACAAGCCGACTAGAAATACTTCCATTACCTAATAATGACTCGAACGATATTAGTTTCAATATAAATATCTCTAGGTTACTGGAGCTATCATTTTTATTTTATATGTATTTATCGTTCAATTTCATTCATTTTTATGTAAATTATTTTATTCCCGGCCGACCAATTAAGGAGGAGGGGAAGCATTGTGAACGTGCGTTTTTTCCGAGATGAAGACGGATCTATGAGACATCTAAACCACAATTTTAGAGTGTAATTTCAGCTCAACAAGACATCTACGAGTAAGTACCAAATTTCAAGTCTCTAAGTCTAATATTTCGAGATTTAAATATGACTAGTGCGCCCCCTGGTGGACCGATTTCAAACACAACCATTTCAACTGTTTCCATGACCAAATGATGCATGCATGCCAAATTTCAGCTCAGTTTGATTAACCTGTAGAAAGCCAGCCATCGCGGGCATAAAACAGCGCAGGGCATAAACTTTTTGGTCGATTTTGCATATAAATACTAACAATATAATTATTTTATGAATTATCTCTTGTTACCTTATTAATCTTGCACATTATTTTATTTTGGTGGTGAACGATTTCATACGGCCTGGGTCACAAGATCCACTTCGTTCTCGGATCGGCTCAACTCGCGATTCAGCTCCTATTCAGAAGCCTCCCCCGGGTAAGACTCCCTGTCTGTTCGGCGAAGCCAATCGGTTGTGCATTCTGACTAATTGGGGAAGGAGTCTGAGACTATAGAAATATACTGTTTCCTAAGCAGCGGGGGTGGATGTTGACCTGTTGTCATGCCACTTTTAAAATGACCTTGGGCCACTCGATCCTGTGTGGCACTACAGGCAAAGAACGCCCAGGTCCGCGATAAATTCTAATTGAATTACCGCTGTATTACAACAGGTAGAGGTCGCGTAAGCGACTTCGGATTCGTAACCAGTTGAGAGGACGGAGGTATCCTGAAGGTTAATTCCAGAAGGCATTTTAGTGCGTTTACAATATTTTCCTTCCTGGTCGGTTGGTGGTCGGGAAAAGTAAAACGTTGATTTTAATTTTTTTTTAAGTAGGCGATTTCTTTTAATTTCAGTTTACGCTAAGAAGAATGTATGTTTTAGTTTTTTATCCATGATGCTGCTTTCAGAGATCTATTATAAACGAGTGGTATTACCCGGCGTTGCCCGTGTTATATCTTTTCTCAAATACCAATGTATACCAATTTTCTTGGCGATCGGTTGAGCAGTATAGAAGTTGGTGTGCTGTAGCGTCGTCTAGTTGAAAGTTGCAACAAAGCGGATATATATAAAAACCTTAACCATGAAAAAATACATATATATGCCAACTTTCATGGTGATCGGTCAAACGGTTTCGGAGTCTATTAAACTCGGACAGACGGGCATACAGATATACCAACATCCATTTTTATATTATATTATTTTGGCCTGTTTTTAAAATTTAAACTTTGAATGCCTATATCTCGCTTATTTATAGCGACCGACACAATTTTCTTCCAGATTTAGCATTAAAATGAAAAAAATTGGAGAGAGGTTCCTATACTGCAGTTATTCCACTTTTATAACTATGTGATAATACTTACATGTATATATTTTAATTAAAGAGTTTTGAACAATGAAGCACAAATAATTAAAAAGCAGGAATAATTTCACTGTATTACCTTCACAATATTTTGAATTTAGAATAACGCTTGGCCGACTATGACGTTTGTAGGTTTAACATAGCAGCGCCATCTATGGATTACTCAATAGATAACGCCATCTGCTAAAATCGTTTGGAACTAACAGATAATTGCGAATGTCAAATAATAGACATTGCAATAAAATAATATCGCGACTATAAATTAAGACGCAAGCTATCCTATCTTTCAAGTTGGATCAAACTGCACATTGTGTGCAAATTTGATTCAAATCGGTTAAGTAGTTTAGGAGTCCATCGCGGACAAACAACGTGACACGTAATTTATATATATTAAGATATTATTATACTGAGTGAAACAGCAGAGTATGTTCCTGTAATTTGGTGTATAGCTGTTGGATGAGATCATTCGTTAAGAGTAATGAGGATTGGCAGAATCCGAAACAAGCCTAGGCCTGATTTAATAACCTTGTGGTATGGCAAACCATTGCTATCAAGCTAGAAGTTATAACGAGAAGTACGGAATTTTCGCAAAAAAAAAAACCGGAAATTTCGCAAAAAGAAAATTGTAAATATCGAAATTTCGCTAAAATTCACATATACTGCATATAAAGCAACTTTTTAATAGATTGAAAATTTATATTTAATATTAATTGAAAGCTAACATAGTTGTACTTCCAATATTTGACCATTTAGAATCGTTCTGTCCGTAACGGCGACATATATTTAATAAAGAAGCGTTCTGCTTCTACGCTGTTTAACTAACAGCATAGAAGTAACTAACTCTGTAACACTGCTTCAGACACGGGCGTATATAACGGGGGGGGGGGGGTTAGGTGGTCCGGACCCCCCCCCTTAGCATACGACAAAATATTCGGAAAGAAAATGAGTTCACCATTCTTTTCGAGCAAGCAAAGCAGATGAGTTCAAGCTACTAACAACTTTTAAAAACAGACTCAGAGAGCATTTGAAATCCTCCAGATAAATTCCCTTTCCCCTCCCATTCCCCTCCTTTTAAAACTTTAGCGTCCTTATAGGTGTTAGATTATTTTGATGTGGCAAATCTGTGCCCACAAAGAGTAAAATATATACTTCTTTCTATCCTCCTCTATTTTATTTGTCATACTCTTTATATAGGTTAAGTTATGTAGTCTACTCGCAAATAATGTTCTTACAATAGTATAGGTTAGCTCTAAAATATTGCCTGCAGGCAATAAGCTCGCCTTTTCTTAAGAATAAAGACTTTTATTATTATTATTATTATTATTATTATTATAATTGTTCGAAGAACGACTGGAAGGCAAACCCAGCGCAGCAATGCTCCAGGAGAAACTGCCGAAATATATTACCGTAGAAATGTATTTTACCCTTTCATTGTCCATGTGGTTACAGAATTTATTTTATTTAAAGGTAGGTACTTAAAGTAACTATCATTTGTCCGCGATTAACTTGCGTGTATTTTAATGTTTATGTAATTTTAAAATAACTGAGATTGGAGTTTAGAATTTTGTTTTTTTCTGCGTGAAGTCCGGCCTATAACTAGTTTATCTTGGTACATTTTCGTACCCGCGGACCCCCCCCCCCCATGTGAAAGCTATAGCTACGCCCGTGGCTTCAGCAAAGGTTGAGAAGCAGCATTTAGTACCCCAGAATATGTTCTTAACATTGGCATCTTCATTCCTTTTTACCGATTGAAGCATTAGGCGATGAAAAACATTTGAGAAAGTTCTCTGAAAAAGGATTTTTTGAGACGTTTTCGAGTAATGTATTTAGTTTTAAGTTGGTGACTTGCAGCCACAAATGGTCAAAATAACCGATCAATATGAAAGTAGCCTTCATTTATTGTATTTAATCTCATCTGCAGAGAAATGTTTGTGAAACGTTTTTAAGGTGCTTAATTTCGCATTTTTTCTAATTTCAAGAAATTTCGCATAAATTCGCATCTATTGCGTAAAAACGAATATTTAGTACCTCTATTTGTATCTTACAAGTACCTAATTATTTATTCTTAATAAGAAAATTGAAAAAAAGTTAGATTAAAAACATAGCCATGTTGCATTTTAATCAACCTACCTACTTAAAAACATTGAATAGCGCAAATGAAAACACGTCGCATAAACCTAATATTCACGAAAATATATCACAACATAGCATTTGGAATGATTGTAAACCTTGAAGCAATAACAGTTGAGCTAGAGACCATTTTCAAAATATTCACGGTTGGAGTGATAGTGAGCTCGCATCTGAATATTGCAACGGAGACAGAAAGGAGATATGGCCTAGCTTACGATCTAAGGAATACATCTGCTTTTCAACTGGTTTTAATTAAGAGAAAATTAGATATGAAAACGCAATGCCGGACGAAGATGACATTCATCTTGACTTGCATCTGCAAAATAATATCAATGTTCCAAGTCGTCGCTTCCAATAATAAACTGGTCCTGAAGACGACCAACCTGACATAGAAGAAGAACTATAAAGTGAAGAGGGATAGTAGAGAACTTAAACATCAACCAAACCCTTATCAATCAAATTCCATATAAATAAATTAAAATATACCTGAAAAAAAATCAAGAAATCAATATTAAAACAATAGAAGGACTACTCTGTCTAGCGCAGCTATTAGGCAATACGGATATATAGCATTTTTTGTGACTTTTGCGTATATCTCAAAAACGACATGGAAACAATATTTTTTGAGTTATGGATCTCATTCAAATTATTTGCCATAGTATTTATATGTGTATACATCAGATTCTTAAATATCTTGCCTAATCTCCCTAACCTTTTTTTTCTTACTTCATAAAATAAGAGCAAATTTACAATTTAAAGATTTTACATAAAAAGTTATGTTTAAAATAAAGTTTGTATCGGAAATGCATGATTTCGATCTGCAAAGTGTTCTGTAAAATATCCATATACATAAAAATAAAATTTAAAAAAACATTTGAAAGTATGTGCTTAAAATATTGAGCAGAAGACACGTATTTAACATCCTGTTGTATTCATTCAGTATGTCAGTTTTATTAAGGTTTTTGGTTTCTGACAATAGATCTACGGAAGACCAAGTTCTAGGACGATTGGTCTATGACAGATCTAGATCTCTAGTACAAATTATATACTAAATCATACCGTGTAACCATGGGCTTAAGTACGGTCTATGATACACTTATTTATTTTTATTTTGTTTATTTATTATTACGAACAATAAAATTTACAGCAGAAGGGCTATGCTATTCGATAAATATTACCATAAATCGTGCAGGGGAAACAAATGAAACCCATAGCTCATCGCTTACCTAACTGAGTAATACGCTTAGCAAAACGATAGTCTAGACGCTCGTTTCGATATTCGGTTGCCGATATTTTACTAAATATTACGTTCGATATGAAAAAGTTGTAAATATTCACACCCGTACAATATATACACACACACACTGCGTTATTGAGTCATACGCTCATACATTACTTTAAAATATATATTAAATACTACCGAATACCAATAACTGCCCTCAAGCAAATTCATTATATCTCATTGAGCTGTCTTTGATGGACATGGCAACTCTGGTGTAGGTACCAGGACACATTGATATACAAAGAATAAATGAGCAATTCGTTTTTTTTAAACATTCAACACCTTGAACTTTCTGATTATTTAAGGGTTTCACCTGGTATCACAGATAGTCTAACCAGCAAGTGGGTCACGGGGGATGAATGTAGCTACCAACATTTGTTTGTATACATAATATTTATGTTTTTATCTTAACATTCTGTTAGTTGAAAAAAGGATCCAAGTCCAGCGATTTTAAAAGCTAATAATAAAATAAATATTTTAATTTAAACCAAAAACATTAAAAACTTTCATTCAAGTCCTGTATTATATAAATCATATAAAGGACTTGATCAGGAATCATACAAGTCCTTTATATATATATATATATATATATATATATATATATATATCTTATCTTCTTAATCTTAATCTTAATAATATATATAAATTACGTGTCACGTTGTTTGTCCGCGATGGACTCCTAAACTACTTAACCGATTTGAATCAAATTTGCACACAATGTGCAGTTTGATCCAACTTGAAAGATAGGATAGCTTACGTCTTAATTTATAGTCGCGATATTATTTTATTGCAATGTCTATTATTTGACATTCGCAATTATCTGTTAGTTCCAAACGATTTTAACAGATGGCGTTATCTATTGAGTAATCCATAGATGGCGCTGCTATGTTAAACCTACACAAACGTCAAAGTCGGCCAAGCGTTATTCTAAATTCAAAATATTGTGAAGGTAATATACAGTGACATTATTCCTGCTTTTTAATTATTTGTGCTTCATTGTTCAAAACTCTTTAATTAAAATATATACATGTAAGTATTATCACATATTTTTTTCATTTTATCACATATTTTTTTTCATTTTAATGCTAAATCTGGAAGAAAATTGTGTCGGTCGCTATAAATAAGCGAGATATAGGCATTCAAAGTTTAAATTTTAAAAACAGGCCAAAATAATATAATATAAAAATGGATGTTGGTATATCTGTATGCCCGTCTGTCCGAGTTTAATAGACTCCGAAACCGTTTGACCGATCACCATGAAAGTTGGCATATATATGTATTTTTTCATGGTTAAGGTTTTTATATATATCCGCTTTGTTGCAACTTTCAACTAGACATCGCTGCAGCACACCAACTTCTATACTGCTCAACCGATCGCCATGAAAATTGGTATACATTGGTATTTGAGAACAGATATAACACGGGCAACGCCGGGTAATACCACTCGTAATATATATAAATTACGTGTCACGTTGTTTGTCCGCGATGGACTCCTAAACTACTTAACCGATTTGAATCAAATTTGCACACAATGTGCAGTTTGATCCAACTTGAAAGATAGGATAGCTTACGTCTTAATTTATAGTCGCGATATTATTTTATTGCAATATCTATTATTTGACATTCGCAATTATCTGTTAGT
This sequence comes from Micropterix aruncella, assembly GCA_944548615.1. NCBI lineage: Eukaryota > Metazoa > Arthropoda > Insecta > Lepidoptera > Micropterigidae > Micropterix > Micropterix aruncella. Next base: position 4,732,236 of record OX155965.1, on the reverse strand, counting down.
TCCAAACGATTTTAACAGATGGCGTTATCTATTGAGTAATCCATAGATGGCGCTGCTATGTTAAACCTACAAACGTCACAGTCGGCCAAGCGTTATTCTAAATTCAAAATATTGTGAAGGTAATACAGTGAAATTATTCCTGCTTTTTAATTATTTGTGCTTCATTGTTCAAAACTCTTTAATTAAAATATATACATGTAAGTATTATCACATAGTTATAAAAGTGGAATAACTGCAGTATAGGAACCTCTCTCCAATTTTTTTCATTTTAATGCTAAATCTGAAAGAAAATTGTGTCGGTCGCTATAAATAAGCGAGATATAGGAATTCAAAGTTTAAATTTAAAAAACAGGCCAAAATAATATAATATAAAAATGGATGTTGGTATATCTGTATGCCCGTCTGTCCGAGTTTAATAGACTCCGAAACCGTTTGACCGATCACCATGAAAGTTGGCATATATATGTATTTTTTCATGGTTAAGGTTTTTATATATATCCGCTTTGTTGCAACTTTCAACTAGACGGCGCTGCAGCACACCAACTTCTATACTGCTCAACCGATCGCCATGAAAATTGGTATACATTGGTATTTGAGAAAAGATATAACACGGGCAACGCCGGGTAATACCACTCGTATATATATATATATATATATATATATATATATATATATATATATATATATATATATATATATATATATATATATATATATATATATATATATATATATATATATATATATATATATATATATATATATATATATATATATATATATATATATATATATATATATATATATATATATATATATATATATATATATATATATATATATATATATATATATATATATATATATATATATATATATATTTGATTAGTATAAGTGTAAATTATTATTTTCAAATTGAAATTATGTATTAATACTAAATAAATTAACGTATAAAATAATTTATGACAATAATTTATATTGTATAAACAATATAAGATAATTTTCCATCACCCGCGTGGTGATGGAAAATTGTGATAATGATGATAGAAAACTAAATATCTTTATAAATTATAGGTGTAAGCTATATTATTGTAAAGTTTTATCAAAATACATTCAGTAATTTTTGCGTGAAAGAGTAACAAACATCCATACATACATTCTTACAAACTTTCGCGTTTATAATAGTAGTAGTATATAAATCGGCGTAATGAAAAAAATACTTTCGTAGTTATTTTTTGAAGAAGGTTATTTAAAAATTTTTACTCAAAACCGTGTTTTCTGGACTTGGATCACTTTAATATGGAGCGATTAATTTATTGTTCTTATTATTTGTTTGTTTGTTGTTTCAGTCTTTTTAAAATAATATAATAAGCATTTGCCACCGAATCATTTATTCACTTGGCAGAATGTTTGTGTACCTATAGAGAATTGAACGTTTTTTAAATTTGTTTTTGAAACATTTGAATTATCGTTCCCTTTTGTCATTGCCAAATTATAACAAAACAGCTACTTTTCAAGCGCTTCAATCAAGATGAAAATGTTCATATGTGATAATTTTCCATAAGTAGTTGGAAGCTTAAATCGATTGCTCCGATCTGCTTGGAATGGGTATCAACGCGACTCACTGGCCAAACGGAGCTTTTCCTTCCGCAGGTTGGCATTAATTATGCACAAAACTGTTACATTTTTATGGTAAGTAAAATTTGTAATACGCAGCTCGGCGATATTGATCTATTCAACATGCCCTCGTTCTCAAGAAAGCAATAATTAATGTTATTAATTATGTTCTTTTATTTACTTAGTTCTTATTCATTTAGTTAATTCAGATTCATACACACATTTATACCAATTTTCATTGCAGCCTAGTTAGTTGACATTAAAATAGGTCCACTGGTATCACTTTTTGGCATGTTATCAGTTTTATGCTACTGTATTTTTGTCTGTGATATTTTAGTTTTATTCATTTTACTGAAGATAATTTTCAATAACAAATTAAAATAAATTAAATCAATTCTAATTGCAATATAGTAATAATATGTTATCATGAATATAATATTTTGATAACATGTAGGTATGAATGACTGATTTGATTGTGAAATTTATGACTCCTGGTTTGCTTATTATATGAGTCCTTTCGCACCTTTCCTTTCTTATATGAGTCCTTTTCTATGTATTCCTTTACCATTTTTTAAAATGTTTATTTATTAAGTGAAAATATGTATTTAGCTTTGTTCTTAAAATTTAATATTTTTGTGTGTAATTTATTAAAACGGCTGTACGTATACCGAATAATAATAAATATTCAGTAATATTAAAATCACCCTCGTTGGGTGTTTGCCATTCTCTCCTAAAGAAGTACACTTTTTAGCCCTTGTTTTGTTCTTAGACTATAATATACACAAAGAAGAAGAAAGAAGGGTAAGGTTGGCACTGGGAGTCCTTCGCACTGCACTTTTGACCGCTCGCACAAATCGCTCACCGTGAACTTCATCTCGAGGCGTGGTGGTTACGTTTCAACACGTTCGCGTAAACGTAAAAGTAAGTGTGTACACGGTGTAAAGGTTCGCTGTTGCCGCGCCGGCGTTCGTACCGCGAATGTTGAGCTCGATAAGAATTTCACCAAATTTATAAAGAGCAACGGGGTGGTCGGCGCGGTCACCGCTCGCTGAACAGCCATCCACTACGCTTCGTGCATACACATACGTAAGCCCGCTTGCTTCTGCCGCCGCTTGCTTCTGCTGCCGTGTTTGGAAAGGTTAATGTAACAATGTCGTAACGCGACGAAAGTACCTACTACTCGCAAAATTGTGCATGTTTTTGCGCTTTCTTTACAGTTTTCTTCTACAGAAGATAATGGGTAGAGTACCCATTATCTTCTCTACTACTACTTGGAGTGCCGCGGCCGATGTCGACGGCAGTAGACGGCGGGGTATGAGTAGCCTTCCTTCCACGACCTTGGCAGCTAAAATGACTTGTGTCATCTGTCGAAAATCTCTGTATTGTCGGCCCGCTGTATTCACCTCCCTAATGGGAGCTAATGGGCCCTTGCTGAGTTTTCAACGACGACCCATTCTGTTCAGGGTTGGTCACACTCACGGGTCAACACCTATCCGGCGGCCTCCACGCATGAAGTGCGAGCCTGGGTAGGACTCTGGCCTTATGGCTAGCTTCCCCTGGGAATCAACCTTCTGGCGCTCCTGGTCGGTCTGCCCACCGTGCGGTATAAGCCAATCGATTGCGCACTCTGACTAACAGTCGGGGGAGTCTGGAAGCAGTACTGTTTCCTTTAGAGCGGGGGTGGTTGCGGACCTTCGGACAAGCTGGCTTTGGTATTCCAGTTGCATGGAACCATTCAGCCCCAAAAGGTTTTCGACAACTGGAAGTGTCAACTACTGGAGGTGTCAACTACAAAGGGCGAACCCCTCACCTCAGGTAGTTTTAACGATATTGATCGTTCTGTCTCCCGTGAGGTGAGCGTAGAAGACTTAGGACGAAAACAGTCCACTGTCTAGTTACGCCACTCGCCCGTAAGAAGCCAACGCCTGACGGCGAGATAACCAGGTTAATTACCCTGCGGGCCGACACTTGCGCCCTTACTTCCAGTTAGGAAACAGATTACTCCGGTCTCCCGACTGGTTACAGGTTCAAAGTCGCTTGCGCGGTCCTCTCGCTTACGTAGCGTGGATTCGATGTCTACCGAATCTATCGCGCATCACGGCGTCCTGTGCCCGGCTGTTCACCTGGTATCGGGTAGCCGATTGGTCGTTTCAAGAGCTATTGCCGTAAGATTAACAACCCGTTTCCAGACTCCCCCGGTTATCAGTCGGAATGCACAGTCGATTGGCTGACGCCGCACGGTGCGCAAACCGTCCAGGAGCGCCCGAAGGACGATTCCTAGAGAACTGGCCCGCAGGCACAGAGTTCTACCCTGTCTCGCACTTCTGCATGGGGGCTAACGGATGGGTGCTGACCTGTGAGTTGGGCCGACCCTAACACATGGGTCATATTGGACCACTGTATTGCGCTCATTAGTTCCCATTAGTTTCCTTAGACAGTGGGGTAGATGTTGACCTAATATCATCTACCTTCAAAATAGCCCGTTGACTACTCGATCGCAATGACAAAGCGAATAAAGGGCGCCACGGGATGTATTTTTTTCTTGTAGAAGGGGTAGTCCGAGGAAGTCTCACTGGTTTGCAGGTGCCCTCGCTGTTTGAGGCTGGACATTAGCGTAACTAGATCTATAGATGTTACGTCCCAAAGTCTTTGCGACTCCTCTCGGTGTGCGAAGAGATAACGATCGTGATAATCGTACAACATCCAGAGATTCGCGACATCGACAAACTCAAACTGTTAAAAACCTTCACTAAGCAGGTAGAGGGTGATATGATTTCCATAATAACTTTATCTTTGGACACAGACAAAAGGAAATGAAATTGTGTATATAATCAAATACGAGTATATAAATATTTTTGTCCTTCAAAATCCTTCAATTTTTCAAAATGCTCCGCGGGCCTTAAAACGCGATCCGCATGAGGCCCGCGGGCCCACGTTGGACAGCCCTGGTCTACGTCCTCGTCTACGGCGATTTAGTACAACTGAGGAGGACTTCATAATTGTGATAAATTCGTTTTTGGCTTAGAGTAGTCTTTTTTCGAGATAGAGTAGTCGTTTTTGACTTAGTTATTAAACTCTTAAATACTGCCATGTTAGTTTTATTTTCAATTGTAAGGTCTATATTATTAAATAGCCTTGCAGCCGAGTAGTAAAAAAATCGTTGTGCAACTGAAGTTCTCATACGTAGTACCAAAAACTGCCTTCACCCAGCACTTCTATTCATTTTGACTTAACGTCCATGGGTTGTAAGTCTTTGTATTTATGGAATATCGTACAATTGACTTACATCAAACTCATAATATTCCCGAAGTGTTACCGGGAAGAACGATCAATATTACTTTTTTTGTGAAAATGAAATAGGTATTAATGCCAATTTGTGGTTTGATCCCAAACGAATCGAAGCATGAATCGATTTGCGAAAGAAAGTTCATAACCTGCTTTTAACCCAGTTATTACTGATCACTTTTCCGTAGGATTTCTGCGATTTTTTATACACAGGTTTATAAAAGCATCAATATAACATGAAAAATACGATGAAAATCCGGAAAATGGTGTTTGATGTACGGAACGCTAGTCTTACTGTCACTTACTCATTCACAGATATCGATATCGTTATCAATATCAGTTCGATTTATACAAGTTTCTGAAATTATTGGCCAAAACAAAGAATGTACAAAATAAAAAAACAAGCAGCAGTTATTTATTTTTATTTTCTTAAGGAAATTAATTTCAATCTAAAGCAGCATGATAAAACTCAAAACATTTTTTGGATGAAGGGAATCGTTATATTTTTTACATAAAAACATGACTGATGTTATTATAACGCGGGGTTTCATGGAAACTGTGTGATGTACGGCCTAGCTTTTGATTTGTACCCTTCCCATAACTTCCAACACGCTTGCTGCAACACATCTTCTGAATTTGAGATGGTCGTACTCTCCGTCATTCATTATATAAAGCTGCCAAGCACTATGAGCAGCCATATCTATACAATGGGAAATCAGGCAGAAATACCATTTCTTTCCTCTAATGGTAGTGTGATATAAACCAGTGTTCTGATCGGATCTATCAACGCCCTCATATTTTCCTTTCAAACTTTCATCGAAGAAGGTTCAACAATTTGCAAAAACACTTTTGTTGCTGTGAAAACCTCCTGGTTTTAATAGTTGGTATAACTCGCGAAGTATTTGAAGTAACTGTAACCAAATTATTGGCATTCCACTTACAAACAATAATTTCTTCATCTCTAAGACTATTTTTTCTGATAGCGCCATTTGCTTTGAGTTAGTTCATTGCTCAGGAATATAGATGTAAAAAAGTTGTCGAAATAAAGATGGAAAGGTGCCTGGTTGTCTATTTTTCGGAGAACGTCATCTGATGAAATCTGAGTAAATCGATTTCTGGTGAAATTCATCAGATAATCATCTGATCATCTGACGAAATCGATTTCTGCAGAGGCTCTCCGCTGTGAGCCAGGAAAATTATGTTGAGTAACTGCATGTTCGTCACCAGTCTTCATCGGTCACGTCCGCGTTAAAATTTTCTGGTGGGAAAATTGTGTTCGAGTTGGTAACAGACTCCTTTCTATCTCCAACTCCTCGATTATTTCATTGAGTCAAGGGTTTCTTTTGCCGTGACCTAAAACAGCAAAACATCGCAGTTAATATTAATAGAGTTTCTTATATGGATCACTAAGTTTATCGTCAAACTAGTAACAGATACTACTTGAAAGTTGATACTTATGTTACGAATTCATAAAAAGAGCACTATAAACTTTCGTATTCCAATAAAAATATTTTGAAACAAATACTTTTTCTGTGTGTTCTTTGGATGACTCTTCGTAAATTTGTCGAAAATAAAAAGCACGTACATAATTCAAATAACTTCCTTAAAGAAGAACAACTTACTTCTGATCAACAAAGAACCTACACAGCTAACATTTAACATAAACAATATAATCCAATACTACCCTCATTGTTTATAATATTTATATTTCTGTATTGATCCGTATATTAAAGTCTAGTAACATTTGGGTTAAATGAAGAGAGAAGAAACCGTGTAACGGGAAAGAACGATTAATGTCCACGGGTGACGAATATTAATCGTTCTTTCTCGTCACGTACAGAGGTGGGGTACCTCGATGACCCTCCCATCAGTTGAAGCTGAGGAGCAACTGTGATGGAAAATACTGATCAAGGCCTGTAATGTGTCCATGTGTTTTCGTTTTTTTCCGGTGGTATAAATTAAGTATTTTTTTGTTTTGTAGCACTTACCTACTGTTATGTTATAGTTTTCTTCTTTTTCCTACATATGTTTGGTTTACCGACAAAATATATTTTTTTGTCACACAAACCCTTGCTAAAACATTTTTTTGGGTTAGTAAATTTTAAAAATGGAATTACCAAAAATTTTAAACAGTTGACATTGATCGTTCTTTTCCGTAACCCTTTATTTGTAATTAGGAGTATCTAGGAGGCTCCTTATTTTTATAAATCTTAATCGTTAATCTTAAGGGTTATCCCTTAAGATTAACTTTCGAGCGTTAGTTAAAAAATCAAGCACATTAGGCCCATCCTGTATAACGGACACGCATATCTTCCGAAGAGAGGTATAATACCCTAGAGATGATATAGCCCGTGCAGGCGGTGAGTGTGACCCAGATGTCTCGATTCGGTCGGTCACCGACGCTGCGCTCACCGGTCAGGAATGCCTCGAGTGGGCGAACAGGACACGACCTCTCCCACCACTCGAACATTAACACTAAACTTTTACTCACGAGATAATCAGACAGACCAACCATTGTTGTACTCCCTCGCGGGTCATTTGTTTATGGAGTTGCGAATGGCGTCGCGAAAACTTTCTAATAATCTAGTTCGGTCCTCAGAAATTATAAATCTACGTTACATTACATTACATTACATTTTCGTCGTGACGGCTAAAAACCGCTCATGGACGTGTCGAAATATTTGTGTTAGGTAGTAAGACTCGCTATCACTGCTTACTTATCATACATAAGGAGTCAAGAAATTAACTATTAGATAGTCAAAATAAAAATGTAAATAAGAAAATTACATTAATAATTAAAATAGTGAATTATTTGGAATGTATTCGAAGTTATTCATCAATACAATACAATACTATACAATCAACTACTCCAGTAGATAGGCATTCCTACACTTGGATGCGTCACAAAATTAAATGCTAAAATTTTTATTATTAAAAACATAACTATCGTGATAGTTGTCATGGCTGTAATAATATATTCAATATTACCTACATACAAATAATCAAAACATAGTTAATGTGATTTAAGAGTCAGGGAGAATAATATATTAAAATAGAAATGCAAATTCTATGTAGAATATTCAAAAAATATATATTTTATTGTCAATCCAGAAATATGCCTTCGTATTTAAAAAAAATGAATAGATGTATAATAAATTATATGAAAATTAGAATGTCAGCTATCATAATACCATTATGTTTAAAACTTTACGCATTTCATTAATCATCAACATGGAAAATAAACTCAGAATTTTCAAACTCCCTTATACCATAAATTGGGTTTTTTACCAAATTATGTATAATTATCTTTTTAAATTGGTCCTCTCCAAGGCTTTTCATTTGCTCTGGAATCTTATTATAGAAGGACAAATTTTGGTGAATAAAACTGTATCGCACTTTGCTAAGTCGCTGTCGGTTTATGTGGAGATTGGATTTATTGCATCGTAACATCATATTATAAAACAAAATAAAGGATTATTAAATAAAATAGTAAATAATTTTAATACTACCTTCTACAAGCTATTCATCGTAATAACCGAAGTAGTCGGTAAAAAGTTAAATAATCAAAATAGAAGCTTCATAATTAAAATAGGCAATAATTCAAATAGATACGTGCCAAAAGTTACTCCTTGTAAAAACCAAAGTATTCATCGTAATAACCACAGTAATTGTCACAATTTCGAATATTCTTTCTAGATTACAATGTTTTTCTAAAATTGGACTTTAATTTACAATTTGTTTAATTACCTTCTAACCCAGTTTTCCTATAAAAGCTTCCGTTTTCGAGAGAGTGCATAATTAGGTTTTGAGAACTGATTTTAAAACCTTGTATAATAATGTCTGATTTTATTTTATTTTCTTAAGGATAACTTACAGCCAATAATTTTGTAGTGAACAAAAATAGGAAGCTTAGAGCCATTTACAAGTTATCACTGATAATGACAATAATAATAACGTGAATTTAGAACTGATATTAAGCATAAAGAAGATATTAAACAAGAAGATACTAAATTGTACAGTAGAAAACATGTTGACATAAACAAGACTATAATAAAAGAAGAAAATGTTATAGTATCTATATTCGTGAAAAAGGGGTCAATATCAATGTCAGCATTCAGGGTGTTGAAAGTTTCGCATACCCTTATAAAATAAGAATTACGCCTGTGTTTGGTTTAAAAGTCAGGTACAAGAAGGAGTGCCCTATTTCTAAGTGCCCGGCTAGGAGTGCGGAGAGATATTTTAGATAGTAGTTCAGGACAATCAATCGAGCCATTTAAAATTCGTAGTAAAAGTGAGATGTCAGCTATGTTTCTTCGCAAAGCCAATGGCAGCAAATGATGGCGGATACAACGAGAATAGTAGTCTGGATCACGTATACGACATTTATATTCTATGTAGTGCAGAAATTTTCTTTGGATGGCCTCTATTCTCGATGCATACACCTCGTAACAAGGGTTCTATAACTGGGATGCATATTCAAGATGACTGCGGACGTAAGCACAATAGAGAATTTTTATGGTTTTTATGTTATTGAAGTGTTCGCTGGATCGTATAATAAATCCTAGGGCTTTAAACGCTTTCGCAACAATACTGTCGATGTGGGCATCAAATAGCAGTTTAGAGTTGATTGTAACTTATTTGATATGTATATGTATAATCATTTTGTGATAGTGATATGTATAATCATTTTGTACAAAATTAATAATAAAATATGATATAGTTTTAATCGTCGAAATCCCTAAATTATCGTAGATTACGTAGGCAGGAAAGAAGATCTGATATCCCTGGGTCTGAATAACAATACTACACACAATCTGAATGTACGGTACTCCAAACAAGGCAGGAGTGAGAAATCCACTGAAATAACTGATAGTGAAAGCCTCCCAATTTAGACATATACAGACATATATAATCTATCAAGGCAGCTTAAATGAGCGATTCAACTGTTCACAGAAAATTAAATGCGAAAGGAGTTACGGTGGGTGTTAGGTGCCTATGCGCAGATTGAGATGGTCGATGCTGCGCGGGAACCCGCCATTTCAGGAGGTTGTAACGATTGTTGTCGTCTTTTTACCTTGATACGAGTCAGAAAGGCTTTGCGTTGGCAGTCTTTCCCATATTGGGCCATAGGACCTGCTCGCTAACTTGAGTCAGCTCAACTCACAGTTTTACTTTCATCCGGTAGCCTCTTCGAAGAGGGACAAACCTGAAAATGACTCTACTTACTTGTCACGCTGAGTCGTGGACAGGTGGACTCGGATGCTCTGGGGGAAGACCTCGGGCGCTGCTGGGCGGCTTGCGCATGCTACGACCCGTTGGCCACCCAATCCCGTGCGATAGACTGGCAAACTATCCGCTCTAAATTTGAACTGAATTACCGCAAGCAACAGGTAGAAGAAATCCGGAGCTAAGGTTTGGACGGAGAAATCCGTACAAATCTAGGTAGTGATGGCGTGAGGTCTACCCACTTGGTTCACTTCCCAGTGCATCGCGGTGAGGCGTTGGACTTAGACGTAGTAGTTGACTACTCGAAAGTGCCGATCCCAGCACTGGCACAGGCACAGCACAGGGCACTGGCAAGCCAGTATAACTTCCCTGGTTACTAGTTCTTTTTCCACTAGAAAGGTCATTTGCGTACATCTACCTAGTGTGAGAAATGACAGACCGTGGCGCCCTTTGCCCGCCGTCGCCGGGATCGGGTATAGCTAACGGGCTATTTTAAAGGTAGATAACACCAAGTCAAGATCTATCCTACTTTATATGAAAAACTACGTGTCCAGGCTCCCCGTTAATCAGCCAGATACAACAACTAGAGTTGTCAACTTCAGGCGAACCCGTCACCTCAGGAAGTTTTAACGATTAGTCGTGAGCGCAGAAGACTTGGACAAAACAGTCCACCATCAAGCTCCGCCAAATGTCCGAAGAGGCCAACGCCTTAACCGCGAGATAGCCATGTATGTTACCCAGCGGGCTTACACTCACGCCCTTACTTGCAGATTGCGACCGGTCTCTCGACTTGTTACGAGTTCGAGGTCGCTTGCGCGGTCCTCTCCCTTACGAAGCGGTGAAACGGTGTATACCGAAATTATCGCGGACCATGGCATCCTTTGCCCGGCTGTTCACGCAGGATCGGGTAGCTGACGGTCGTTTCAAGAGCAGTCGCCGTAAGGTCCGCAACCACACCCGCTCTATAGGAAACAGTACTGCTTCCAGACTCCCCCGATTGTTAGTCAGAGTGCGCAATCGATTGGCTAACGCCGCACGGTGCGCGGACCGTCCAGGAGCGCCAGAAGGTTAATTCCCAGGGGAAACTAACCATAAGGCCAGAGTCCTACCCAGGCTCGCACTTCATGCGTGGAGGCCGTCGGATAGGTGTTGACCCGTGAGTGTGACCAACCCTGAACAGAATGGGTCTTCGTGGCCAACTCAGCAAGGGCCCATTAAATCCCCCATCGTCGATACAGTGTGTTGTGGGCACGGCGGATTTTTTTAAATGCATGCGTGTCGACCCCGCCGCCCCGCAGCAGCAGTTTGCCGCCTACCCGCAAGACAACAACGGTTGATGATTGACAGCAGTGCAGTCTACCCGGAACAACGGCGGTTGCAACATCGCCTAAACGTCGGATGCTACGAACTTTATGCGGTAAATCAGGGTTATCTTATTTTTAAAAGCCTCGTATTTTTCAAATAAAATTGAGCGAAAGAATCGGAGATTGTGACGTTTTCTACGACTGGGATACGACTGAAATCTTCCCATATTTAATTTTTTTGTTTTTTAAATTATTTTTCTTATTTTTTTTAAAGAGACGCTTTGTTTTAATCGATCTTGCATAAATGTGATAACTTACATTATATGCGGCAATAAGCACTCACTAATTGCATCTTACACATTTCGCATAATAGACAAATATGATTTTAATTAATAAAAATTACAAAAATGCATTAAATGCTGATGGAATAATATAAATATTCATTACGGTACGTTTTTACTCTCTCATCGTGTAAGTGTGAAAGAGTAGTGCGGGTGTATGTGAGGTAGTGTATGTGTAGGGGCGTGGGAGGGGGGGGGGGGGTCGTATGTACCATTCGGAACCATCCGTTTAAATATGAGTATATATGCCAATATCAAAGACGGATATTTGCCACCCAGGTCAAAATCGAGTTAGAAGTTAATTCTGATAGAATAAGAATAAGAATATTTTATTTTCAAAAACCCGATCTGGGTATAGAAATTACATATCAAATAAAATTGGTATTTCTACAAATAAAATTACATCTCAAATTATTAATAAAAATTTTAAAAAGTCTTTAAAAAACTAATAATTTAAAAAAAACATAGAAATTCAAAAATAACAAAGACATAAAAATAAAAAAACAACAGAAATAATGAGAAAACATAGAGAATCAGCAATTCAATAACAAAAATATATGAAAACTAGAAAAATAGAAAGCATCCAAAGAGTTCTACATAAACTACATTTAATAAGGATCAAACTATCGATCAACAATCAAGAAATAGAAAAATGCATCGACTCTCCAAAGAACAAAACATCAACTGGTCTCGATGATATACCTGTTAGCGTAATTAAAATCCATAAACGTGTACTGGCACCTTGTCTAACATATCTTTACAATTTAAGCTTTTCAGAGGGAATATTTCCAGATTGTCATAAAGTAGCCAAGATTACACCGATATATAAAAAAGGGCAGGAGCGTAGAAAATTATCGACCCTTAACTGAGTAATTTCTCAAAAATTTTGGAGAAGGTCATCGAAAAACGACTAAATGGTTTCCTTGAAAAATTTGTGGTCATTTCAGACAGTCAACATGGATTCCGGAAAAAAAAATCTTCACAGGATGCCGCGTTCGGATAAACCATTCGGTGCTTTTTTTAACATGTTTGTTACCTCAGAACTCTGCATTTATGAACATTTATGAACCGAACCAAATATTTTTTATTTGTAAGGATATACTTGCAGATTGGTCACATTTTTATCAAAATCCTGTTCTGGTGATGGGATCCATGAGGAATTGAGGGAACTCCTCAAATATTATCATACGAAGTTGAAAATGTACATGTTAATTCGATTCCGATGACAATATATTTATTTTTACGGTAAGCTGGACCTGATTCTACATCCTGGGCTGGCTCCCGGCGAGAGGACTCCTCAACGATCAACAGCACAGACACAAAACGTTGTATACTCATTCAGTTATGATAGCCCATTCTAAGTTCCTTCATGACATGGCTGCTGCACCCTGGGTTGGCTCCCGACGACGGGACTCCTTAACGGTCAACAGCACAGACATGCAATTTTGTTCATGCATTCAATTACGGTAGCCTGTTCTAAATTTCATAAATACGGGACTGCGACACTCAGGGTTGGCTTCCAACGAGGGATCTCCTCAACGGTCAACAGCACAGGCATAAAATTTCGTATACGCATTCAATTATGATAGATCATTGTAAGTATCACCATGACATGGCTGGTGCACTTATAAAACATTTTTGAGTTGGTTTTTTTTTGTTAAAGTTTGTGTATAATTAATGGTGAAGACCATTTCTTTCAAAAACAGACAGCGTTAAGACTGTTTCTTCACTGAAAGTCGGTATTGGTTTCAAAAACGCACCTATCAGGCCACTATGCCACCGGGCCAAGCTTGTCAAAATTGCAATACAAAATATCTCAGTTGCTTCAAGGGCGGATATCTGGCATTTACTCGAATTACCAGAAATCTTAATCAGAAATCGAAATTTAACAGAAATCGCCATAAAACAATTCGCCCATTTATAATACAGCAAAAAAGTGTATTATATTTATAACCAGCTGACCCGGCGAACTTCGTACCGCCTAACAGTCAATGAATGTCGTGTTACAGATTAGCTGAACTTAATTTATGATTTTATTAAAAGTAATACAATGAATACAAAATAAATATTATGTTCACTACTTTATTAAGATAATAACACAAAAAGAAATATAAAAGTACAAAAATTAAGTATATCAATCACGTGTCAGCCAGACATGATTGAATTTATTTATTTACATATTGTGCAGCATGGGATGCACTCGGTTTAATTCTCTTCATTGAAGCACCTTGTGATATATGATATTTTTTGTTTTTTTTATCAGGCCCAAGAACAAATCAAGCGGATGATTTGCCAACACGTGAACATGCCACGTACAACTGACCATGAGAAAAACACGGATTTAAATTTTGTATGGGAAAATGTTTTTTCTTTTATTTTAATTTTTCGTCAATTTTTGTTTTTATAGTTATTCTGCTATTCGAAACAGAGACAAATACTACAAATAAAAAACCATGAAAATCGGTCCAGCCGTTCTCGAGTTATAAGTGTTCGAACAAACCCGACTTTGTTTTATATATATATATATATATATATATATATATATATATATATATATATATATATATATATATATATATATATATATATATATATATATATATATATATATATATATATATATATATATATATATATATATATATATATATATATATATACGAGTGGTATTACCCGGCGTTGCCCGTGTTATATCTGTTCTCAAATACCAATGTATACCAATTTTCATTGCGATCGGTTGAGCAGTATAGAAGTTGGTGTGCTGCAGCGCCGTCTAGTTGAAAGTTGCAACAAAGCGGATATATATAAAAACCTTAACCATGAAAAAATACATATATATGCCAACTTTCATGGTGATCGGTCAAACGGTTTCGGAGTCTATTAAACTCGGACAGACGGGCATACAGATATACCAACATCCATTTTTATATTATATTATTTTGGCCTGTTTTTAAAATTTAAATTTTGAATGCCTATATCTCGCTTATTTATAGCGACCGACACAATTTTCTTCCAGATTTAGCATTAAAATGAAAAAAATTGGAGAGAGGTTCCTATACTGCAGTTATTCCACTTTTATAACTATGTGATAATACTTACATGTATATATTTTAATTAAAGAGTTTTGAACAATGAAGCACAAATAATTAAAAAGCAGGAATAATTTCACTGTATTACCTTCACAATATTTTGAATTTAGAATAACGCTTGGCCGACTATGACGTTTGTAGGTTTAACATAGCAGCGCCATCTATGGATTACTCAATAGATAACGCCATCTGTTAAAATCGTTTGGAACTAACAGATAATTGCGAATGTCAAATAATAGACATTGCAATAAAATAATATCGCGACTATAAATTAAGACGTAAGCTATCCTATCTTTCAAGTTGGATCAAACTGCACATTGTGTGCAAATTTGATTCAAATCGGTTAAGTAGTTTAGGAGTCCATCGCGGACAAACAACGTGACACGTAATTTATATATATTAAGATATATATATATATATATATATATATATATATATATATATATATATATATATATATATATATATATATATATATATATATATATATATATATATATATATATATATATATATATATATATATAGATACAGCAAATATAATATGTGGTAAACACATAAGATTGCGCTAATCACAAAAAACTATCTTCTAATGTTAAAGGTCTCCTTTAGCTGGGGATTTAGTGCGATGTACCCTGCATTTTGTGATTAAAGGCTCATACTTGGCACAATTGTTCCTTAGGCGGTCCTGAGTGGATTTAGACCGGGAGCCATCGGCGGCCACCCCGCGGGTGGCGGGGGGAGGGGGTGGAAATTTGATTCCGCCGCGCGTCACTTTGAGCGTTTTATCTTTCGGACTATAAGTACTTGGGCAAGTTAGATATGATTTTCGGGTAACTCAATGATAACAAATTCATTTCTGGAAGAAAAAAAATACCTATCCATAGAAAATATATGAAATAATTGGTAAAATCCAAAAATCGTTGACATCTTTTTTTTACTTATACGAAGTTTACTTTTTAACCATAAGAGTTATCGGTATGAAAAAAATATATTCTGACAGCCACACTTACTTGAATTACAGACATATATTTTTTATTCGACTGATATTGTAAAATGTGAGTGAAAAAAAATATAATTCATCGCACGGCAGACCGGCGTATTTCGTCCGTTACGTAGAGACGGGCATCGACCCAAGTTAGATAATTACTTATCGGATTATTTAGTTTCTGCGATTGGCCAGTGAGTTAAAAACAAGAAGTACAATCGTTATTATTATTATGATAACTATATTATTATTGTTTTTACTATTTAATAAAAATAATTCATCATTCACACACCGTACTAACTGATATTTGTGCACATACCTTAAATACTCTAAGTATTAATTTGTCTGCAATCCCTACCACTTCGTTGAAAAAATAATAGTAAGTATTATATTCATATGATATAAGCACATACCTACCCATACTTACTTAATTGCTAGGAGAAACTATTAAAACACTGAAAATTGGCTATTCTTTTGAATGCCTATTTTAAATTTTTTCATTTCATTTCAGGTGAAACAGGGGCAACAACCTCGCTTTTTGTGGCCCTATAAGTGAAAAATGTATGGGCTATGACTTTACAAATTTTATACCAATTTAGATGATGAATTTGTACTTTTAGTTTTTAAATGTATGATTAACTTTAATCTTATTATTTAACACTTTACTGACTATTTTGTATATTACCCCTAGGGTACTTTCAACAACTTTTAGTACGTTTTCGAACCTACTCGAATTATTGACTATTTCAATTATTAGGCTTCTATTTTGATTATTTAATTTTTTACTGACTATTTTAGTTAGTATGATGATTGACTCTTAGTAGGTACCCATTAACATTATTGACTCTTTTAATTAATAAGCCTTTATTTGGTTTTGTAATAAGATTTTACAATAAATAACTTTTAGTAGGTTCCAATGTTTCTAAGATACTATTTATCCAATCTAATAGCTAAATTATTAACAACCTATGTATGTTAAGTAAATATTAGAGTAGTAATTAGATTTACTACCTAATACAAATATTTTGCCACGTCCAAGAGCGGTTTTTAGCCACCAATTGGACACGACGTAAATGTTATGTATGTTATATACTTAATATATGCTATCTAAACAAACATTATAATTTTTACCTAAGGCATTCGCAATATCATGACAGCAGAAGTACTTTCCAGTACCTTTGTGTTTTCCACTACCTCTGTGCACCCACAGCTTCTCAAGCTGGGTAATTGTGGTAATTTGCCTTTCTGCTGCTGCTGGTCTGCGAAGCCAGTATCCATAGTCTATAGCATAATTTTTGTCAAGCCATGAGTGACAGTGTTAGATACATGCACCATCATGCGAGTGTCCACATCTTCGTGGTTACGTATCACGTAACCACGAAGAAGCGTACGCTTTGTATCACGTGTGATATTGGTTAAAATATTTGGTCCACCCATGTTGCAAACTTCCTTGCCGTTGTCAGAGCAAACAATCCTTCCTTAAGGAATTGTTCATCATCAAATTGGCCTAACCTTTAGGTAGTTTCGTCGTAGCAGTGACCCATGTTCTTTGAATGTTTCCTCTGTTAATATTTTTTTATGCTTTCATTGTTATACGTCCCAAACCATATCTACTTTTGAAACCCTGTTCTTTGCAGAGAAATGGTATACATACTGGTGTACCTATTCTCCAAAGTCTTCCTATATCCTGAACTCAGCATGTGGACTAATGCAGATCCATGTAGAGTGTTCGCTCGTGGGGGGCGTTTGGAACGGTTGCAGTGCCAAAAATACTAGTAATCGATTTTAGTAGGTCTGACCTTGTTCCAGATCGCAATTTACCCATTGAAGAAAGTGCTGGAGGACTGGCTTGGTTTTCTTGTGCCAAGAATGAATCGAAATCTTCTACTCTGTGCTCACAGGTTGCAATATAAAGTTTGCTGAATAGACTGCAGTCATTCTCAAGGCCTCTTATTTTTGCTTTCGTTTTGCTCTCACTCTTTTTTTACGTATTTTAATAACTTGTAGGTATAATTATATTGTGTATATACTTGTTGTATAATGAGACATCATTAAGTTTGGTTGGATCCAGTAAACTTTTTTTATAGTTTATGTGTAATCTTCCTTTACAAATGTTATGTATTTAGGAGCAATAGCTTTACAAGATCAAAAACTCTTTGCCGCTTTTTTCTATATTGAATACTGCATTTACAACTTCAATACATAGAAGTCTGGAGACTGTTCGACAAAAGGATTTCCTGGAGTATTTATTGTAGCTACCGGTGATTGCAGGTCTAGAATAAAGTTCTTCTTATTTGCGGCAGTGTCAGAAAGATGGCTGCCGTGTTCAGCTGTTCTCCGTAACAAAACATCCGTCTCAAAACTGTAAACGGTATACCAATTCAGGTCCAGCGAGAAGCCACTTAGTCAGGGTTTTCAGTCAAACCAATCAATTCTGTGATGTGTAAAATAATATTATGTTGCATAATGAAGAAGTAATCACAAACTATTTAGCGTAAAGATGAATGTATGTGTAAAAATAGGTCCTACCTATGTACATCTCCTTTTAATGTGGCACTCATTTGCTCATGTGCTTGGTCCAAAGCCATCCCCGTAAACTTGCGATCGCTTTTTCGACCCAACTATTACAAATTTTCAAAGTGCTTTAATAATTCTCCGTGCGGCAGACAAATTCTTTCACTGTTTACTACTAAACTGAGTGGATGGACCAAAAGGTCACCAAAGGAGCGGGCACTGTTTGCTCAAAAGAGCGAGTAGTGCCCGCGCCGCTCTGCAGCTTGACGAACTTATCAACGCATTATAACGTATGGTAAAATGCCCTCCCTTATGTAATTAAGTAGGTATGGGTAGGTATGTACTTGTATATACTACTTGCTATTATTTTTTCGACGAAATAGTAGGGATTACAGAAAAAATAATACTTACGTAAGTATTTAAGGTATGTTAAGCACAAGTAATTAGGTACGGTGTGTGAATGATGAATTATTTTTATTAAATAGAAAAAACAATAATAATATAATTATCATACTAATTATTACCATTGTACTTGTTATTTTCAACTCACTAACCTATCGCGGAAACTAAATAATCCTATAAGTACTTATCTAACTTCGCTCGATGCCCGTATCTACTTAGCAGGCGTAATACACCGGTATGCCGTGCGATGAATTATATTTTTTTCACTCACTTTTTACCATGGCAGTCCAATAAAATATATATTGGTGTAATTAAGATAAGTGTGGCTTTCGGAATATATTTTTTGAATACCGCTACCTCTTATGGTTAAAAAGTAAACTTTAAATATGTAACAAAAATATGTGAATGATTTTTGGATGTTACAAATTATTTCATATTTTTTCTATGGACCGGTATTTTTTTTCTTCCATAAATAAATTCCTTATCATTGAGTTACCCAGAAATGATATCCCACTTGCCCTAGTACCTATAGTCCGAGAGATATAGGGCTCAAAGTGACGCGCGGCGGAATCAAACTTCCACCCCCTCCCCCCGCCACCCGCAGGGTGGCCCCCAATAGCTCCCGATCTAAATCCACTCAGGACCACCTAAGAAACAATTGTGCCAAGTATGAGCCTTTAATCACAAAATGCAGGGTTCCCATACAAACTGTTGCACTAAATCCCCAGCTACTTGGACCATAGTTGTACACCAGGACCATAGTTGCATGGTTTTACGGGTATCTACATAGGTTTCAAATAATGAGAGTTAATTTAAAATAAACTTCGGCTGTTGTGTCTGTCTGTGTGCCTGATTCCTCATCATTTTCTATATTATCTCAATTTCGTTATTGGAAAAAAACCCTTTTTATAAATAAATTAAAGAGCGATGTTGCTAGAATGTAACCTTGAGCTTTGCTAATCTTTCTTTCGCGTTATATGTATGGGAATTTAATTCGTTTTGTCATTTGGTTATCTTGCTGTAAAGTGTCTGATTTATCAAACATCCACATAATTTAAAAGACTAATAGATACTAAAACCATTAAGTAGTAGAGCGTCGGCTGAAGGTCAATGCGCATAAAAATATATTCTTTGATTGAATTCTGATAAAACATTATTTCATCCTTGGAGAAAGTCGCTGTAGCCGCAGCGTTTACTCAATTTTAAAATAAATTTAATTTGATTGGATTATTTCAAGAATGAAATTGTATGCAAGGCGATATTAAGATATCGCCTCGCGAGAGCGACTGGTTTGTAATGAGAACGTCGGATTCGTTTCATTGTTGTTTCTTCCTCTTCCCAACGAACAACCGGAACTCTAAATCGACAGCAACTGACTTTGTTTACGCTGATATTTTATTTCCCATATAATCTCGTTTCTATGCGCGCGTTCGTGTCATTAACACGCTTATTCTTCGTACGCGTTCGATGAAAAGTGGTTCAGGGCCGACCGTTCTTCAACGCGAGATAGGAAATAAGATGATACTACTGCGTTTAATAAAAGTGATAATGAGTAAGATGAAGTAGTCACCTTTTAGGTTTATAAACTTGATATACATAACATAAAATACCCTTCATAAGATACTTTTCATCACGATCACCTAAAAATCTCTGAACTGCGGCTACTACCGAGTCATCATCTTCAAATTTTCGACCTCTCGATGTTACAATATCGGAACTACATAGAAATCGCTAGGGTCAAGTTCCGGTGAGTAAGGGGCATGTAGTACTTTAAAGCCAGCTGTTTCAATGACCGTCAACGCAACTCTGGACTACAAAACAAAACAACACAAGAATGGTAAAACAAAACAATTTTAGCCTCTTCGTTTTCCACGTATTTCGCTTCGCTATTTTTTACTTGTTCAGCATATACAGCCCCTTTATAGTAGCTCCATGATCAAGAAATTTAATCCTCACGACCTTCCAAATGTCCCAGAAAAAAGAGCCCATGAACTTACCGGCGGATGGAATGACTTTGAATTACTTAGACATTGGAGATGATGGTCAAAAAAGTGAAGGCATGTTTCACCCATAGTTATGAATCGAGCCAAAACATGGTCAGTATCCTGTTGTAACAAATGCGCATATATTGCGAATTTCCCAGTCAAGTTTCTCTGCGCGTCCGTAAGCATTCTAGGTGCCCAGTGTGCCCTTTTTCATCCCTTAGCGAGCATGTAAAATACTACGTACATTGCCTATCGGAATCGTCACTTATTCAACAATAAAAGAACCATGACATCCGCCAAAACAAATTTTCTACTTTTTTAATCATTTCTTATCTGACTGCCGTAGTCATTTCTTCGTAGGGCAAACCAAGCGAGGGTCATCGTTGGTGTTGGAGCTCTTTCGCGCCTAAACTCAGTACACCGAAATGCAACCGTATAATATGGGGCAGCATCAAGACTTGAAATACTCTCTCCGCGCAAAAAAAAAAACAAACAACTGCCGCTCGAAATTACGTTTTTTACACGACTGCCCAACAAAAAAGAAATGTAATGTGTTCAGGGTTCATCTATGTATGTTTTCCGTTTCTTTATTACAACATAACTTTTAAACGTTTCAACTGATTTAGAAGTGTCTGTCAGCCTAAGTGTTATAGGGTATCTTAACTGTCCAAATATCAAGTAAGTAGTTGTTTAAATGTCCAAATGCCCAAATGTCAATAAATTTACATAAATATATCGTATTTATTGTCAAATGAAATGTCTGATTGAGTTAATTCCGGAAATATACATGTATCTATTATATATTGATAAATACATAAACCACAAATATTTCATAAAAAACCGTAATAAAAATAATTATAAATACAATACTTCTTGTTTTGCAACGGTCGTCGTGTTTTTTTATTCTTTTTAATATATTTACTTGTTTTCTATTTTCGCAAAAACGCTTCCACAAGATGCAAACAAATAACTCTTAGTTTAAAAGAAAACATTTTTTTGGGTGTGTCACAACCTATATAATAGATGTCTCAGTTATAACAGATGTGTCAGTTCCTGCCATTATTTATTTTTATATGGTTCCAAAGAGTTTGTAATTCATTACAACTTTTTTTTTAATGCCCCTCGTACATATATACGAAACATATGTACACACATTGTCACATATACAAAACTAATCAAAGTTAGACGAATGTAAAAGACAAAACCTATATAATTCAACGAAGATTTTTTGACTAACTATATATGTAGTTTATTTTACATAATACGGTGTTTAAAAATAGACATAGTTACAACATTCTCACGAATACTGTAAAGTGCCATTTTGTTTGGGGCATTTTGTCGAGCAGAACAGAATGAAATGACGCAACAGTGAGCCATTAGGTATACAATTAAAGTGAGATGTTTCTTTATTAGGTGATTTTATGGGACACTTAAAATTTGGACAACTACTTGAAAATATTAAGAATGTCTTAGAGCTTATAGTTGTTACATTGACGAAAACATTGGTCATACATATAGGCCGTCGGGTTAATTGTGCGCATTTTTTTTTCTAATTGGTATTGTAGAAGAACTAAAACGTTTAGTTTACTAAAATGAAATTATGATCATTATTTTTAGTGTTTATTAGGTTAAAAAAGAGGGAATATGAAACCTTAATAACTGATATTCTTATTACTCCGAACAAAAAACTAGCATCATATATTTGTGCATACTTACCCACACGGTTTGGGGTAAGTGTGAGCACTACCTACCGTTAAATAATCAATGGTACCCTTTTCTTTTTTGACGGCGAAGGAGCATTTCACAAGTCATGAAACATCTTTCGATGTCTCTTGGCTTCAACTCGCGAGGAACCCAATGCCCTTCGTTTTGAATGACTCCCATGGATTTTAAACGTCTCGAAGCGTTTAAGGTATGAACATTAAGCACTTCACTTATCTTTTTCAGCGTCAGACTCGAATCTTCATGGAGTATGGACTCCAATTCGGCTTCCTCAAATGTTTGCTCTTGGCCTGGGCGCTCTTTGTCTTGAACGTCGAAATCACCACTTTTGAATCGGAGAAACCAAATCCCAACAGTCCTTTCTGTCGGAGTAAATTCCCCGCAAGTCTCAAGCAGCAATCTATGACATTCTGCGGCAGTTTTCGCAGAAAAGCACTGCTTCCCGCAAATGACGTTTTGTCGGCTCAAATTTCGACATATTCGAAGCTAACAAAATTGCCGTTATTGACACTTCAACGAAATGACACAGACTGATAATTGAAGCCTAACGATGACGCTTTGATATGAAGTATTTTGCAATTTGGTAAATGACTAGAAATATAAGTTGCGGTATTTATTAGGAAATCAAAGTTTTCAATGCAAGGCACTAATATTTAAAATATATTATTTGCAAGAAAGATCAATAATAAATGACAGTATATTATGATGTACGATAACTAGGCACACCATGTCGGACAGCTGTGCCTAGTGACCGTGTTACATATCAAGAGGACACCTTTTTGGACTTTATCTCGTGTATATTAGCATAGTAACGTGCATTGCGTCTTAGAACTATTATTAATTATTATTCAATTATTTAATGTAGATGTCCGAACAAACATGGACGACCAAAGTTTCAATGATAACAATGTAGATTAAGCTTGTATAAAACAGCGGCAATTAATCATATTATTTCATTCTATTATCCTAAGTCGAGACGTTATTTACTATACCTCTGTACATAATCAAGAAATAAAAGAAGTTTGAAGATCTGAAGAGTTTCCACTACACCAATATCTAACATTTGGCGCAGTCGACGTAGGATTTCTGCTGGAGCAGTAAGACGGGGACAAACGGGCCTGTCCAGGACAAACATCGCCAAGGACGGACACGGTACCTGAAGGGTTTTGAAACCTCCCTGCCGAACCAACATGAAAATCATCTACACCTTGTTGATATGGTAAGTGGCTAACTCTATGCTCTATCCTAAAAATATCCCGAACCTCAAAATATAACACTCCAATCCCTATTCCTCTACGCCCATCTTCAAATACTCATTTTCCCACGCACTTCCATATTACTTTTCGCTTGCTAAACATTTCTTTTACAATGACTAAAATCGAAGAAACCAAAACGGCTCAGACCACAAACATCGCACCGGAAATACTAACACTCAGCATAATATTACAGTTAATACCAGACTTTGACACATCCAACAATAGCCAAGTATATCGTTTTGTCAGGTCATGTGACTCCGCGTTCCGTTTAGCAAACCCGGCCCAACGAGAAATATTGTTAGTATACACCTTGAATAAAATCACAGGTACAAGCTCATCTGACACACATGCCAAACAATACACAAGCTGGGAAGATTTGAGGGATTTCCTAATTCAGAAATATTCGCAAACCAAAACACTGGGACACTTGAACCTAGAGCTACAATCAATGTTCCAAAACTCCACCGAATCCATAAATGAATATTTTATCAGAGTCGATTTATGTAGGAGCAAGATAATCGAAAAACTAACAACAGAAATAACAGATAGTACGATAAGCGGGCGCAGGGCTATGACGGAAGAAACAGCTTTAAATGTCTTCATAAATGGATTAAAATCAGATATAGGGATCATGCTTCGTGTCAAGGAGTTTTCTAGCCTATCGGAGGCAGGACAATTCGCAATACAGGAAGGCAAAATACGAGACATGAATGCAGCCAGACAAAATTTATACAAAAATAGGGCAATTGAAGCCCCAACCAGGTCACCTTTTTTGAAAACTCGAGACACTCCTCAACCACTCAATTTTCGTCCGCCAACAACTTATCTAACAAAAATATGCAGCTACTGTAAACACCCCGGGCATATGATATCTGAGTGCCGAAAAAGAGCGTATAATAATAACAAATATAATAACTATAGGGACCAGACTCATATACAAAACAATTACGGCCAGAATAAACAAACCCCGATACATCCAGCTCGCGTCAATAATTTAAACTCCAAGGCGGCCGACGAAAGGAGCATCTCTTCGGAAACCGCTTTCAACCATTGCTCAACTTCGCGGATGGAGACTCCGAATCTAGAAAAGTAATAATAAACGAAGCGAGAAAGCCACCCGCTCACGCACAAAAAAATTCCCATCAGAAACGCGCGCCAACCCTTCCATGTCTTTTAGCCAACAATAAACCACCGACACCGAATGAGAATATCTATGGTAGATATCGGTGCGACGTTGGTACACAAACAGACGAAAATCAACTATCTTCCATATCCGGTACTAGTTCTATACAAAGTCAGAATCATCCTAATTCCCTTATGCAATATCACCCCAAAATTACTAAATCGGATGCTAAGTATAGCACCAAAACGCGTCCTAAAAATTCTAAATCTATGAATAAATCGCATGCTAAATCTACCAAATCGTTTACCAAATCTCATGCTAAACCTACTAAATCTAGCTCTGAATCCCCTAATTCTACTACTAAATCTCTAAAGGGCGATCAGCCCCAACTTACTAAATCTATTACTATATGTAACTCTGAATCCCCTGATTCTACTACTAAATCTCTAAAGGGCGATCAGCCCCAACTTACTAAATCTATTACTATATCTAGCTCTGAATCGCCTAATTCCATTTCTAAATCTCTAAAGAACAATCACCCCCAATTTACCCAGTCTATTATCGAATCAGAACTAAAAAATCAAAAGTCACCGGAGGCGACAGGAAAAGAATTCCGATTCATCGAAGTAGAGGGAGACATTTTTGACTCAGACCCCGAATACGCGCTAGGCCACTGTGTGGCCAGCGATTTCAAAATGAACGCCGGCATAGCCGTGAATTTCAAGGAAAGATTCGGATCTATCAGTAACCTGCTAAATCAGAATGTAAAAATCGGTGGCGTTGCCTCAATCCAAAAAGACAGCAGGCACATTTATTATCTCGTTACAAAAAAATACAGCTCAGATAAACCAACCTATGACAGTCTAAAGGCATCACTGGCGGAATTGTATCGACAAATTCATAGCCACGAATCCAAATGGACAGCAATATATTTCGATAAGCTCACTGGAGGATTGCAAAACTTTTGCACGAAAAAAGAAGGGAGGTTGCAATGGCCTAATTGTCTACGATTCTGCGACACGGCCTTTATGCGAAATTCAAATACTGTACAGCAACTCCGTATCAATTCCAAAGACATACACTACAAGCACCTTCTTAGCCGTGATTAACACCTTTCAGCCACTAACAAGCAATAAATGGCTGTACATACTAAGGAGATGGAATAATAACTTTACCCCCTGATTGTAAAGTCCATACTGGATACGGTACGCTTTCGGCGTTCCGAACAAGCGAAGAGAACGTGACATACCCCATCATCACCCCCGACATCAGAACAGAAGACGATTTCGAAAACGTGAAGAATATAGATGTTCCGCGGTTAACCCCCTTCCGATCAACGAATTGCCATTGGAATTCACTAAGCAAAATCAGACACCACATTGACGAATTCCATAAAGAACTAGAAGAATCTAAATCAAAATCATTTACGCCACGATACCAGTCAACATTTTCATGGACTCATCTAGGCATAGGGTTAACTATATTATCATATATACTATGCAAATACTGCAAGATCAACCCTATGAAGATTTGACACCGGCACAGATCACCAGAACACCAAAGCAGACGCATACAAATCTTTAATAATTGTTTCGACCCTTATACCAGCGGACAGGAGACACAAGCAAGCTATACCGATGCCAGACAGAGAGCGACCGACACACGAACACATTTCGGAGGATGAAGACGAAGAAATAACGGCACTAACCACTCAAAGATCAAGCACTAATGCTTCATCTTTATTCTAAGGGGAAAGGTGTTACATATCAAGAGGACACCTTTTTGGACTTTATCTCGTGTATATTAGCATAGTAACGTGCATTGCGTCTTAGAACTATTATTAATTATTATTCAATTATTTAATGTAGATGTCCGAACAAACATGGACGACCAAAGTTTCAATGATAACAATGTAGATTAAGCTTGTATAAAACAGCGGCAATTAATCATATTATTTCATTCTATTATCCTAAGTCGAGACGTTATTTACTATACCTCTGTACATAATCAAGAAATAAAAGAAGTTTGAAGATCTGAAGAGTTTCCACTACACCAATATCTAACAACCGCACATCTTAGTTTATTACATAGGTCAGTAAACAGTGCGGAAATGAAATCACGAGACACATTACAGAGATCAAACAACATATCCCAGTATTTCCTTTCCATATACTGCTGACAAACTCGAGCATTTTTGGGATTATATAGTGTATACGCACACAGCGTATGTACTTTATTGTTTAAGGTATTCTGCGACGGTTTTCGTAGTTATTAAAAATACAATGCCTGAATCTTTTAGATGCCCTAATGCATATCAGGTATTAGCCATATTTAATAGGATATAACACAGAAATGGCTCATAATTGAGATCAGTCGTTCTAGTATTACATGTTCTGTATACAGAGATATTTCCATTGGTATATGTGGGCCCAACATGCCCATTCTCTTTGGACGATTCACTCAAAGCTATACACTCCTTAATATTAGTCTCTAAATCGCCGGTTTTTCGGATAAGCTAGAAACGAGAAATTTTGTTACCTACCTCAATACGCTCATTCCAATTTAATTGCAGTCTGTTATGAGACCGAGTAATTTAAAGCTTTTAGTTTCTAGAATTCCTTTGTTGTTATATGACAAACTAAAATGCTGGCTATCTGTTTGATGTGTGCATGTATCTGTTTCTTTAATTGTTGTTGTTTGCAGTTATCTAGCCATTTAATCACATTCTCGAGAGCCAGATTTATGGCGTCGGTAGACAAATTTATGGGGATTCGTGCACTTAATTAATAGCAAATTTTCATCGGCAATAAGATCTGTTTTTTGCGGCATCACTTTTGCCAGATCGTTTGATATTACAGTACAACTACGGTATAATGAACTTAAAGGGGATGTCAATCAGTTAATAGCAAAAAACATTTTTAAAAGCAAGGTTTTATTAGAATGCTCTGTTGCTAGGCAACCCTGAGTGCAGCAGCCATGTCATAGTGAAACTTAGAACGGACTATCATAATTGAATGCTATACAAAATGTCGTGTTTGTGCTGTTAATCGTTGGAGAGTCCCCTCGTTGGAAGCCAACCCTGGTTGCAGCAGCCTCATCGCGGTGAAACTTAGAACGGGCTATCATAATTGAATGCGTATACAAAATTTCCTTTAAAATTTAGTAAAATTTAGAACGGGCTATCATAATTGAATACGTATACAAAATTGTGTCAGAAGCCTCCTCGTGTGGAAGACTACCACGGGTAAGACTCTCGCGTCTCATGCCTCACGGCTGGTGGATCGGTTTCTTATTGTGGGATTGCGCTACTGTATGGTTTGCGCTCCGTTCGGCGACTTTAATCGGTTGTCCACTCTGACTAATTGCTGAAGGAGTCTATAATAGACTATTGAAATATACTGTCCTATAAGCAGCGGGGGTGGATGTTGACCGGTTGTCATGCCATTCTTGAAACGACCTATCGGCCACCCGATCACGATTGGTGACGGGCAAAGTACGCCAAAGTACGCGATAAATTCTTATTGAACTACCGTTGAAATACAACAGGTAGAGGCTGCATAAGCGATTTCGGTCCTGTAACCAATCGGAAGGAAGGAGGTATCCTGATTGGTAATTCCAGGCGGAGATATCCTTAGAAACTGGTAAACAGGGGCGAGGCTGCCCGCTGTGTACCTTTCCAGGTGCCTCGCCGTAAGGCGTTGGACTCCGTCGGGCATGTTGGCATAGGTAGACAGTCGATTTGTATTGTATCTAAGTCTTTAACGCTCATTTCTCGGCTGAAAGAACGATCACATATCGTTATACCAGCCTGGGGTGACGGGTTCGCCCGTTGTAGTCGAACCCGCCCAACTGTTGCCTAGTTTCCTGGAGTCTCGGTGGCTTTAGAGAGGCTTGTTTAATTTCCCTTGTAATCATTTTTTATTAATTTTATTCATTAACTAGCTGACCCGTGGCCACTTCGTTGGGCGGTAAAACTTTTTACTTGTGATGAAATTATGAGTGTGGTTCCGTTAGTACTGAGTGCTATGATTTATTTCCTGACTGCCAAAAGAAGGGTTATATTTTTACTGCATATATGTATGTATTTGCATGCCAATTTGACTATATTACCGTTATTTGTGAGTGTCTTCTTGTGAGTGTCTTATTTGTGAGTGTCTAATCTCTTTAACCATTTATGCAGTAAAAGGGAAATTGTATACAGTAAAAGGGAAAAGTCTTTTGTTTTAAACACTTGAAACGATAAATTTACTTATTTTGATATGAATTCATAATTGTTTATAATATGACCAATAAACATGAACTAACGATTTAAATTATTTTTTAATATGTAAAACTACTTTTTGTGACAAATATAAAATTTAGACATATGCTGTCTTTGACTTTTTTGTAGACATTACCAAGCTCTACAACTTTTCTCTAGAACAAAATCATATATCTCTCATCGTTAAAGCAGCGTTCGTAAGAAACGTTTTCATTCGACCGTTTTTTCTCCGACTTACTTTGCAAATCCAACTACCACGAAAAAGTCTTTTCATTTTTCGGATTAATATATTATGTGAATCCGCATCGCGGATTAATATGACACTCACAAATAACGTGGCTATCTATAGGTAAAAGAATTTTTAAAATCGTTTCAGTAGATCCAGAGATTACTTCCTACAACGTCACAAACTTTACCTCTTTATAATATTAGTATAGATAGTATATAGTATAGATGTATTAAATACTGATAGTGATCGTGTCGATATTCGCCTGTCTTTTTAATAATTTCCCGATAACATGTATTTTAAATTATAGATGGAAAGCGGCAAGTGTTAACATGTATAAATGTGTGCGCTTCGAATTTAAGTATTCCGGTGTAGTGTACAAAGCTGACAATGACCGCCGTGGGAGGTAAAGACGACAAGCCTGACAACAAATACAATCGAGAATGAATTTTAATGTTGTGTCAAAGCCGGTTTCGATCAAATTATGTTGTACTCGAATAGTAAGCATGACGACACGGTGATTGCCGCCTCTTTCAACAAACAATGATTCTATGCACGAGGGCCACACTAAAAGTTTTCGAAATGAACAAGGAAAAAATCGGTTGTGTCACCCCAAGATATTCCCGGTAAGTACTTAACTAATGACTAATTTCATTTGAAAATTAATTTCATTAATAAAATCGATGAGCGCCCTCTCTCGGCCGGCGGACGAACCAAAAGGAAAACTATTGTAGAAATTTATTTGTTCATATTTTTAAGCTATTGCATAGCTTTTATCGCGGGCTTAGCTAGGCCAGCGCGGCGACCGAATGAAGAAATTTTTTAACGAATATTAATGATTTTAAACTGATAATTACGTCTAAACGAGTACTGCTTACGATTCGAAAAAAATATATGTTAAACAAGAACATTTTCGTAATATTCTTAGCTTTGAATATTCTAGATTTTGTTTATATTACATAGTGTAATTAATTTGTGAAATTAGGTCTAACCGAACACAAAAACGACTACTACGCAAATATTATCTGACGTATTATTATGAAACCTGCACCATTTTAAAGATAATTTTATTATCGCAGTTATCTGATATCAGAAAAAATAAAATAAATAAATAATTATAATTACATAAGTTGTTAAAAAATGCTATGCAATAGCTTTACCGCGGCAGTCCCCGAGTGCCACACGTATTTTTATTTTACAAAGGTTGAGACGCAAAAATGTTTCTATGTGATCGCGCGCGTTCAGCTGAAGTTCTTTTGAATGTTCGAGGCAATGCCCCCAAATGAATACGCCGATTTATAATAAGTAATAAATATATAAAAAGCTAGGTATACAGTAATTACATCCTTTATTTTATTTTATTTTAGAGCAAACTTACAGATAGTAATATATGATACTAGTATCTTAAAAACTTAAACGAAACAAATTTACTATCCTATGAATAGTTTGGAATGCTTGCATTACTCATTAATATAGAAATAACATGATCACGTTGATAGTAGAAAAAAATATAATAAAGCTAATAATAATATAAGAGTAAGAAAAGCAATAATTAGATAAGTTGTTAATAAGGTTATTTGGATAGAGCAAAATAGAAGCGTGAGTAATTGGATAATAATATTTATTATATACGGGGTGTTATTACTGCACGGGGTTTTTTTTCTGTGGGTGAAGTAGTACAACGAAGTAAGCAACTTTAAATAAAACAAAAACTGAAAATAAAGAAAAAAAATAAAAAAAAATAAAATAATTAATTTGTTTCTTTTTAAATGTTATGATTAAGTAGTATGAAAAGCTGTGATGACGATGCGCTATCTAGCGGTTGGTAAAATGTCGCTGATATTGTTTATTTACGACTTATCACCTACCGCTAGATGGCGCATCGCGCTCAAACACTTCTCAAACCTTTACTTAACAGTCAACTTCTTCAAAAATATCAAATTGAAAAAAAACAAAAAAATATTTTTCTTTAAAAAAAAAAAAAAATTATTTTGGTTTTTTCCAAAATTTGTTATCAAAAGTTGCTTACCACGTTGTACTGATTCACCCACAGAAAAAAAAGCCCGTGCAGTAATAACACCCCCTATAATATGATATAACACAATAGTATGTTATAATATAATAATCATATAATACAGTACATTAGGATGGCAGTTATTGAAATCTTAAAAAGTAGGAGATAGGCTAGGTATGATCGAAAATCTTTTATTATATTTATGGAATCATAAAAACATCTAATTCTTTACACGATTTATCAAAATCGCGACACATTCTGCTAAGAGGTCTATTCGACGCGATGTTGTTATTGGCAAGCGAAAACCGATGTTTAAGAGCTCCTTGTTAGTCGCGGTGGCATACGAAATTGAACTTTTCCTAGACTAGCTGGGCTGTCTAGTCGATTGTGCAAAAGTTTATGGAGACACGTTATATCATTTATAGTCCTACGTGTTTTTAAGTCTATTAGGTTGAAGTGAGAAGTGTAATGAATGTAAGTAATGCCATAATGAATGTTAGTAATTAGGAGTGAGGGGTCGTTTGTTGAATTGTGCATTGGGGCCCATTTTTTAAAGTTACGCCACTGCGCTTTAGCGACCTCTGCCTGCCGTATAATCAGCCGTGATTTAGTTTGAATCTATCGCGGACTATTGACATCTTTTGTCCGGCTCTGAATTCGGGATTTGGTAGCCAATTGGTCATTTTAAGAGTGGTTGACGACAGGTCAACATCCACCCCCGCTGCTTAGGAGACATTATGCTATACTTCCATGATCCCCACACTCTTTCAGTAATTAGTCAGAGTGCACTACCGATTGGCTGACGCCGCACCGAGCGCAAACCGTCCAGAAGCGTCGGGAGACGTTTCACCAAGGGAAACCGATATATCAGCCGCGAGGCCTGAGACGCGGGAGTCCTATCCGGAGTACTTTCCTCCACACGTGGAAGATACTGAATAGGAGCTGAATGTGAGGACCGACCCGAGAACAAAGTCTTATGGTCCAAGATGCAGATTTGCTACCAAAGTGTAAGATCAGGCGACCCAACCTCTATGTCACCAGGCCGTGTCTAGTTTCTTACAGTCTGTACACGCGCCACACTTTCGTTGGGTTTGGCTCACATTTAAAGACCCAAATGGGCAATCGCTGCTTTGTTACGGGGTCATCACATTTTACTATGCACACATGTTCCACACCAAATTTGACGTCCCTTCGTTGAATCTGATAAGCGTGGCATTGCATCACGTGACACGTCCCGTTTTTCAGCGATAGTCAAATTGTGTGGGATCCACCGCGAGCACAGCTTTCTCACATTCGAATGTTTGTGTAGTATTGTTGTACCTAACTTATTCCTGTACCTAAGGTAGTTCAGATGCCTGCCTGTTTCTATCATATTTATTTATTTTAGTTATTTATTGTAGTAATTCAAATATGTAATATAAGTATACAATTTTGGAACTTGGTGCTATGCACAAAAAGATCCTAACATTAAGTCAATACCAAACAAATGAAAACAGGTGGTAATCACCTAACTAGGCCAGGACCTATTCTAAGGTAAATATTTAACTATAATAATAATTATACGGCGCACATCATCCATGTTTTTGTTGTTGACAGTGGTAGATCTCTACGAAATTCGCCACTGAGGTTGACACGACCGCGTTTGAATTCTTCAAACCACCGATTTTCGTCTTGCTTGATGGTTCATCGCCAAAAATAGTTTGAAGCTGAGCGAGGCTTTGCTGAGCTGTCGAATTACACGTCATTACACGTATTAAATTAATTAATTAGTTAATTGTACAGCGAAAATTTTCACTAATTAAATCCATCGAAATGCAGACACGCATTTTTTAAAATAGCGCCACAACTTGAGCTGTCAACTACCATGGGCAAAACCGTCACCTCAGGAGACAGAACGATATTTAACCATTCTGTCTCCCGTGAGGTGAGCATAGAAGACAGTGGACGAAACAATCCACGTCTAGTTACGCCACTCGCCCGTAAGAAGACAACGCCTTATCGCGAGAAACCAAGTTTACACCCAGCAGGTCGACACTCGCGCCCTTACTTTCAGTTACAGCCAGATTTCTCCGGCCCCCCGACTAGTTACGGGTTCGAGGTCGCTTGCGCGGTTCTCTCCCGTATTTAGCAGTGATTCGGTGTCTACCGATTCTATCGCGGACCACGGCGTCATTTGCCCGGCTCTTCACTTTGTATCGGGTAGCCGAATGGTCGTTTCAAGAGTGGTTGCCACAAGTTTAATATCCAACCCCGCTCCCACAGTAAAATAAATTGTAAAAAACACTAAAAACACGCTTTTGGGCTATGCTACGATATTCACATACACACGGCTATGATACGATATTCCATTATGGAATGCCAGTGCCTATCTTCCGGCTTCATTATCAGACCTTGAAACCTAATCGTGGTCAAAGTTCATTTCAAGACTTTTCTAACAAGTCCAAACACAGCTATGATACGATGTTCCATCATGAAATTCCAGTTCATATCTTCTGACTCCATCATCAGATCAGTTCGACCGTACCATATTATTGTATTGTCATCAGAACTACATACAGCTGCCAATTTTCATGACGCCACGATCCTTAGAAGATGGTTAAATTAGTTACCCTAGATTCCATTACATAGTTACATACAGGTCGACCTAATAAAAGCGTGTTAAAAACAAGTGACAGTTATTCTACAGCCAAAGAGTGCTATTTTCAAATGTAAATATTGGCCAGTTCCGGAAACTCTCAGTGTGACCTATGTAAACGAAGGTACAAACGTATTTAACATTAGGTGCGCTTGTACTTAAATAAAAGTGCATTCATGCGAAAGTAATTTTAAGATAAACGTAGATGCTTGCTTCGGTGATTGCGAGAAAGTATTTGACGAGGTTGTCTCAACTGAGAACACACAGACCATTTGAAATTAGAAATACCGAGAAACCAATTATTTACTCTTGATTACAGTTGAAACGGTGGTTGTTAAAAGAACATAAGCAAGAAATATATGTCAGAGAAAAAAAAATAAACTGTAGGAAAGAAGAGGGACAGTAATAGTTCTCCTGGAGACTTGTTCACCTCCTCAAATCTCTTAAACAGACACGCACTACAGGCCAAAATATTGCATGATTGAAAATTCTATATTTTTTTTAAGATCGCCAGATCCTATTTAAAAGTTAGGAAGTGTAATTGGCAGGAATATTTTTCTGCCATAGATCCCAAAGGCATCCCAAAACAAAACGAGGGCTTCAACAAACCATAATTAAACTTTGGCAAATGAAATACTGAAAGAAGTGTTGCAAAACCTTTTTGATTCCATGCTTGAAAGAGTGGCTGCTGTGATCAAAGCCAAAGGCGCTCCAACAACATATATAAAATTAAAAATAATTAGTAAAACATATTGAAAGAAATTAGACGAATTACCAAATAACGTCCCTTCTAAAAAGTGTCCAAGTCTAAAAACTACAGACTACAGACTATTGTACAAATAAAAACAAAAAAAAATATGATTTGTAACTTGTACTTTGGTATACTTGTTACTTTCGAGAAACTGAGCTTAGGAATGTACGATATTAAATAGGTCTATTCTATAAATAGATCTAGCCATCTAGCGTTTTATTTTTGAAATAGCGGTTTTTTCGAGAATAGCAACACTTACATCATTGCTATTTAGTCAGAAAAATAGTATTATCTTTGCGGTGTACGAAAATGGTTACTTTTAAGCTCGAAGAACGCTGGGAAATATTAACATTTTATTTTGAAAATAGGTCCATTGTTGCAGAATGTTGCAAAAAAATGCGTACAAAAATGGGCCGAAAAAAGCACCGTTTTTTGTTTCCAAAATTGGAAGAGCCTGACTTGAGTGACATTTGGTTTCAACAAGACGGCGCTACAATGCCACACAGCCAACGTTACCGTAGTAAAATAGGATCAGTATAACATCTTCATAGTACGCTCCGATTTCGCACTCATACAAGCGTTCGTTGTCCGTATGCTACCACTACATAGATTCTCGGCGCCTCGGTGCTAGCCAGTCAGGGCTGTCGCGCGACAGCTAAGTATACAAAAGTGGAATGTTTTATGTACAGGCTGTAATGCAACCTATCAGAAATTACATTTACGAGTATTTACATTTACGTTACCAAATTACATTTACGAGGTAACGTTTATTGTTCATTTACGTAGGTAAGTATGTGTCTAGGTGAGTAGGTTCATAGGTATGTAAGTGCGTAGGTAGGTAGGTAGATGCGTTTTTGTTAAGTAAATATTTTAACTTACTAAAATGTAGGTATTTTGAACACATGCAACAAGTGATGAATGCTGTCACACACAGTCAGCACTAACTCATATATTCTGTTACAGTACAATTTTGGGAACCGACTCTCGATCTATAAACCAAAAATACGTAAATGTACATAATAATTATAAAGAATTGCATTTCTGCTTTAATGGGATCACAACTTGTCAATTGTGTATTTGTATGTGGCAATTCTGTTGGTTCGGCGAAGCGTAGGTACTTATTTCGAAAACGGGCTCGAGATGTTCTACTGATGTTATTTTACTATGATGTTACCGTCGATATTTTGCTTACCGTTTTCGAAAATGCTGATATCGTTTGGCCACCAGGGAGATGTGATTTGACGCCGTTGGACTATTATATTTGGGGTGTCGTCAAAGACAAATGTTACGCTAACAAACCAGCAAGAATTGATAAGCTAAAGAACAACATATGCACTGCCATTAGTAAGATTTAGCCGCATACCATTCAAAATATGCTCAAAAATTGGAACGATCGAATGGGCTACTGTATGCCCAGCCATGGCATGGCAGCCACATGAATGAAGTTGTATTTTACAATTAATGACAAGAATTAAAGTTTCAAATTAAAAAAAAACGATAAAATAACACTAGTTTTTATTTTATAGCATTACAAAGTCTAAAATTTTAAATGGCCCATCATATATAAAGTTGCTACAATTAACATAAACATTGATTTGAAAAAAAAACGATAGATACTTGATGTTTTACATTTTACGCGTATTGTTAAATAGCTAAAATATGTTTAAAAGTGTAATAAAAATATGTTTCTCTTTCACCACCTTTCACCATAGATCAAATTTCGGCCCTAACAGTGCGTTAAAAGTTAAAATTAAACATTGGAAAGTCTTTAATTAGAATTAATCAAATTGATTGCGTATTAATTCATAAGCAATTTCGGTAAAAGTAAGAGCCCATAATTACACCATTTAGTGCCTAATCTAATAGAGTTAGTGTATACATACAAATTTCGTAACATTCTGCTTAGTAATAGTAGTAGTAAACGGAGTGGGGGGCTCATTTCCTGGATCTATAAAATATTTTGTAAGTACCCACTTTGTGGTTGGGTCAGTGGTCTTCTAGTAGCCCGGTACTGCTTACCAGTCCATGCAGATCACTGACCTTCAAGTTGAGCAGATCGCATGGGTCCGAGAAAGGATCGTCCCAGTAAACTGTGTCTTTTTGCGGCCAGGCCTGGGCATCGACCAACGATGTGTATGCTGTCTTCAGATTCTTTGCCACATATTCGGCAGTCCTTGCTCTCGGTACATCCAAGGTTAAACAGATGTGCTCTAAGGGTCGTGTGTCCGGTGAAGAGACCAATAGTGGTCCTAAGGGTCTTCTCGCTCATGTCAATTAGGTTCTTGGTTTTCTTATGAAGTGGTTGCTCCATCATGACCTTTGCCTGGCGACATCCTTGGCTCTGTGCATGTTCCTGCTCCAAGCAGTCCCTGATGATGTTCTTACCTATATAACGAAGGGGACCCCAACAACTGGCTACACCGGGCATTCCAGTGTGCCCATTTTTGCTAGTCTGTCGGCCTCATCGTTGCCGGGTATGCCTTGATGGCCCGGTATCCATCTCAAGGGAATTTTGTTGGCTTTTCCCAATAGGTTGAGCTCTTGCATACAGTCCCAGACCACAGAAGATTCTGTGGTGGCTTTAGCCAGAGTGTCCAATGCTGCTCTGCTGTCAGAGCAGATGAGGATTTTTCTATTTTTTACTTCAAGTCGACTTTGGAGCTTTATGCATTGCAATATGGCAAACACGTTGGCTTGGAAAACCGTGGCATACTGTTGTAGGAGGATGTTGATTTTGTGGTTGGTTTTGGGTGCAAACTTTCTGCTTAAATTGATTTAAAACATGAGAATGTATCGA
Organism: Micropterix aruncella; assembly: GCA_944548615.1. Taxonomy (NCBI): domain Eukaryota; kingdom Metazoa; phylum Arthropoda; class Insecta; order Lepidoptera; family Micropterigidae; genus Micropterix; species Micropterix aruncella. Next base: position 4,694,700 of record OX155965.1, on the reverse strand, counting down.
GAAACGAAAATAAAAGCCAATTTCTAGGACACTACATATTAGATTAAATACGTTGGAGTCCGAACTTCAGAGCATATATAAGTGCACTGCGCCCTTTGCAGACCTTTTGTGCCTCCATTGGCTAACATGTCGTTCTCCAATCCTGCACTTTCTACACACTCCAGTATCTTTGAGGCAATGATCTTTTAGATCTTAGTTGGTGAGAGCTTTGATTATATGAGGTATTAGATTGCTCAAGGCCGTACTACGCTTTGGCAACTATATTTTACTACGAAACGCAATGTAGAGATGTCTCTAATGGCTCTAAGCATTGATTTATCTTCTGTTATGTTCAGTAGCCCAATAGATGACGTCCTAAACCGCCGTTGCGGTATCCTAACTCAAAATAAAATAGTAATATAATATTAACAAACCAATTGTTAAATCATTGGTCTTGATACATATTTATTTTTGTTTGTTTGTTTTAGTTGTTGTTTTGTTTTTGTTTGTTTTCGTTTTAGTTTTTTGGTTTGTTGGTTTGTTGGTTTGTTTGTTTGTTTTTTTGTTGTTTTTGTTGAAATTAGTCCTTCCTAAAAAACCATTCATTATCAATATTATTATAGAAATTGCTATTCGCTTCGCCTGACAATGCTATCAGCGCCACCTGCATGTCACCGGGGCAGAATTGTTGCCAAAACATACTATGGTATTGAGCAATCTAGTACCCTATATGATCAATGGTGAGAGTATTGGCTCCTCGATTGCATTAGCGGTCCACGCTAACACAAAAAGTGGAGCAATATAACCGCTTCCTTTAAGGAAAATACTGCATAGGTCAATCTCCGTCAATCGCAAAATCGCAAAATCATTTTCACACAATGATTTTGCGTCACTCCTAACTAGGCAGTGCCTGTTCCAAGAAAAACGCCATTTTAGTGATATTATTTAAAAAAGAAAAAAATTGTTTTATGAAAAAGATGGTAAGAAAATTAATATAGTAAATTTACAACAAAAATATAAAAAATAAAATAAATTACACAAAATAATTATTCAAAAATCTAAATAATTATTAAATAATAAAAGTAGTGGAAAATTATTATAAAATAAATCCAACCCGGATCAATACGATTCAGCCTAATTATAACAGGTGTTGACATCTTTAGCATTGGGTGTGAGGAAGAAACATCATTATGTGGGGTATGAAAGACCACTAGAAGATCTAAATTCTGATAAAAAATAAACTTTATTGGATCAAGGTCTGGCAAGTACGGTGGGTAACCAAGAGTTTCTAGCCGCAACTCCTGTAACTTTGCGACTGTTTGCAGTGAAATCTGTGGATATACGCTGACATGTAGAACCAGTGGCGATGAGCGATGCTCGGTTATTTAATCAGGAGCTTCTCAATCATTGTTTGCATTTCTTAATAGTACACATTTACGGTAACTGTGTAGACAGACAGCAAGAACCTGTAATAGAAAACACCGGCACAGGGTCTCATATTTGAAAATACTGCAAATTTTCAACTTTACCATGGTTTCACAAACGAAAATTTTTGAGCAAAAACAAATGACGGAAGGACAAAAAAGCAGCTGATTCTTGAAAAAGAATAATTTGGCCTTGAATTAATATTTATTTGAATTAGAAATTCCAACTCAAACCCAAGTTATCCGAATCCAAATTGGCCAGTGTGAAAAATACAGCAATTATATAGGTAAGGACCCAATATTAAAGGGCTCTCTAGACGATCAAGCATGCTTTTCAAGCATCGCGTCGCGGGCGGGGAGGGGATCGTGAATCGTAGGAAATATGCTTTTTTTAAACATTTATTTAAAATGCCTAATTTAGTAGTTTTATACCAGGGAGTCAGGTTAATTAGACGAAATTGATTAAATAATGACGTGATTCCCTGGTATAAACTACAAAATTAGGCATTTTTGGTAAATAATATAAAAACTATATTTGCAAATTTCCTGCAGTTTACGATCCCCTCCCAGCCCGAGACGCAATGCTTGACAAGCATGCTTGATCGTCTAGAGAGCCCCTAATCAAAACATAATAAGCTATACGCTCGGTTGAATTTGTCAATTCCAAGATCAAGATTGTATGGTCGTTTTTTTCTGGATTATACAAATCATACGAGGGTACGAATAGTTGCGATAAGGGCCACTAATGGGGTTCGAGCTTAATCGTAAAGACGCCACTTTGCAAATTTCCTGCAGTTTACGATCCCCTCCCAGCCCGAGACGCAATGCTTGACAAGCATGCTTGATCGTCTAGAGAGCCCCTAATCAAAACATAATAAGCTATACGCTCGGTTGAATTTGTCAATTCCAAGATCAAGATTGTGTGGTCGTTTTTTTCTGGATTATACAAATCATACGAGGGTACGAATAGTTGCGATAAGGGCCACTAATGGGGTTCGAGCTTAATCGTAAAGACGCCACTTTGCAAATTTCCTGCAGTTTACGATCCCCTCCCAGCCCGAGACGCAATGCTTGACAAGCATGCTTGATCGTCTAGAGAGCCCCTAATCAAAACATAATAAGCTATACGCTCGGTTGAATTTGTCAATTCCAAGATCAAGATTGTGTGGTCGTTTTTTTCTGGATTATACAAATCATACGAGGGTACGAATAGTTGCGATAAGGGCCACTAATGGGGTTCGAGCTTAATCGTAAAGACGCCACTTTGCAAATTTCCTGCAGTTTACGATCCCCTCCCAGCCCGAGACGCAATGCTTGACAAGCATGCTTGATCGTCTAGAGAGCCCCTAATCAAAACATAATAAGCTATACGCTCGGTTGAATTTGTCAATTCTAAGATCAAGATTGTGTGGTCGTTTTTTTCTGGATTATACAAATCATACGAGGGTACGAATAGTTGCGATAAGGGCCACTAATGGGGTTCGAGCTTAATCGTAAAGACGCCACTTTGCAAATTTCCTGCAGTTTACGATCCCCTCCCAGCCCGAGACGCAATGCTTGACAAGCATGCTTGATCGTCTAGAGAGCCCCTAATCAAAACATAATAAGCTATACGCTCGGTTGAATTTGTCAATTCCAAGATCAAGATTGTGTGGTCGTTTTTTTCTGGATTATACAAATCATACGAGGGTACGAATAGTTGCGATAAGGGCCACTAATGGGGTTCGAGCTTAATCGTAAAGACGCCACTTTGCAAATTTCCTGCAGTTTACGATCCCCTCCCAGCCCGAGACGCAATGCTTGACAAGCATGCTTGATCGTCTAGAGAGCCCCTAATCAAAACATAATAAGCTATACGCTCGGTTGAATTTGTCAATTCCAAGATCAAGATTGTGTGGTCGTTTTTTTCTGGATTATACAAATCATACGAGGGTGATAAGGGCCACTAATGGGGTTCGAGCTTAATCGTAAAGACGCCACTTTGAAATTCGTCACCTATACTTACAATATATAACCGATTTAACGATGTATACATCTTGTTTGACTCTATTTTCTTTAATAATTGATCCTCCTTTCGACTTTCTTCTGACATTTGAAATCTGGAATAATTTCTATCGTTTTTTTTTCTTTGCGAAACGAAAATAACTCTTGATATGCAAATGGTTATAATGTTTGGGAAGTCGTTATATATATTTTTATTATAGCGTATAAATTAAAAGCGATATCACTTTGGCGACGGCGACGACGATGAAAAAGCGTTAATTTCGCATTCTTAAAAATGCTGTTTTATTGTTTTTCTACAAATTTTTATATACCTCGCGCATATTTCACAGGTGGTTTAACCGCCCATATATACCCGTGTTTTGAACAAATGTTACTTTCTTCGAAGTTATAATTGCATTCGTGTATTTTATTGAGCATCGAATAAATAATTAATAGGGAAAATATTTTGCGATATTGCGTTGTTTTGGCGTCATTATAAATTCTGCATTTAGCGTCGCAATTACCTTACCTACATTGTAGTTAATGGCTCTCTTATTGGAATATTGGAATCATAAGGTCGAGAAGAGGAGTTGATACTTAAGATTATAAGACATTTAGAATAGTTTAATATAGGATTTTTTACATATATAGTACTTGTATTTCTGATGACGAATTAAAGCAAAAAACTATATAAAAAAACACATTGATTAAATCGTCTCCTAAATATAGAATGACTGTTCAAAATACTTAAAAATGTTGAATGTATCCACTACTTAAATTAAAAGGATTATACAACTTTGCTGGGCTCGTTTGTGTCATGTTTTGATGTTTCATGTGTCTTATTAAACGACTGCCCAACAAAAAAGATTTTAATGTGTTCAGGGTTCATCTATGTATGTTTTCCGTTTCTTTATTCCACCATAACTTCTAAACGATTGAACCGATTTCGAAGTGTGTGTATTGTTAGAATCTTTATGCCATCCCGAATGTCATAACTGTTCAAATATTGAATAAGTAGTTGTCTAATTTTCCTAATGTTCAAATATCAATAACTTAACATAAATATATCGGGTTTATTGTCAAATGAAATGTCTTCTTGAGTACATTCTGAAAATATACATGTATCTATATGGATAAATATATAAACTACAAATATTTCATAAAAAACCGCAGTAAAACAATTATGAATACAATATTTCTCTTTCTGTAACGGCGGTAGTGTTTTTTATTCTCTTTAATATATTTACTAGTTTCATATAAACGATTTGTGTCTTATTTCATGGAGACGAGCATATGAAGCATTTTCATTTTTATTTCAATTTAATGGCTGGTAGATAACGAGCCCAGCAACCTTGTATAATTCTTTTAAATAGTGGACACATACGAATTTTTTAATATTTTGAACTGTCATTCTATATTTAGGTGACGATTCAAACAATATGATTTTTTAATTGTCAATTTGATTTTTAAATTGTTGTTTGCTATAATTCGTCTCTATTAAAGCCAGTTTGTTTTGAAAGGATAAGCATAGTTATTGAGATATGGATGAAGGGTGATCGTTCACCGGTGATTCCCATTAAACCTACTTGCACAGCCGAAAGTGGTGCCACATCCATACATATACCTCGATTATACGTAATTATTTTCCAATCCAGTCCGGAAATCCTTCACAGCTATTTGAGTATCTTAAATTCGTCATGAATGAATATTCCGGTACTACTAAGAAACATATTTTATTTTAATGATATGATTTTTATGATGTCCTATAAAACATTGTTTTTGTTTACAAAAATAACAGAAACCGAATGGCAAAACCTTGACGCCTTGCTTATTTGATTCTGTCACCCAACTGGGACAAGCCCATTCTAGGATGGACAGGACTCTAATTTTACAATAAATTATGTAAAAGTTTTATTAAAATGCTCATAAAACTAAATCGCCCTAAAATGTGATCCTCAAAAAAAAATCAAATAGTACGAGACAATCAGAATTTACATAAAACTAAAGTAAAGAGTAAGATAAATCTATAAGTAAAAAAAAAGTTAATAAGTAATATTTAATACATGTTAAGAAATATAAAAATTAATATAAAATACCTAGTCAAAAAAAATAGTATAATTCATTGTCAAAACAATATAATTAATATAACAACAAAATGAACTGGTAATTAGTTAAATGTTAAAATATAATCAACATTCATACACAAATAATATGTAGCCGTCGGCTACAAACTCTCCTCTACGTGGAACCCTCTTCTTAAAATGTTCCCGCCGCCGAACGCCGAACGCAAAGACGTAAAACAGGATAGGTACAGTGAGTGTTGTGTGCAAGACGGATTTTAAAAATTCCCGCGCTCCGAGCCCGACCCCCCACCACCGTTATAACCTACGCAGTGGCGGCAGCGGTTTGCGGCCTACCTGCAAAACAACGGACTGACAGCTCTTCAGTCTACCCTAGACAACGGCGGCTGCAACGTCACCGAAACGTCGGGTCCTACAAATTTCACGCGGTAAATTCGTTTTCTATCCTATTTATAATCTCTATAGCCAACATGGAAAGATAGAAATAATAACAACAACAAAAGATATAAATATAACACAAAACAAAAAAAAGAATTCCTAATAGGAAATATGAAGAGAACTATGGGAAGTCCTTAGTGATACATATGATACATGAAAACATCCTTAGTGTTACATGAAAACATCATTTGGACAAAGACAATACTCTTTCATTACGCCGAGATTTTACAATCTGATCAATATGGAAATAAAAATGAATTTGATATTTAGGGTATTCAAAAATAAAATAAAGGAATGGTCCTCGAGTCATGACAGACTAACCATACATCAAATGTTAGAATTATTTTTATAGAAGTCTAATAAAACTTTGGTGCACAAATTATTAATATATTGGTATATAGGTGCACAACTTAGGTGCACAAATTCGTTTTCTATCCTATTTATAATGTCAAACAACCGCGATAGTCTTCGGGCTATAGAGATTTTTTCTAACGTGAGAAAAGCATAAAAAATAAATTTCTTTCACTGTTGTCCGAAAGTAAACTCACATAATCTTTCGGATCGATGAAAGGTATTTTTATGACGCATAAATTTGACGGTGTAACAAGTTGATTTATTGTGTGTTCAGCTAATCGCACAATTATAGCCTTTTATTTATTCTGTAGCCGATAGAGGCCGACGGGTAGGAATGCGTGTAAACGCGTCGGCACGGCCGGCTGGTGGGCGAACGCTCTCTATCGCGACATACCACTTAAATCAGTCGAATCGGAATTGAATGGCTTTCCGGAGCCTAAGTGGGCTATTACTATGCGCAGCATTAGGAGCTCTACGATTTATCGCTTTTTGATGACACCATTATGAGCACAGTAGGTACAAATTATAAGCACAGTAGTATTTCTACTCGTACTCCTTCTCCGTACGCGGAAGCCGTCTCTGGAATGCGTTACCCACACATGTAAGAATAGCACCCGAGTTTTTATTGCTTCAAACGCATGAACACTTAAACCCACGCTCATAAATTTTCCTTCTTTTCCCTCTCCCTTCCCTTTCCTGCGTCATTATAGATTTATTGTTTTTTATGTTCGATTAAAATGTAAGGGAATGGGGCTTAAAGCGGGTATAGGGCCTAAAGCGGGCACCCTTGTGTATACAGTCATTTAAAAAAATGGTATACTCTCGTACCGCGAAGGTAAAGCTTGCGCCCCTGTCACCTTGCTGCAGTCATCCTGTTCGCCTGCGAGACGCGTTTAGAATCTGTGTATTTTTTAACACGCTTTTATTAGGTCGACCTGTATGTAACTATGTAATGGAATCTAAGGTAACTAATTACACCATCTTCTAAGGATCGTAGCGTCATGAAAATTGGCAGCTGTATGTAGTTCTGATGACAATACAATAATATGGTACTGTCGAACTGATCTGATGATGGAGTCGGAAGATATGAACTGGAACTTCATGATGGAACATCGTATCATAGCTGTGTTTGGACTTGTTAGAAAAGTCTTGTAATGAACTTTGACCACGATTAGGTTTCAAGGTCTGATGATGAAGCCGGAAGACAGGAACTGGCATTCCATGATGGAATATCGTATTATAGCCGTGTTTGCACTGGTGAGAAAGGTCACGTAATGGACTTTGAACATGATCAGGTTTCAAGGTTATAACAAACCTTTTTTGGTTTTTACGTGCATTTATAAAAGCGTGTTTTTAATATTTTTTTAAACTAATAATTTATTTTAATTAGGATTTATTTACAAAATTTCAAGGTATCTTACTTGTGTTTAATCTTTGTTTGTGTTATTTATGTTATTATTACAAACCATTCGTTAAAATTATTCTAACTATCCGTAATGGAGTGTTTTGATTTCGCTTTCGATACTGTTGCGGAATGGCGCGTGCCGCTCGAGGCAACGGTTGTCTGTTGTCACCGCATCAAATTAGCATCCTCATTGAGTCAGTCGTGCGGCGGGCGGACAACTTACTCTTTCTTTCGCCGCGTGACATTGACCCCCCGAGGAGGCCGTCTCATCGCATCCGAGCCAGAGATGGCAGCGGCAAGTGTGCCATTAGCGAGCGAGTAGCTACTTTAGCTCCGTCACAATGCACGTTTCTCCCGCTGATTCATTTTAATTTAGCATATTAATTCATCGATCATCGATTCGATGTGTTGCTGCTACTGCACGATCGTACAATGACGAGAGGGTTTCACCTAAACGACTAAAGGAAAAGCGCGAACGCTCAAATCTATCAAATCTTAAACAGATCTTATAAAACTGTGACCAATGAGGGGCGTCGATTACTACGGGCGACCCCGTTACTCCAGAGTTGTAACGACATCATGCTATTCTGTCTCCCGTGGATAACCATAATGAATTATTAGAAAACACGATCCATAGTTAAACTACGCCAGAAGCCCGTAAGAGCCTTACCGCGAGACACTGGAAAGTCCGCCCAGCCAGTGCCGGATTAACCCACGTAGATGCCCTGAGGCCGTCAAAATCTCGGGCCTCCGTTTCACTTTTCGGGAGCCCCTTAGGGCTGTCGACGACAATATAGTATATAGTAGATGTGTAAATAAACGAACACGATCGCATCGGTAAAATGGGCGTTAAACACCTCTGACAACGCTTTTGTCGCGTAACAAAGACGCGCATAGGGCGGTGCCTTCTTGGCCTATTGGATAATCCGGCACTGAACCCAGCGGATTTTGACGGATTTCTCCATCCTCCAGTCTGGTCCCAGATTCAAGGTCGCTTGCGAAGCCTCGACCTGAGCGGTAATTCAGTTCGAATTTGTCGCTGATCGTGTGGCCCTTTGATTGGCTAACGCCGCCTCAGTCCCAGTCGATTGGCTAACGCCGTTCGATGCCCAATAAAAAGGAGTGTACATGTGTTCGGAATTCATATATTTATATCTTCTGTTTCTTTATTCCACCATACCTTATATCCGCTTGAACCGATTTGGAAGTGTCATATTGTTAGAATCGTTAGGTCGTCCCGAGTACCATAGGATACCTAAATGTCCAATTGTCATGTAAATAATTCTCTAAATGTTCAAATATTACTAAATTAAGATAAATATATCGTGTATGATCGGTTGAAGGTAATGGGTTTTTCCTGGGGTCATGCCGATGTACTCGTACTTCCTCGAGGGATATTGCCGAGCTCGTATTGCAAAATAATTCGCAAAGAGCTTCTTGAGCAAAAATTGCATATACGATCAATTTCGAAGTGTTCACGGCATGAATGCAGTGGACCAATACACACTATCGTACGTATGACTATTTTTCGTTGAGTGAATACACAATTGATGTGCGCTGCAGTACCCCATAGAAGAATACCATAGCAAGAATATGCACGTGAAGCTGAGCAAAATAGCGATTGAAACTTAGGCAAAGAAAGATATTATTCTGCTAGTCTTTACTCAGCTATTCCTAACGCACCTACATTTCGAACATTGTCTTTAGGTTGTTCAATGCCGGTCGATTACTCTTCACATATCGTTATACCAGCCTGGGCTGACGGGTTAGCCCGTTGTAGTCGACACCGCCCTACTACGATCGGTTACTCTCGCATCCCCATCTGTCATGAAGCAGGCGTTCCTATCCTACTAAACATAATATGCCCTCTGGTATACTGGTCGGCCTGCAGTTAAGATGTTCAATAAAGATTCATTTAATTTCAGTTTTCTACGACTCTCTTTCCTCGGCTATCGTCTGTTTGTATTATGAATAATTTTATTTTAGAATTCATGTTATTCGTTCATTGCCGCGCTCTTTTCATCTCTGTTATGAGAGTATCTAATAATAAAGTGACTAAAGGCTTAGAAAGTGCGCAAGTCATGGTTCGTAATGAATGTGCCTAACCGCTGAAATGAGATTATAAATATTACGATTATTGTCTCATACTTATTATATTTCATTCGGTAAATGAATGCGTATGCGATATAAATAAAAATATAAGTGAAAACGCAAACGATTCGAGTTGTCAAATGCAAATATCTCCATTACGCAAACATTATTGCTTTTAAGGCAGAGTAAGAGTAAGTGGTTGTACCTATATTTTTATAATTGTTTTTATTATAGCATGTAGAATACAAATTATAATACTAATCAACCTCACTTAAAATGCAGTTGTAGTAACAAATGGAAAACCAAAGTCAATAATAGGGTGGGAAAGAAAGAAAATAACTTTATTGTAACAAAACATTAACAATGAAAAAGAACACTTAAGTTCTATTTTAATTAGTACACGTGGCGGGCTTATCGTTTTACGATTTCTTACAGTCAACCGTTGTAATAATAAACAAAATTACAAATTAACCAACAATGAATTTGACATTTAGGGAATTCAAAAATATATTGTAACTCCGATATACAAAGCAGGTGTCAGAACAGATCCCAAAAATTACCGACCTATATCTGTGCTCAATAGTTTAAGCAAAGTCATGGAAAAAATTGTAGCCAAACAACTGACACACCATCTTGAACAAAACGGTATTCTATCAGACGGTCAGTACGGCTTTAGACCAGGTCGAGGAACGTCTGAAGCAATCTTGGCTATCACAAAGTATGTGACAGAAAATATTGATGCAAATAAGCGATGTCTAGGAATTTTTCTTGACCTGGCTAAAGCATTCGATACAGTTCCACATGACAAACTATTAGAAAAGTTAACACAACTTGATTTTGGTGACATCGAGATAAGTTGGTTTACTAGCTATATTACGGGAAGATCACAAAGAGTGAAATTTGACGATGTTCTAAGTGATGGCTTGCCATGCAACTACGGTGTTCCCCAGGGAAGTACGTTGGGGCCTTTACTTTTTCTCGTGTACATCAACAACTTTTGTCAACTGGAAATACCTGGCTCTGTTCTGTCATTTGCTGATGATACGGTGTTACTTTTCCAAGCAGACACATGGGAGTTAGTATTCGGCCAGGCAGAGACTGGATTAAAAGCAGCCCATCAATGGCTAGACAAAAACTTGCTAACACTCAATAGGGAAAAGACGAAGTATTTGACCTTTAGTATCGACAGGAGGCAGCAGCCATCACCTGAATTGCAACTTATACTGCACGAATGCAATTATGATAACTACTGCAACTGCCACCCATTGGAAAAAGCATGTCAAATAAAATACCTAGGAATCACTATTGACAATAACCTAAAATGGTATGACCATGTTGACATCACAGCGTCAAGAATGAGAAAACTAATGTATGTATTTAAAAATATTCGAAACGTCTTTGAAATCAATGTCTTGAGGACGATATATTACGCGTTAGCTCAATCTCTGCTAATATACGGACAACTAGGCTGGGGTGGTATGGCCAAAAGAAATCTGGATCCTCTGATAAAGGCCCAAAAGGCCTTGATTAGGGTTATAGCCAGGAAGCCATACCGCTACTCCAGTGACCAGCTCTACAGGGATTTTATGGTGTTGGATGCAAGACAGCTATACGTACGGCAGGTCTTGATATGCTACAGGAAAAAACTCCAACGGGACAACAGCAAGCCGACCAGTAACGCCCATAGACACGACACAAGACATAAAGACAGACATGTACAACCAAAAATGAGAACGACCTTTGGACAAAGACACTATATTTACCTAGCGAAAAAACTCCATAACATATTTACCACGCAATTAGGCCAAGCTACAATCATTCAAAATGACGCTCACTACAAAAGACTGGTAACATTATGGTTGTTACACTCGACGAGGGAGCACTGTGAGTCGTTAGTAACTAACGTTATTAAATAGGTGCACAGATGACTTATATTACTTATTATTGTTATTATTATCTCATTAGCCTCATAACTGTATTCATATATCTCCCATATATATTATATCTCATTTAATTTAATAAATATTTTTGTTAAATATATATACCTATATACTATAATAGTTATACAATATACACTTGTAGGATTTCCCAAGATGAAATAAATTACCTATACACTCGGCAGATGAACGCAGTACTAAATATCACCTCAATACAGGCTCTGCCTAGTGAGGTGATAAAATCCCGCCGAAGCCACACCTTTAGTAAATTTCCAGGGTTCACATTTTGTATGTACGACTAAATGATGTAAAATATACTATAGGAAATTTAATCATGTAATACTAGGGATAAATAAATAAATAAATAAATAAATAAATATTAAAGAAATGGTTATCGAATCATGACAGACTAACCATACATCAAATGTTAGAAATAATAGTATAATAAAACTTAGGTGCACAAATTATTAACATATTTTTAAACATATATGTTAAGTATATTTTAACATTGAACTAACTACCAAAAATTATTTGACTTTGACAATGAAGTATACTTTTTAGACTAGGTAATTTTATAACTGTTTCTTTCTTTTCTCACATATAACTTTATTTATTTTATTTAATCGAATTTTATATGATATTTATTGCCGATTAGATAATGGAATTGCATTTTATTTATTATATTATCTTTTAATATTTTTTTTTAATTTTTTTTTTTATTTTATTGTGAAGACCACATTTTAGGGCAATTTAGTGTCATTAGCTTTTTACTAAAACTTGTATATTTGTAAGCAACCAAGCAATCAAGCAAACTTGATTGTAATATTGTAGTCCTGTCCACCCTAGAACGGGCTAGTCCCAGTTGGGTGACAGAAACAAATAAGCAAAAGGTTAAGGTTTTGCCATTCGGTTCCTGTTATTTTTATAAGCTAATCAATGTATCATAGTAATTAATTCTTAAATAAATAATAAAATAAAATAAATAAATCTCAGAAACTTAATATACATACGTATACACGTATACCCACATGAGAACATCAAAGGAAGAACGATGAATGTACCATTTTTCTTCATTTTAAACTAAGTATGAGGAAATGTGTTTAGTACCCATAAGAAAATTATGGCAAAAATCGAATATGAAATATTGATGATGGAAACAGGAAATATTATGGCAAAAATGGACATTTTTGAAATAGCATGTTGGGGGAAAACGATGAGAATCGAATCGATTGTGGGGAATACTGATGTATTATATACACATATTATAAGGTTCTTAAACAATTATATCAACCCTAACTATATATGACGTTAAATAATACTAAAATAACATACGACTCCTGATCAAAAACAACTTTGTATCCTTGTCTCAAATCTTTAAGAGCCTTATTACAAAATAGCGTAGGTATTCTTTTAAAATGAGTTGAAAAAATGAACGCATTTTTTTTTGGATGTAACTATAAAAGATAGGATAAATAAATAAATAAATAAATAAATAACTATTCAACCCTGGGAGAAAACCGCGGCACTGAGCGCTCTTCTCTTGCGCAAGCAAATATATACACAATTTCTAATTGTTTTTTGCAGTGTTTTCTCCTTTCTAATGACAATAATTTATATTATGTCGTATTGCTAAAAGAGTGAACTTTAATATAGTATAAGTATTATATAAGAATCTTATTTTATTTCTGAGAAAATTAGAATGATACAGGAAGATTTTTTTTTAATTTTGTGTAATTGTAAGTAATGTATACCTTGGATATGTGGTCAAAAAACGAAAAAATAAAGCCGTAGTGTACATCGAGAATACATGACGGACATAAAAAAAAATAGTATACTGTTTTCGTTGTAGTGATATTACTGTATTAAGGAGCTCAAAGTTTGCCTTCCGAGCGTTTTACGAATAACGACTTTCGGAAAATGGGCTGAATAAGTAAATAATATTCGTTATATCTAAAATTAAAGGCCGCTATGGTCAACATCAAGAAATGGTCCAGGTAATTCAGTAATTAAAGTTTGTAGAAATCTCTTCATTTCTTGGAATTAGAACGCCAAAAATCCACTTTTCTTGCCTTTCTGGAAAAAATATGTGATAGGGCTCTTAAAGTCGTTTTTATCAGTTACACAAAAACATAACCCTCATCGTTCTTCCCCTGATGTCCTCACATATATACATATTTTACACTAAAAGTACTTATTGGACTGTCTAATTAAAAAATACGAAGGGAAGGTAAGTGTTTAGGCTCCCTCTCCCTCCCCCCCCCCCCCCTCCCTCTCACCCCATTGTGATTCTATTTCAATATTGTGAGAAAGAAAATGTTATTTCAATAACGCCTTGAATCAGCGTAAAGATGTTGCATGAGAGATAACATGCAGAAGCTGGTTCCAAAGTCGAGCAGAATGGATGGTAAATCAATATAGGTGACAAAAAACATTTTTATTTTATTTATTTATTTATGACTGTTTCTTTCTTTTCTCACATATAACTTTATTTATTTTATTTAATCGAATTTTATATGATATTTATTGCCGATTAAATAATGGAATTGCATTTTATTTATTATATTATCTTTTAATATATATATATATATATATATATATATATATATATATATATATATATATATATATATATATATATATATATATATATATATATATATATATATATATATATATATATATATATATATATATATATATATATATATATATATATATATATATATATATATATATATATATATATATATATATATATATATATATATATATATATATATATATATATATATATATATATATATATATATATATATATATATATATATATATATATATATATATATATATATATATATATATGTATATATATATTTTATTAATATATTTTTTTATTTTATTCTGAAGACCACATTTTAGGGCAATTTAGTGTCATTAGCTTTTTTACTAAAACTTGTATATTTATAAGCAACCAAGCAATCAAGCAAACTTGATTGTAATATTGGAGTCCTGTCCACCCTAGAACGGGCTAGTCCCAGTTGGGCGACAGAAACAAATAAGCAAAAGGTTAAGGTTTTGTCATTCGGTTCCTGTTATTTTTTATAAGCTAATCAATGTTTCATAGTAATTAATTATTAAATAAATAAATAAATAAATTCGAATTCGAGAGCGCAAAAATCTGCATGCACTCTTACTACCTTTACAGTCCTAAATAGTCCTATAGCACCTCCTTACCGACTTCTTTCACCCATTAGGAAGTCCTGGTATTCCACTCAGATCTAGCCAGAACAATACCAAAGCAATACATTTAGAATAATTTAGATCTAGTGAATCTAGTGAAGTTTGCTGCGATATTTTAACAAAAAGGATCCAAGAAACAAGGACTCACAGTGAGTTGTAACGATATTGATAATTATGCATGTTTTATAATTACTCCTTGAACAAGAAGATAATCGCGCTCCATGAACATGAAAGAGTGCAAATTTCAAAACGAACGATGCGATAGAACTGAGAGTGTGTACTGAACATAGTAGGTATATAATCCCATAACAAGTCGAGCGAAACTTCAGCGAGATATGGACAGGATCAGTATATTGAGCAAGATATGATTGCTCGGGCTAAAACCGACAAATGTGTGTAGTGCTTACTGGTGCTATAAATAAGATAAAACGAATTTACCGCGTGAAGTTTGTAGCATCGGACGTTCCTGCGATGTTTCATCCGCTGTTGTGGACAACGGCGGATGCGACATCGCCGAATCGCCGAGGCCTTGGAGGGTAGACGGAGTGCTGTCAATCGCCCTCCATTGTTCTTCGGGTAGGCGGCAACTGCTGCTGCTTTTTAAATATTTTTTATTTATTTTATAAGACCACAAAATATACACCGTTAGCATAGTTCATGAATTATAAAAATACAAAGCCGCGGTCTCGACCAATCACGTGAGAGCTCAGCGCGTCACCAGCTGTCAACCTAAAACTTCTACCGAATTTCGCGAACACACTTTTTAAATGTCAAAATATGTCAGGAATGCACGAAATCAGCGAAAAACCACCAGGAAACATAAAAAACATCGGGAAACCACGAAAAACAGATTCGGCGAACACATCGGCACACGGGTGCGAAAACAAAACAACAAAATACGCGGTTTTTGTTGCAAACTGTCTTATGTTTTTGCAAACATACACAAACTGACAGAGTGCACAATAAACACATTTAAATGTGTATTAGTACAAATTATTTCGGAGATCTTTGAAATTATATGCCGTCCTTCAAATACTGGTTGATAGCATGTTTATATGTCCCTTACATCTCAGACTATAGTATTATAGACTATAGTCCATCTGTACGCCCAGATATTTTTATGAAATCAACCCTTTTTACAAGCTTTTATTGACCTTGCAATGTTTGTTAGTTTATTTTGGTCAAATATTACAAGCTGAATTAGAATCGTTTCCTCTGCCACGTAGTCCAACGCCTTACCGCAAGGTACTGGAAAGTGCAACACAGCTGACTATTCTCAGACCCTTTCTACCAAATTCGGACGATTTTTCCGTCCTACGGTCTGGTCATGGATTCGAAGTCGCTTGCGCGGCGTCTACCTGATATCAGCGGTCATTCAGTTTGAATATATCCCGGACCAAGACGCCCTTTGCCCGCCATTGTCACTCGGGATCGGGAGGTTATTCGCCCCCCGGTTTCGGACCCCTCCGGTTATTCGCCGAATTTCGCAAACGCCCAGCACGCAAACCGCCCAGCCCCGTCCGTGGTATTCCCATGAATGTGGCAGAAGCTCACAGCGGCCCTGGCAGGTTAAATTCCTCTACGAGGAGGCTATCAGATAGGAGTTGAACCGTGTGTTGGGCAGGCCTGCACGGAACCAACAACTAGAGCTGTCAACTACAATGGGCGAACCCGTCACCTCTGGAAGTTTTAACGATATTAGATCGTTCTATCTCCCGTGAGGTGAGCGTAGAAAACTTGGGACGAAAACAGTCCTCTGTCCAGTTACGCCATTCGCCCGTAAGAGACCAACGCCTTACCGCGAGATAACCAGGTTAATCAAACAGCGGGCCGACACTCGCGCCCTTACTTCCAGTTGCAACCAGATTACTCCGGTCTCCCGACTGCTTACAGGTTTGAGGTCGTTTGCTGGTTCCTCTCCCTTGCGTAGCGGAGATACGGTGTCTAACGAATCTATCGCGGACCACGACATCCTTTGCCCGGCTTTCACTCGGAATCGGGTAACCGAAAGGTCGCTTCAAGAGCGGCGCCATTAGGTAGTCATCCGCCATTGCTCTATAGAAAACAATACTGCTTCCACTCGGCTCCCTCGACTCCCCCGGCTATCAGTCAGAATGCACATCTTGCGGTGTCGACTACAACGGGCGAGCCCGTCACCACAGGACATTTTAACGATTAGTCGTTCTGTCGCCCTGCAGTGAACGTAGAAGACTTTGGACAGTACAATCCTACGTCCAGCTACGTCACAACCCGTGAGTGTCCAACGCCTTACCGCGAGTGAGCCAGGAATAAACCCGGCGGGCTCGAGATACTCGCGCCCTCACTTCCAATTGTGACCAGATTTCTCCGGTCTCTCGATTAGTTCCGAGTTCGATGTCGCTTGCGCGGTCCTCTCCCTTACGAAGCGGTGAAACGGTGTGCACCAAATCTATCGCGGACCAAGGCGTCCTTTGCCCGACTCTGAACCGGGATCGGATGGCCAATGGTCATTTCAAGAGCAGTCGCCGTAAGGTAGACAACCACCCCCGCTCTATAGGAAACAATGCAGTTCCCAGACTCCCCCGACTGTTAGTCGGAGAGCACAGTCGATTGGCTTGCGCCGCTCGGTGTGCAGACCGTCCAGGAGCGCCAGAGGTTTGATTCCCAGGGGAGACTGGTTGACCCAGTGTCCTACCCAGGTTCGCACCCCATGCGTGGAGGCCATCGGATGGGTGTTGACCCGTGAGTGTGGCCGACCCTGAACACATGGGTCATCGTGGCCACCTCATCATGGGCCCATTAGCTCCCAGCTAGTCAGAATGCACAATCGATTGGCTGATGCCGCACGGTGCGCAAACTGTCCAGGAGCGCCCGTCCTAAGGGAAACTAACCCGCATGTCGGAGTCCTACCCGGACTCGCACTTCTGCGTGGAGGCTACCAGATGGGTGTTGACCTGTGAGTATGGCCGACTCTTTTACACATGGGTCTTAGTCATCGATATAATATCGATGGGCTTAGTGGCTAAACTGCAACAGAGCAGATTCGACAATCTGGGATGGTATCCCAAGTTGTCGCAATCTCATTCTAAAAACTCGAGTCCAGAATGTAAGCCCGCGCCAATAGCTCGATTCTGCTAATGCTCCTTCCGGCTGCCTATAGAAATATGTATGAAGAATTCAAAGAGCCGATGTAACGCAGCCGAGGAAGTAATTTTCAGCATTAAATTTCCACATAATTGCCGTTCGTTGTGACCCATTTCATGTCGGTAATTAGAAATATTTGTTTTCATCGCAACGCCATTTTGTAAATGCATGTTTTCACTGGTTTAACGCACGATACATTGTATAATGAATAATCGCGAAAGCCGCCGCCCTACTCGACACGAAATAGTAAAAATAATTTATTACCTAGTTAAAGAACTGAACATGTGGTATAAATGATATTTATTTATTTATTTATTAGTCCAGAAAAAAATACTAGGCAGAGCCTGTTCTAACGAGATGTTTTAACCCGTGTTCCTCAATCTTAAAAATTGTGGGATAGTTAAGGGTGTTATAAAGAAGGTAAAGAATATGCAGGTGTTCTCTTTAATGCGGCCTAATAACAACTGACAGCGATGCGTCAAATAAATTAGCGGCTTTTATTTATTTATTTACATATTTAAGCAATTCACAAAAATATTTAATGTTACAATTAATAAACATCAAATAAAATATTATATAACTAAAACACACCAAGAAATTAGACTCAAATTAAATGATGCTCTTTGTCCAATGTCGCCCAACTAAGCAAATCTTCTGCTTGGGCAGAAATTCCATAAACATAAAGTAGTTGAATATGTAGAAAAAAACAAGTAAATACGTAAAAAAATAATAAAAAATAAAATTAAAAAAATGTTTGAAAAAGCTAGTTTATTTAATACACTGTTATAAGTGTAGGTAATAAAAAATAGGACAACAAAATTCAAAAACACAAATAAAAAGCCTTAATAATTACTAAAAATAGGAGTACGTGAAATAGTCATAGTTATAAAAATAGTCGTGAAATAAACACAACTTCAGAAATGCATATAAATTAAATGTTAAAAATTTCGAATAGGTTAAAAAAAAACCACGACATAATGGTAATTAAAATAATTATAAAATCTCATAAAACCATTTAAAACAAGTCATTCACTATAGTGGCCCGTATTCCGTTTCTCGCGGTCTTAAACTAAGCTGGTGCTAAAAATTAAGAACTTAAGCACCTTTGTTATTTTGTTGGTATTCCGTTTTATCAAAATTAAGAACCGATCTTAAATCTTAAAATTTCCGTTTTGTCTATGGCCGTTCTAAAGCGGGGTCTTAATTTTGACGACTGTCAGACGAAGACTGATCGATTTTACACCGTTCTTAGATAACCCCCGAACAAGACCCATCCGCCATGACAGTTGTAGAAACATATTATCAAAAAGGGACTCGACGGTGCTTAACGTCAATTTAAGCACCTGATGATTTTTACATACGCACTCGCCAGTTAGGACCCATGAAAGGGAATACCAAAACGTCACTTCAAAATTAAGCGTCGTTTTAGCGCCTTTTTAGACCCCAATGTAGGCACCTGCGAGAAACGGAATATGGGCCACTATAAATCAAAGATGTGTGGTCGCTAGTGGTCAGTTACATTTTTATAAAGTTTTCACCCACGCTTTACCCTCGATCAGTCGCTGGCCTGAGAAGTAACTATCTAGATAATAACAATAATAATAAAAACAATAACAAATAAAACGATTTATTAGATCAAACAAATCGGCGAGCTTCTTATGTTGAAGCAATATCTTACAAGCTAACATTAACCTAATAGGACAACATGTTTAGCTGTAATAAATTAATAGTTTAAAAAAAAACACTAAAAACACGCTTTTATAAATGCACGTAAAAACCAAAAAATGCGTATCTTCCGACTTCATCATCAGACCTTGGATAAATTATTGCCTTCGCATGTTAGTTAAAATAATATTAAGACGAGGGGTCTCCTGAAAAGAGCGGAAATGCGATCTCTCTCGGCCTTTAAGTACCGATAAATAAACCAAACGAATAGCAGGCGGCGGCCAATTCTCACGAAATTGTCGCTAAATGATTTGAGTTATTATGCATTTCTATGAAAACTGAAAGTAGTCCTACATTCCGACCGCCTCGGCTTACGGGGGATGGAGCAAGCAAAAAAAAAACTCGGTCGGTCGTTGAGTTGGGGTCGTTGAGTTGAGCATTTCAATAATATACGAGGTGGATGGCAATAAAAACTCACTTAGTATAATACTCAAATTATATAATATTTTCTGCTCGGCTTTGGATGCTATATATATGTAACACGACTTACCCTTAGGTTAATGCAATAAACTAGACTATAAATATAATTGGAAATTACTGTATTACTAGATAATAAGCTAATTTAGGTGTATTACTTCCTTAGCGTCACATTACATTTTATCTTTAATACGTTGTTGTATAAACTATAGGGATGCTGCTTTATGTAATAAGTTCTAAATGTTTAATTATATATTATTAATGTTTAATTAGGGAAAATATGTTGACCCACCCTGTCGCGAGTGGGTTCCATATGTCTCAGAATTAAGTGAGCGTGTGAGTCCCGTTTCGACAGGGAATAATATGAAGTCAGTTAGAATTTTGATCTCCCGACGAGCGCACGAGGCTCGGGCAGAGCGGGCAATAAAGCCCTAATATATAGTTCTTAGTGAAACATAGTTCTTAGTGAAAAATTGAACTAGTATTAAAGTAATCGAAAAACTGTATGTAACCGGTCAGTGGCTCAATAAACGGTAAACTCCAAAGCTGTATTTTATTGGAAATCGACATTCCGGCGCCACGATCATTTTTCAACACCGCTCAAGAAAATCCAAGATAAACTGCAAGGTTGGCGTATATTCAATCTGACAGTCCACTTTCCCTGTCAACCTGTGCTGCGACGAATAAGTCGCGCGATAATTAACTAGTGGTTTAATACCAGACCTTAAAACCTAATCGTGGTCAAAGTTCATTCCAAGACTTTTCTAACAAGTCCAAACACAGCTATGATACGATGCTCCATCATGACGTTCCAGTTCATATCTTCCGACTCCATCATCAGATCAGTTCGACAGTACCATATGTCTTGTATTGTCATCAGAACTACATACAGCTGCCAATTTTCATGACGCTACGATCCTTGGAAGATGGTTAAATTAGTTACCTTAGATTCCATTACATAGTTAGTTACATACAGGTCGACCTAATAAAAGCGTGTTAAAAATATATAAAATGAAAGGTGGCCAATGACTTCAGCTTCAAAAGCTTTTTTATAATCTAAAATGGTTCGGCGATGTGAACATCATGAGCTTCTGGCTTTATCATCAGACCTTGAAACCTAATCGTGGTCAAAGTTCATTCCAAGACTTTTCTAACAAATCCAAACACAACTATGATACGATGCTCCATCATGAAGTTCCAGTTCATATCTTCCGACTCCATCATCAGATCAGTTCGACAGTACCATATTATTGTATTGTCATCAGAACTACATACAGCTGCCAATTTTCATGACGCTACGATCCTTGAAAGATGGTTAAATTAGTTACCTTAGATTCCATTACATAGTTAGTTACATACAGGTCGACCTAATAAAAGCGTGTTAAAAATAAGATAAAATTATTTAAAAAATCAATGTATAAAGTCTACTGCTGTATCGAACCAAACATTAAAATAAAATTAGTATAACGCAGGGAAGAGGGGGGGGGGAATAATAAAGGGGTATTTATGACCACGAGTTCAGGTGTTCTTTAAGCCTGCGTTTGAAGCAACATGTGCGGGTAAAGCATTTCAGAGACGGGCTCTATTTGCGGGGAAGGAGTGCTAGTGTGTCCAGGGATTGAGAACAGTAGGTTGACTTCAGATTTCAGAGGGCGATAAAAGATTGAAGCTGATAAAGGATTGATCCTATTCATGAGATAGCTCGGAGCGGCTTCTTCAAGATTCGGATGAACAAACCGAGGACTCTCTTGAGTCGACCTTCCAACAATCATCTCAGATAATCAACAATAAGAAAGTGATTGCAGAAGCACTTTGGTATTTCTTTCGTCTAGTTTTCCACAGTGGGTCTTGCGAATTCTTGATTGCGCAATAATTTCCTTGCTAGCTACGATTTGTGCATTCGAAGTGGACGCGTGTTGTTTTAATGATGTGTATCTAATCGGTGCAGATGACACGCGCCATCGCATCCTAGCGCTTCGGTGGCGCACTGTGGATCAAAACGCACAATTTTTTGTATTTTTTTTCCTAGATTAGTTCAGTTGTTTGACAGTGAAAACAGCCTCTGTTTATTCTTTATTCCACCATAAAGTCTAAAGCTTTTACCGATTTAGAAGTGTTTAGTATTGTTAGAATCGTTATGTCATCACGGATGGCA
The DNA here is from genome assembly GCA_944548615.1 of Micropterix aruncella. Taxonomy (NCBI): domain Eukaryota; kingdom Metazoa; phylum Arthropoda; class Insecta; order Lepidoptera; family Micropterigidae; genus Micropterix; species Micropterix aruncella. Next base: position 4,672,348 of record OX155965.1, on the reverse strand, counting down.
TAGGGTACCTAAACTGTCCAAATGTAAAATAATTAAAAAGTCGATTGTGGCACTCCAAGACATGTTATATTAATAAACATTTAATATTAATGTTAAAAATAAAATGGATGAGCGCCCTCTCTCGGCTAACGGACAACCCCGGTTGGGTACCAATGCGAAGCCTCACATCGTCACGAGATACCTACCGCAGGGCCACATCCATACTCAGCAAGCCAGTTCATTAGGCCCGGCTCACGGAAAGACCCGCTAAAGGGCAGTTGCCCAGCGAAAGACGTCACAGACCTCGGACAAGGACCGTCAACTGACTCACAGAATGCGCGATCGTCTATAATCACATGATGTTTATAGCAATAACCCTCCCCAACAGGGTGGTAACTAAGATTCCTTGAATTGTAATTTGTTTCAACTAAAAAACGTGCTTTTCATCGTAAACAAATTTCAAATTCAAATTATTTATTGTTTCGAGTAATTATAAATACAGTTGTATAAATATATTGTAAATAAAAAATAAATAATTAAAATAAATATAAAACACGACTGCCCTGACAAAATGTAGACTAAAACGTTTAAAGACGTTGTATTACTTAAAACGGCCAAGATATTGAAGAAATATTACACTTGGCATCGCCATTTAAAGAAGTTGTATTACTTAAAACGGCCAAGATATTAAAGAAATATTACACTTGACATCGCCAACGGCAATGCGACATTGATCTAAAGGAGGAAAGAGATTCCCATCCCAACGACGTGCAAACACGTACATACGCGTTTTGTAACGTATGTTTTGTATTTCTTGTTGAAATTTTACTGCAGTTTAAGGACACTTTTGTTTAAATAACATGTTTTTTTATAAACTCCGAATGCTTTTAGTTCCCTTTTGTAACGGCAGTGGCGTTATTTAATTTTTTTAATTATTGTTCTTGTAATATTCTTAGTGCGTTAACATACATGAAAGGCATTAAGGCAACAGTTCTGGGTTACCTATCTATATAATAATAATAATATACTCTAAACAAAAAGAAAATTTAAAAAAGCCATTAAAATAGAAGAATTAAAAAAATATAGCGCTATCTGCTGGATCACTGTGTAACCTTTTTGTACTGGCAACAGGTGATCCTCTAACGGACTTTAGATGAACGGGATGATAGCGCCATCTGCTGGATTACAGCGTGACCTTTGTGTACTGTCATCATGTGGACGATTGCTAAACTGCATTGAGATTGTGCCAAAAAGTTGTGTAATTTTGTGCAATATTTAAAACTAAGGGTGGCATTCAACTGTTGGACCTTCACCATCGATTTTAATGGCTCATAATCCGAAAAAAGCTAAAATCCTTAGGAAAAACCTTACTGGATGGCGAGAAAGAGCCAGTCAACGCCAAAATACAACTTTAATAAGGCTCGATGAAGAATACTCGCAACGAGAAAGGCAAAACAACTTAATTGACGACCAACAAAAGAGGCGCAGAACATTCCTCAAACTTCAACTTCAAGGCTTTGAGGCAAGCTTCAACTGAGATGGAACACACGCTTGCCAACTTGGAAATAATTGAATACGCTGAATTGGCGCGTAACTTTTTGTTTACTTTCTGTCCGCGTCGCACTTCGATTATTCCTGCCCGTTTTCTCCAAGACTTTGATGACATTCCTGATCGTGGGTCAAATGGGCAAGGCACCGCAACGTAATCGAATTAATTCAAACAAATATTATTCGTACATAAATAATAAGTATGTTTCCGTTTATTTTTGAAACATTACGGTCAATAAAGTAAGAGTCGAATTCGATGGGTTTCAGCTAGTAAATAGATGAATTTTGTCCACCATTGATATGTGCCTATCTACCGCCCCCGTAGATACCCACTGTGCGGCGCGGCGCTGGCGGCGGAAGAGCGGCGTATCGCCCGCGGATATGAGAGCGAACAAACAAAGCCGCCCGCGAGAGCGGCTCTTCCGCGCGGACCGCCCGCGTACCACTTCCGCGTGCCGTATGCATACTGCATACTGCTGCATACAGGAAGCGACACCAGCGGCGGCCGTACTCATTATACCGAGGGGAGAATGGGTACTCTTGGGCAATTGTTTGTTTGTTTGTATCTACTCTTTATTGTGGAATTTCACAATGGGCGAGTTTTTTGTTATACGACCATTTCTTACAACCAACCCTACATGAAATGTTTATATGTGTGTGTCTTGTTATTGCAATCGATCGACAGAGTTGAAATGCAATTCCGTTAATTTTATCTCAACGCAAAATGGTGACCCAGCCGGGAATTGAACCCGGGACCTTATAATGTAAGATCAGGCAAACAAACCACTATTCCACCGGCAATCGGGGTGTCAGCGTAAAAAACCTACCTGATAATGTACGAGAGTGCATCGAAAAGGATTGACCGAGACGAGACACTCACTATTAGATATTAAAGAGAAGATACTGGATAAATTCGAACGGCTACAAAATATCTGCATACGATATATATTCGACTTGCGTAAATTTGATCACGTAAGCGAATATCGCGATGGACTTCACTGGCTTCGAATTCGTGAGCGCAGAAATCTGCATGCCCTCTCACTCCTTTATAAAGTCCTAAATAGTCCCATAGCACCTCCTTACCTTAAAGACCTCTTTCTCCCGTTAGGAAGTCATTGTGTTCCACTCAGGTCAAGTCAGGACAACACCATAGCAATTCCACTACATCAGTCTTCTTTTTTCACTAACTCATTTAGCGTCCATTCTGCTCGACTTTGGAACCAGCTTCCGCATGCTATTCGTCATGCAACATCCTTGCCCTGTTTCAAGGCATTACTGAAAAAACATTTTCTCCCTCAAAATATCAACTAAGAACCAACCCTCCCCCTATCCCCTCCCCCCTTCCCCCTTTCGTTGGGTTGTTGACTGAATAGAAGCATAAGAACTTTGTAATATCTATCATTTTATATAAGCAGTTATTTTTATTATTATTTATCAGTAGTTTCTATGTATTTATTATTATAATATACATATACTATATTATAAATTATATTTTTTATGTATGTATGTATATTTGGATGTATGTATATGTATATTTATGTGTATATGTTTATGTATGTGAGCTGTATTGATACTTTTATTTAATATTACACGGTTGGCTGTAAGAAATCGTGAAACGATAAGCCCGCCGTTTGTACTAAGTCAAAATAGAATTTAAGTTTTCTTTACCCATGTAATTTTTTTTGTTTTTTTTTGTTAGTACAATAAAGGTATTTTTCATTTCATTTCATTTCATTTCACTATTTCCCCTAAACTTGTGAAGTAAAAACTCGGAGGTACCTTTTGCATCCCGGAAGGGACGTTACACATTCTAGGGGTGAGAGGACTAATAGCTCATGTTCAGAAAAAAAAAATACGACCCAAGCTCAACTTAAGACCCGACTGTTTCTATAGTTGCTTTCAGAAGATCTCCCCAAAAGGCAAACTAGGAAAAAAATCGTGATGCTGAATCCTGACGGCTATTGTAAAAGCATCTGTTTAGAAGATTTTAAAGTAGATATATTCAAAATGCCTTATTTTATACATTAAAATAAGTAGACTTGAATTGTTTGTAAGGTTTGGTAAAAAAAACCTGTATTTGTCAGTAGAAATATGGTTCGAGTATTAGATTGCTCAATGCCATCGTACATTTTTCCAACCCTTTTGCGCCGGCGACATGCAGATGGCGCTGATAGTATTGCCCGGCGAAATTAATTTATTTTGCCATCTAGAATAACATTGGTAATGAATGTTTTTTTAGAAACGACTGATTGATTATAAAATTCCAATATTTAATCAATGATAACATTACAAACATTCAATTATTATCGCATTTTTATATAAACTGATTAAATAATAAATAATAAAGAGATATTATAATACTATCTCTTAATATATTTGAACGTAAATGCTGGTAATTATTACGTATTGAAAACAGTGTACCAAATTAAAACTTGACATCTGTATGTAAAAAATATTAAAATATGAGCCATGAATCAAAAATTAGTTGTCTGTAATATTATTATTTTATTTTGAGATAAGCTACCGTAACGGCGTGTTTAGGACGTCATTTATTAGGCTACTGAACATGAGAGAAGATTAATCAATGCTTGAAATAATGAGTGCCATCTACACGTTGCGTTTCTAAGTAAAATCCTAAAGTACGGGCCAAAGGAACGTTCCGATGGGGTAATAAACCGAGCTGTCAACAAGGATGCGGCTAACATCGATATTGCTTATCCATTAACTACGCTTGCTCGATGAAACAGTATTATACATCTATATTTAATATAGTACCGATTGCTATATTTATTAATATTTTCGGTTTAAGTATTATTTTAGAATTAGAGTAATTAAATAATGGCCTAATTATGTGATGTGAGTTATTAAATGAGTACTTAATAAATAACTGAATGATGGCATATCATAGGTCATTATTAATTTCTAAACAGTCATTAGTAAAATGTTATAGTGGAATTTTATAATAATGAGTCCCACATATGTATATTATAAAATGCTGCACTGATAAAACATCATTACTTGCCTATCAGTTCAGCAATGGAGACCATATTTTCTAGCCTGGAGCTATTGAAGTTGAAGGGCGATATTAACATGCAGACTCGGTGCTTTATACATAACATTTTGTCATTTTTTGACGAACTGAAAAGTGACCCGACAAAAGTTTCGCTGCTCAGTCTCAATAATATAATAATATGATAGATACTCTGCGAATGTTACGACACGCATCCCTACAAGCAGGTAGTGAAAGGGGCGGGCCGGCCTAATGAATTATTCCTTTGGCCCGTACTATAGCTGCCAAAGCGTAGTTCGGCATTGAGCAATCTAATTAAATTTTCCTAGGAAAACCAATAATTATGATGAAGGAAAACACACTGACAAAAGTTATAGGATGGTTCACCGCCAATAATTTACTTTTGAATTCCAATAAAACTAAGTGCATTAAATTTATCTCGCCTAACGTTAGTGACTCTGACATTAATATTGTTATGGACGGTGAAATACTAAAGTTTGTAAATTCTACAAAATTTCTAGGAATTACAATAGACAATAAACTTCAATGGGGTCCTCGTATTGAATTATTAGCTGGAAGACTTAGCTCGGCAGCATTTGCGGTACGTCAAATAAGGCAACTAACTGATGAAGCTACTGCCAGAACTGTCTATTTCAGCTACTTCCATAGTATAATGTCGTATGCGATTTTGCTCTGGGGCCGCGCAGCCGATATGCAAACGATATTTACTTTGCAGAAAAGAGCCATGCGATCCATTTATTGTTTAAACTCCCGAGCATAGCTAAAAGAGAAATTTAAAAAGATCAATATTCTGACGGTTTATAGTCAGTATTTATTCGATAACATAATGTATGTTCGTAAAAACTTGCACAGGTTCCGTAGGTTGGGTGACATTCACAATAGGAACACCAGGTTCAAAAATAAACTAGCCATTACGTGCTCTAGGTTAGCAAAAGTGAGTAAATCTTTCATTGGAGACGGTGTTCGCTTTTATAACACTTTGCCTTAGGAACTAACCCTTTTACCAGACACTAAATTTAGAAAAATTGAAAAAGATACTTTGTGCTCTAAAGGCTATTATAAAATTGAAGATTTTTTAAGCGATACATTGGTCTGGTCAAGTCGTTAATGTGTAACATAGCTATGCAAACCATTTGTAAAGTGTTAAAATTATTATTATTATTACTATTACGTAAAGCCATTGATTATATAGTGTAGTAATCAATGGTAAAGCCTACAAGCAGTGCCTAAATGTCTAGAAACATAAGACGTTCGGAAAGTACTGTAAGTCTACTTCGATTAAAAAAATCTATCTATCTATCTATCTAATATAGATATTAGATTGCTCAATGCCGTCTCTTAAAATACTCAATTGCAAAATTATTAGCACATTATTGCTACGCGATAAGGTAGAAAAGGGATTACTGAGCACTTTTATCAATAAACGTTGTTTGAAGAAAGAAATCGAAAAAGTGCTCATTAAACCCGTCTATCCTCTATCGCGTAGCTCCAATACCGTGCCAATAATTGCACTTGAGCATTTTAATAGAGGACGAAGGCAGCACTTCCTATCAAAAACTAAAAGTGGTATGTATTACGCCGGAGGTTAATAATGTTTTTGATTTGTGATTCAGTAAATTAATGATATGTATCTAATTGTAAAAGCAATCCAAATAACAAAAAGTTTAGTAGTCGTAAACATCATTAAGAAAGTTAGCACTTATCTAACTATGAACATAGATAAGAGGGGATAGCTATGGTTGTAGAGTTTGTATCTGATCATGAACACGGAGATAAAATTAATCTCCGTGTTCCTTCCAAACTCAATAGATTTAACCTTGCTCTTCATGTTCCTCATGCTGGTAACAACTATAGGCAAAGTGCATTTCTGTGGCGAACAAGTGACAATTTCAATGACTTGATTAAACGTTTTGACTTTGATCTATTCTGTACGAGTATTAACCCAGTTAGCGGCTGAACAGTGAATTCTCTAGCATTAATTGTTGAATATTTTTTTATGAATTTTTAATCGGTAGCTTTAATTGAAAGATCGCATGTTTCTACAACGTTGCTTAAACGTGAAAACCTTTAATTGGCTATCTGTTATCTTACTCCGTCTTTTTGTTAAATTATAATTAGCTGTTGGTTTTCCTAAAAATAAATAAATAAATATGTACATGATCCGGGAAGCCATTGAAATAAGAAGAACCCCGAACTTTAACAGAGACGACGGTTACAAACTCTCTTCTACGTGGAACCCTCTTCTTAAAATGTTCCCGCCGCCGAACGCCGAACGCAAAGACGTAAAACAGGATACAGTGAGTGTTGTGTGCAGGACGGATTTTCAAAATTCCCGCGCTCCGAGCCCGGCCCCCCACCACCGTTATAACCTACGCAGTGGCGGAAGCGGTACGCGGCCTACCCGCAAAACAACGGATTGACAGCCCTTCAGTCTACCCTGGACAACGGCGGCTGCAACGTCACCGAAACGTCGGGTGCTACTAATTTCACGCGGTAAATTCGTTTTCTATCCTATTTATAATGACTGTTGCATTTCTAAAATTTTCTTTTTTTTGTTAAAATTGTGTATTTTGTTACAACAGGATCCTGACCGACTTTTAGCTCGATTCATAACTATGGACGAAACATTACTTTCACCATTACGATCCTGAAACAAAACAGAAACAGTCTATGACCTGGAAACTACCACCAATCCCAACTCCTGAGAAATTCAAGGCCTTCCATCCGCCGGTAAGATCAAGGTCTCTCTTTTCTGGGACATTTAGGGGGGGGGGGGGGATTTTTCGGGATGGTAAAGGGTCGTGATGATTGAATACGTTCATCATTGATCATTGAGAATACATTCATCACTGAATAGATTAAAAAAATGCGAAACAAAATACGTAAAAGACGAAGAGGCAAATTGGATGAAATTGTTTTGTTTCACCAAGATAACGCCCCAGCAAACACATCCCCAGAGCTGCGATGAGTGCCATTAAAAAGCTGGTTTTCTGGTACTGGAACATCCTCCACACTAACCGGACTTTGGCCCTAGTGATTTATACCTATTTCCGATATTAAAAGAACATCTGGGAGGTGTTTTTTAATGGGACGTTTTTTAGGTAATTTAAGGGTATTTCATGTTTATAGAAAAGATACATAAAGTGAATACTCTAAAAGGCGACGGTGGAAAAATAAAATAACATTAAAAAAAACAAACTTCATCTTTATAATATAATTACTTTTTATTGAACGCCGTAGTATACATTTAAAGATTTAGAAATATTCTAGACCCAAAAACATTACAACTACCTTTTCTGCCTTGTGTCAAAGCATCCTTAGTTACGAGATAAATGGGTGGGAACTGTTCTAAAACTGCAGAGGTAGCGCAGAACGTCACAAAAAATATCAACCGTAAAATCTACATATACCCGTCGGAGTTTTGAAGAGTTTGATGAACGTGAAGTGAGGCAGCTGTATGTTAAATTTTGTGTGGTTTTACGCAACTTCAAAGTAAGAGAGTGTCCACGCAACAAGTACACGTACAGGAACGGAAGAAGGCGATCCGTAGCGGATATGATAGACGTCGAATATAGACATCTCAGAGTCGCCCGATGATTATAGGCCCCAACGTATACGACATATTGGACGAGTCAATAAGGACCTTACGGAGCGAAGACCTGCAAAGACGCCGCGTAGGTTGGATAATAATGGTCGGCATATTAGCCACCAATTTTTTGACGTATGTAGAATCTATTATAATCGTTTTCTTATACGCTTTTAACGGAATACTGTGCGTTCTTAACGTTTTTAACGGGCCAATGACTAATAACCTATTGTAAATTCTTGATGCAAAGGAAACAAAACGTAGAACCGGAAATTGAAACTACTTCCGCGCCTCTTTTTGATAGGTACGAAATAAAAGCAATACAGTTCAAGATGTTGTTTAGAGCGCAATTACATAAGCCAGATAATTTTATTATTGTAAGAGCGATGCCGCAATACCGCAGGGCTTTCTACGAGATATAACAGAAAAAGAAATACTGGAAAGAATACTTAGGTAGTCATTACGGCAAAGACATTCACCGAGGTGCCATAGAAGAGAAAGTGAAAGGGAATATCTATGTGGTATAGTTAGATTGCAGAGATAACTAGGGAAGAAAGACGCATTATCTATGAAATGACAAGAAATCTATCTCAATTATTGTCAATAATTATAGTGGTCGGAAATGTCACCTCTACCATTGGTTATATAGCGTATTAGATTGGTCAATGTCGTACTACAATTCTGCCGTCGTAAATGAAAACACAGTAACTTGAAAAAAGACGTTTTGAGAAAAACGCGGTCAAAGTTCAGTTGTTAAATATTTGTTTTCATGAACAAAGTAATCTATATATAGATTATTTCATTTAATCTTTAATGTTAGAAAATGGTTAGAACTTCAATTCTGCATAAAAATATATATTAAATTATAATTGTTTGAATAATTAAATTAGATATTGTGTTTTAAATTAGGAAAATAAATTGATAAATTTTATATTTTTAAGCTATAACACCGTAACTGAGGGGTTACTGTGTTATAGGTAAATTTTACCCATTAGGTACTGTGTTCTAACCATGTAAAATAAATATATATTTTTTAAATAAATAAAAAACTGCAGGCACCTTAAGCACAGTAATTGAGATACTGTGATTAATTCGTGTGTTAATAAATTAACTTTTAACAAAATTTTACCTAAAACCACAGTATCTGAAGAAGCCGTGTTGTAACCAAACAAAAATATTTCTTTAATGCTTATAGGTATTAAAAAAGATCACAGTAAATAATAGGTTACAGTATTTTAACTAAAAAAAATATACATACTGTGTGTTTTATTAAAAATATTCTGATTTTTTAAAAAATACTGTGTTTTTATCTAAGGTATCTTCTCGGTAACTATCCATCGGCAGACAAACCGAAAAATTTGCCTTATAGTACTCGTGATTTTGAAGAACCAAACTTGTATAAACACAGTAAATGAAGTTACTGTGTTTTCATTTACGACGGCAGAATTGTTGTCAGCTAGAACGAGCGAACCTGTCACTCCAGGCTGGTATAATGATATGTAACGATATGTAGGTATAACGATATGTGCTTTCAGCCTTGGGATGAAATTAGAGACGTAGAGACATAGACATTTTACTATCTAACTCCGTAACTGGCCCGCGAGAGTCCAACCCTTACCGCCCGGCACCGGGTAGTCAACCTAGCGGGTTGACCAAGCGTCATCGCTACCAGTTATGGCCAGATTTCACCGGCCTCCCGACTGGTTACGTTTTCGAGGTCACTTGCGCGGTTCTCTACTTAATGTAATTTAGCGGTAATTCAGTTTTAATTTATCGCAGACCAAAGCGTCTTCTGTCCGTCTTTCAATCAACTAGAGATATCCACCACAGCAGGCGAATTTGTCACATCAGGAAGTTTAAACGATATTAGATCGTCCTGTCTGCCGTGAGGTGAGCGCAGACGACTTGGGACGAAAACAGTCCACCGACTTTCTAGTTACGCCACTCGCCCGTAAGAGACCAACGCCTTATCGCGAGATAGTCAGGTTAATCAACCAGCGGGCCGAATTTTTTTGTTTATATTTGAACAAATTTTGTTTGACAGTGACGCGCGAAAGGGCGTTCATGGGTAAAATACTCAACTCTCAGATCTAATCCCCGGGAGCTAATGGGCCCTTGCTGAGTTGGCCACGAAGACCCATTCTGTTCAGATGGCCACACTCACGTAAGCCGTAACCGTGCGGCGTAAGCCAATCGATTGCGCACTCTGACTAACAACTTGGGTTTGTCGACTACAGCGGGCGAGCCCGTCACCTCAGGAAGTTTTAACGATTAGTCGTTCTATCTCCCTGTAAGTGAGCGCAGAAGACTTGGGGACAAAACAATCCACCGTCTAGCTACGCCACGAGCCCGTAAGAGACCAACGCCTTAACCGCGAGATAGCCAGGAATGTTACCCGGCGGGCCGACACTCGCGCCCTTACTTCCAATTGTGACCAGATTACTCCGGTTTCTCGATTGGTTACGAGTTCGAGGTCTCGTGCGCGGTCCTCTCCCTTACGAAGCGATGAAACGGTGTTTACCGAATCTATCGAGGATCACGGCGTCCTTTGCCCGGCTTTCACCCAGGATCGGTATACATCGTTTCACCAGGGAGAGGACCGCGCAAGCGACCTCGAACTCGGAACCAATCGATTATATGAATCAACATTTTCCCTACGGTTAATACGGAAATAGCAGCATACTGTAGTTTCAACATGATTCTTGTGGTCGAATATAATTGTACGTATACTAATACATGCTGTCATGTCAGAAGCGAGATCCCAAGATCGCGACGTAATGAAATACCATTATGTTTTAACATTACGGCACGGTACCCACCGTCACGTCAATTCCGTTATGCGCCATGTTAATTGATAGATACGTATGTACCACAGTCCGAGTTATATAGGGAGCTAACTGAGTTGCTGAGTTGGCCACGAAGACCCATTCTGTTCAGGGTTGGTCATACTTACGGGTCAACACCCATCCGGCGGCCTCGCATGAAGTGTGAGCCTATCTCAAAATATCTCAAACACATTTTTTTTTATCTTACTTGTACTCCGTAATATGACTATCCTTTCTTAGAGCTTTAGGGAGCTAACGGGCCCATGATGAGTTGGACACGATGACCCATGTGTTCAGGGTCGGTCACACTCACGGGTCAACACCCATCCGACGGCCTCCACGCACGGGGTGCGAACCTGGGTAGGACTCTGGCCAGCGAACCAGTATCCCCTGGGAATCAAACCTCTGGCGCTCCTGGACGGTCTGCGCACCGTGCGGCGCAAGCCAATCGATTGTGCACTCCGACTAACAGTCGGGTGAGTGGAAACTGTATTGTTTCCTATAGAGCGGGGGTGGTTGCGTACCTTACGGCGACTGCTCTTGAAATGACCATTGGCCATCCGATCCCGGTTCAGAGCCGGGCAAAGGACGCCTTGGTCCGCGATAGATTCGGTATACACCGTTTCACCGCTTCGTAAGGGAGAGGACCGCGCAAGCGACCTCGAACTCGGAACCAATCGAGAGACCGGTAAAATCTGGTCACAATTGGAAGTAAGGGCGCGAGTGTCTCGAACCGCCGGGTATTATTCCTGGCTATCTCGCGGTAAGGCGTTGGTCTCTTACGGGTTGTGGCGTAGCTAGACGTCGGATTGTTTTGTCCAAAGTCTTCTACGCTCACTGCAGGTCGATAGAACGACTAATCGTTAAACCGTCCTGTGGTGACGGGCTCGCCCGTTGTAGTCGACACCTCAAGATATCCTTTCTTAGGTCATAAATAAAGCGAATGAAAGCCTTTTTTTTTAATTTTTTAGACATGCATACTTTTAACATCATTGTAACTTAAGTACGCATACAGGCTATTAGAAATATTTCAAAATAAATAAATCGTCATATGCACGGACATAAATATAGACTTCCTAGTTGACTCAGTAGCCAAATATAATTTGTGCAGTATTCTGAATATATATGGCTTAAAATCATATGTAGACACTGCAACAAGGATCACAGGGCACTCAGCCACATTAATAGATAACATATTCTCAAACCTATCTACTGACCTACTTTCTTCAAAAATCTCTTCTACTGGCCTCTCAGATCATGAAGGTATCTTCGTCTCAATTAATAACACCACAAAAAATCAGGTATATTATAAAAAGTCCCGATTGTTTTCTAAAGCAAACAAAGAAATATTTCTCAGCAAAATTATCAGTGACGACTGGGACGATATTTTTAATTCCGAAAACGAAAATGCTGATCTAATATTTACTCTTTTCTTCGAAAAATTTAAGTCTCATTTTGACAGCAGTTTTCCCGAGAAAGAAAGAAAAATAAAAAATCCTAACCTAAAGAAATCCTGGATATCTAAGGGAATTAAAGCTTCGGCTAAGAATCTGAGGTCCCTTCGTTTTATACGAAAGTTTAAATGCGATGATTTTGTTATGAAATTTATAAATAAATACGAGAAAATATATAGGCGAGTGGTTAGGAATGCCAAAAGAAATCTAATCCGAAATGAAATATTAAATTTGAAAAATAATTCAAAAGCATTATGGCAGCTTGTAAATGATAAAATGGGCAAAGGAAAAAAGTGCTACTCTAACATTACTCTTAACCGAAAGGGCCATACGGTCGAAGATCAAACAGAAGTAGCGAATATGTTCAACACTTTCTTTTCCCAAATCGGTCAAATATCACAATCAAACACCTCACAGAACAATCTAACAGGTTGGCACAATATACCTTACAGCAGACATATTTTCTTCATGCAGCCAACTGATGTTGTTGAAATAACAAAAATAGTGAATTCCATTAAAAATAAAAAATCCTCAGGAATTGACGATATCGCAATAGACATGGTAAAATTGACACTTCCGTTTATAGTTGACAAATTAGCCTATATATTCAATATATCTCTCCGAGATGGAATTTTCCCAGATCAATTCAAAATTGCTAAAATTATTCCTATACATAAAAAAGGTCTCAAAACTGAAATAAACAACTACAGACCAATAGCGTTGCTACCTGTTTTTTCCAAAGTGCTTGAAAAAATAGTAAATTCAAGGTTGTTAAAATACATAGAAAATAAAAATATCCTAACAAAATCTCAGTTCGGTTTCAGAAGAAATTAAGGTACAATCGATGCACTGAACAACGTTCTGAGAAAAATGTACAATGACATGGACAAGAAACTTTATTCAAGTACCGTATTTTGCGATTTATCAAAAGCGTTCGATATGGTAGACCATCAAACACTGCTAACTAAACTCGACAGATATGGAATTCGAGGAAATAGCTTAAAATGGTTCAGCAGCTATCTCTCAAAAATAAAACAAGTTGTACAATTAGACGACTGCACAGGTGGCGTATTGAAGAGAACCATTTCCGATGAGTGTGAAACGAAGAGCGGTGTTCCTCAGGGAAGCATCCTGGGACCGACCCTTTTCATTCTATATATTAATGATCTCCCATCTATAGTAGCTCACTCAAATATAACTTTGTATGCAGATGACACCAGCATAAGCTTAGCAGATGCCAAAATAGAGAATGTATTGAAAACGTTAAACCATGAATTGGCTCTGTTGAATACCTGGTTCGAGAAAAATAATCTGTCTCTTAACACATCCAAGACAGTATCCATCTTCCTATCTTGTAGAAAAAATAAGGTTATAAACAGTCAAAATTTAATTATCGGTGCAAACACAGTAGCCAATATTAAAAGCCATAAATTTCTGGGTTTAGTTTTAGATGAAAATTTAAGGTGGAATGCTCACGGAGAGGAATTAAGCGACAGACTATCCAGCGCCTGTTTCTTACTAAGGCAAATAAGGAAACTAATCAGTGTTAAACACACCAAAATAATATACTTTGCCTATTTCGAGTCAATTCTTCGTTACGGGATTCCCTTCTGGACACAGTGTACAGTAGTTTTAAGGCAACATATTTTCTCTCTCCAAAAACGAGCCATAAGAATATTATTAAACCTTAAACATAATGAATCATGTCGTGGTCACTTCAAAAATCTCAGTATTCTAACGCTACCATCACTATACATATTTGAATGCATAAAATTAATATTAAAAAACATAGGAAAAATGAAGACCCAAAAAGAAATTCACTCTCATTTCACCAGATGTAGGCACAATTTAGCATTACCCCGTCCATCTCTGGAATTATTCAAAAGGGATCCAAATTACGTTGGAATGGTGTGTTACAATAAACTGCCTGAGAATATGAAAAGTATATGTAGAAACGGAAATATCACCCAATTTAAATCGAAATTAAAAGGCTACCTTATTGCGAGAGAATTATATAATATTAACGAATTATAATTAGATTACTGACAATTTCCATCTCGATTTTTTTTTTATTTTTTATTATTTAACTTGACATTTGTACCATTTTATTGATTATTATATTATTACTATTATTTTTAATTGTCTCCCATAATCAATTATAATTCTTACTTACAGGACCATTTAATTTTAATATTATAATTTCATGACTATCTGTAGTTATAAATATCTAATATAACTCAATTATGTGGTGAGTCTCTAATGAAATATTTAGTATACATTTTAAAGTTATTTTAACAAAGCGGCTATATAAAATGTCTAAACAACTATGTAAAGTTTTTTGAAGACAATAAATGCGATTTGATTTGATTTGAGGAGGGAAAAATATTAAAATATAAAATAAAATATATTTACTAATAAATGATCATTTATTTTAAAGGGTAAGAGTAGGTAAACAATTGATAGGCAATATGTAAAGGAGGCGATACATTCATACTCTAACCAAGCACTCGATAAAATTGGAAAATAAATGGCAGTGTTGGATGTGCGTAGTCAGCGATGACACTTTGCTGCTCTAAGTCTCACGTGAAGAGTTACCAATGTTGTTGGATGATACCAGCAGAGGAGACGACATTCGGACCCCAGAGACCAGCTCCATGGACGACGGTCGGGCCGGCCACTATAGTCTGTAAACAAGTAAATATAAATAAATGAAAAAACACGACTTCTGTTACAGAAACTATTGTATATATATAATTATTTTTATTGCGGATTTTTATGAAATGCTTGTGGTTTATGTATTTATCCACATATATATATATATATATATATATATATATATATATATATATATATATATATATATATATATATATATATATATATATATATATATATATATATATATATATATATATATATATATATATATATATATATATATATATATATATATATATATATATATATATATATATATATATATATATATATATATATATATATATATATATATATATATATATATATATATATATATATATATAAATATATATATGTATATATATATATATATATATATATATATATATATATATATATATATATATATATATATATATATATATATATATATATATATATATATATATATATATATATATATATATATATATATATATATATATACATATATATATATATATATATATATATATATATATATATATATATATATATATATATATATATATATATATATATATATATATATATATATATATATATATATATATATATATATATATATATATATATACATATACATATACATATATATAGATATATATATATATATATATATATATATATATATATATATATATATATATATATATATATATATATATATATATATATATATATATATATATATATATATATATATATATATATATATATATATATATATATATATATATATATATATATATATATATATATATATATATATATATATATATATATATATATATATATATATATATATATATATTCGCGATTATTATAGTGTTATTGCTAAGAATTCGCCTGTATCTGAGAATAAAACCTAAGGTTTTGTTCGCACGTCAAACTGTGCGCAGTCATTTTATTTTTTTTGTATTCTCTCATTGATTATATGGGGCATTAGATTACTTAATGCCCTACTATGTTTTAGCAGCTAGGCTTCTACGATGGAACGCAACATGTAGATGGCGCTTAAAGTTCCAAACATTGATTAATCTTCTCTTATGTTCAGTAGCACAATATATGGCATCTTATCTCAAAATAAAGCAACAATATAATAATGGCAAACGGATTTTTAGATCATACCTCCCATTATTTTAATATTATTGGCGTAAAGATATCAAATTGAAATTTTGGTATACAGGTTTCAATCCATAATAATTACGAGCTTTAAAGTTCAAATACACTAATAGATTTTAAAAATCGGATTTTTTTAAAGACTTTTTTTGAAAAATCAGAATATTATACAGAGTTCGAAATTCTAACGGCTGGAATGCTAATACCACCGATCGGTGGTTTTCCATTGCGACAACTCGCGGGCGGCCGATCTACATATTTATGCAATTAAGTGATTATATGCGAAAAATGTCGCCTTCATTGAATAAGTCACCATTATACACTAGTATACGTGCACTAACCCCCCCCCCCCCCCTCCCCTCCGTACAAAGAAATGTTCGAGGGTTGAAACCATACTGTCGTGAGTTTTATTTCCATGGCTAGATTTCTAAGAGTAAACATTACATCCGCGCTCATGTTGAATAAATCAAAAACCAGACAACAGTAGGGTAGTTTATTTATTAATTTGATAGCCGGACAAGGACCCTGAAAACCAGACAGTTTGGTCCAAAACCGGACTTCTGGCAACCCTAATCTAACATATAGGACAGTGAATATAGAGACGGAGAATTTTGAAAGTTGCCAGGCTACACAAATCTCAATAGAAACCGCTTTTTCATAGTCGTCAATGGTGGCTTATCGACTACAACGGGCGAACCCGTCACCTCAGGCTGGTATGAAATCGTTTTTTCAGCCGTGCGATGAGCCTAGAAAACAGAGACAATAACAAATCTACTGTCTAGCTAGGCCAACATTTATTTATTAATTAGTTTCAAATAGTATTCAAGGGCATTACAGATGAATCCAATTCGCCCTTGAATATTAAAGCTAGAGTGTAAGTCTAAAAATAAATGACTTACATAACTAAATTAATGCTAACATTGAACAAGAAAAAAACATAAAAATTTAAAACTAAATAAAAGACAGATCATGAGATAGCAGGGAAATGCCTTTTTAGCTGCCAAAGGGATATACAAAAGATATCTATTTCTGTGGGTAAGGAATTAAGAAGAGCTACATATAACACTTCCGACTGGCCTGTCTACAGAAATATTTGTACGGTGGTACGGTACATTAAACAATAGATGCGATCTCCTCGCTGTGTAATTTACCGGTACGTACAATTCAAAGTTACATAGTATCTCTGGCAAATAAATAGTTCCTTGAATTAATTTATATGCAAGTATAATTAGTGAAATATATCGATGCGTTTCAAGACTGTTGTATCCTACCATTCCTAGCACAAAATCGGACGGAAATAAGTACGGATAAATATTGTATTTTCTGTATTAAATATATCTTAAAAATTTTCTTTGAATACGCTCTACCATCTGCCAGACCATGCCCGTCAGACCAACGCCTTTCGGCGAAGCACCGGGAAAGGTACACAGCGGGCAGCCTAGCCCCGTGACTTCCAGTTTGAAGGGATATCTCCGTCTGGAATTAACCATCAGGATACCTCCTTCCACTCGACTGGTTACGGGTTCGAGGTCGCTTGCGCGGTTCTCTCCCTTACATAGCGGTGATACGGTGTCTATCAAATCTATCGAGGACCACAGCATTCTTTGACCGGGTTTTCACCCGAAATCGGGTAGCCTAATGGTCGTTTTAAGACCAGTTGCCGTATGGTTAACAACTACCCTCGCTCTATAGGAACCAAAACAAATTATATTGGAATTTAATTAGTGGAATCTGAACAAATTTAGTTTTATTTATTTTTTTCTTTTTTATTTGTTTTTTTTAAATTCGATTATTTTTGTTTCTTTTTGTTATGTCTTTTAATTTAACACTACATTACATTACATTTTCGTCGTGTCCAATTGACGGCTAAAGACCACTCTTGGACGTGTCAAAATAATTGGGTTAGGTAGTAAGTTTCGTTACTACTCTTTACTGAACATACATAAGTAGTCAAGAATTGACTACTAGATTGCCAAACTTTAAATAATCAAAATAGAAGCCTAATATTTGAAGTAGTTAGTAATTCGAAAAGATACGTAGTAAAATTATTCATCGTAATATTCAAATTGTCAGTAAAATGTTAAATAATCAAAATAAAACTACGTTATGCATTTTAAACTAAAAGTACAGATATAAGACCATATAAAATAATCAGACAATAAGGCTCTACTTTTTTAAGTAATTTAAATGGGCACAATATTTGAATAATCATGGTACTCAAATTCGGCCAGATTATAGAAAGGGTGGCCTATCAGCATCTCCTTGATGTTTTTTTTTAATTTTATGTCCTCCAGCTGTTTAAATTTTGTAGGGAGTAGATTATAGAATTTAATGCTAACGTACAAGTAGCTTTTCTGTACTTTTGCCAGTCGTATTCGGGGTACGCATAAAAGGGAGCTACCGCGGGTATGATGCGAGTGAATGTCTGCATTAATTACGGTTTCTGCGAGGTGCTGTCTAGCATATATTAAACACTGGTATATAAACGCCGAATACATAGTCATTACCGTTGCCTTGCTGATATATTCTTTGCATGAGGTCCGACTATTGATCCTATTTTATTTTCTACTACGCTATTCCATTTTGACATTTATCAAATATGTATTATTTTTTGACGATTTCAATAGATTAGGTATCTACCTATATGATTGTTGTAGATGCCTAGTCTTTTTTGAAAAATAAAAATGATTACGATTATGATTATGATCATGTTTCCAGGCTCCCACGGCTGTAGGTCGCAATGCACAATCGATTAGCTGTCGCCGCACTGTGCACAACCCGTCCAGGAGCGCCCAAAGGCCGACTCCTAGGGGAAACTGGTCCGCAGGCCAGAGTCCTACCCGGGTTTGGCCGAACCTACACATGGGTCTTAGTGGCCGAACGGCAACAGGGCCCATTAGCTTCCAGTCAAAGGTGGCTAATGTTTGTTTTACAATTTTGGTTCCTCACCTTAGGGAGAAGTGGAGAATGTGCTACAGCGACGGTGTGATGAGCCGGCCACACGGCTTGTGCTGGCCAGCCACCCAGCCAGGGGTTTCCAAGCCAGGGGTTTCCAACCCAGGCTCCTGAAGGGGCAGCGCTCGCCGCGGCCAACGCGCACACCAAAAGAATCAGCTGCAACAATAATAAATTAATAGTTTAAAAAAAACACTAAAAACACGCTTTAATAAATGCACGTAAAAACCTTTTTTTGTAGTTTTCTTTTTTTTGTGTTGCTGTTTCTTTTTTTGTACTTTTTGCCATATTATTCCCACGAGTAGTGGACAATTCAACGGTCGACCCCCCCCCCCCCCAGAGGTCCGTGTAGAGGGGCAAGGCTATTTACAACAGAGTTTCGCCCAATTCCCTGAGGTGACGCTATCCCGGGACATGATATTATTAACCACCCTCATTGCATTCAGTCCTCGGCACGTTTCTCACCTTGGCTGGTGGGATCTTTAACAACCTACTACCCTATTTACACGTCAATATACATCGTATATAGATATATCAATATTATTCTATTTACACTCTCCATGTACAGGTCTATATACATTTTATACAGGCACCTATGTCAATATTTACACTATTTACACTCAATATTCATAAGTTAATATATTATAATAGGTTTGTTATAACCTTGAAACCTGATCGTGTTCAAAGTTCATTACGTGACCTTTCTCACAAGTGCAAACACGACTATGATACAATATTCCATGATGGAATGCCAGTTCCTGTCTTCCGGCTTCATCATCAGACCTTGAAACTTAATCGTGGTCAAAGTTCATTACATGACTTTTCTAACAAGTCCAAACACAGCTATGATACGACGTTCCATCATGCAGTTCCAGTTCATATCTTCCGACTCCATCATAGATCAGTTCGATAGTACCATATTATTGTATTGTCATCAGAACTACATACAGCTGCCAATTTTCATGACGCTACGATCCTTGGAAGTTGGCTAAATTAGTTACCTTAGATTCCATTACATAGTTACATACAGGTCGACCGAATAAAAGCGTGTTAAAAAGAATCGACATGAAGCAGATAGAAAAGACTATATTATTAGAGTTCCTTTTAAAAATTTTGTTATAATGATGATGGGATAATGGTAGGTATCCTCCTAGTTTCGGCTACAATGTTCACAGCGTTTCATAGTTCAGTTACCGGTGGCTCGCCCGAAGGTTACATTGATAATTGAGGAGCCAGCGGTTAAAAAGTGCAAGAGTTTTGTAAAAGCTGATACTTTCAGATCAGACAGTATTTTGGCCATAGAATGCTGGGGTAGAGTCAGCAGGCCAGACTCGACACCTGGCGCTGGCGTACTAGGAAAGGTGGAATATTAATTAAAACCCCTATAGTGTAAAAGCTGGAAGTTCATCAGTACATAGTGGATGCAATACAGAACTCGAAACAAATGGTCACACCGCTTAACAATAGCTTGCGGGGCGTCAGCATTACTCCATACATGTCACAAAAATGAAGTCCAGCAAATACGCCGGTACGTATTTGTCGGTAACTAATACGCATCGGTCTAATGAGTCGCACTAATGGACTTCATTTTTGTGACATTTATGCAGTAATGCTGACGCCACGCACTTCATCATCATCATCATCATCATTTATTCATTCCATAAAAGCATTTCACAATACTGAGGAACATGTCAAATTTTACAATGATAATTTACCGGATGATAAAACCGCTTTGATTAATTAAAAGAGAAAAAAAAATAATTGTAATCAGAGGTGATTACTTAAAAATAGTCAAATTTACAAAATAATCAATAATCAAACAATAAATAATAATCAATACAATGAAAAAGAAAAATTCTGAAACATGCGTACCTAATTAAAAACAATGTCAATAAAATCTAAAACTTAGTGCAAAAGTATAGTCATAATATGGTTATTTATAATCAAGCAATTGTGGACGCATATCATAAAAGTCGTCCAGTTTGTAAAGGGCATGTTTGACTAACTGATTTATTGTTAATAACACTATATTGTTAAGTAGTCTGACTATTTGTTTTGAGTTATGTATTGCATCCACTGACTACTGATAAAGTTTCAGCTTTTGCAAAACACTTTAAGGTACTAATTAAAATTACACATTTCCTAGTACCTCAGCGCCAGGTGTCCCGGAATCTGGAATCTATCCAAGCATTCTATGGCCGAAATACTGTCTGATTTGAAAGTATCAACTTTTACAAAACTCTTGCACTTTTTTGTCGCTGCCTCTTGGTCTATGAGGGTTGTTGATTACAATTGAGGACACCAGAACCAGAGTGGCCCAAGTGACATTTTGGTGATTTTGAGTTTAATGCAAAAATCCATACAAAAATCATTATTTACATTTCCAGAGTCGCTCAAAATTGATATCTTCAAGAAATTATCAAAATAAACAATTTTGAAGCAGTTTTGAAGCAAATAAGTGCAAGTTTTGAAGTAAATTGCTTGCAAATAAACATAGATGAAGCCACAAGTCTACTTGCTATTTATCGAAGCCCATCTATAAATAATATCAATATGCGCTAATAGAAATTCTCAAAATCTGTATCTGTGCAGTGACTTGAATATCTCTATAGCAGGAACTCTGCATCCACAATCTGAGGAATATCTAAACGTCCTAATGCTACATGGTCTCCGACCTGAGATAATTCATCCAACGCGCGAATATAACAATAGCAGCAGTTGCATAGATCATGTCATGGTTCGAACCAAAAACCTAATCTCGACCATTGTATACAAAAATTCAATTACAGATCACTATACAATCTTCTTTAAGATGGCCGCTAAAGGAAGTAATAACGTTGTACATCCAAACAAGCAATTAAAGAAATTAATTAATTATGATAAAATAGTTGACGAAATCTGCCAATATGATTGGAATCAGTTATATCAGATTAGGGATGCTATCGACGCCTATAACTTATTTTTTTCCATCTTGAGTAACATTATACAGAAACATACAACATCGAAAACTGTAATTATAAAACATAAAAATAAAAAAATTACACCGTGGATTTCTGATGGACTCCTCTTTTGTATTCACAGGCGTGATAAAATGCACACCGGACAATGCAATGCTGAGGCAGAAATACACTCGTTATCGAAATTTATGTAATAAAATTATTAAATTGACTAAGCAGCAATACTTTAAAAACAAATAACTGACTCAGCCGGGGACCCACGAAAAATCTGGATAAATATAAAAGAAGCGGCGAATTATATTAAGCTTAATGTTGGCAAAACCAAATACATGCCCTTTAGTATAACAACCAGAGGTCAACCCACTACTAATAAAACTATTGTAATACACGAATGCGATAGCGTAGAGTCTTTTAACTGTCAGCCTCTACAAAGAGAAATATCTTGGAAATATCTAGGCATCACTCTAGATTGCTTTCTCCGTTGGGATTCTCATATATATAACGTGGCTACGAAGGTGCGAATCCTTGGATATGTTTTCAAAGAAACGAGGAATATTCTGGATTCCAAAACACTAAAAACTGTTTATTATGCTTTATGTGAATCGCTTATTACTTACGGCATAATTGGATGGGGTGGATTTGGTAAAACCCTGCTAGAGCCATTGCAAGTAGCGCGGAAATTTATATTAAAAATTATTCTACGTAGACCATACCGTCATCCCACTAATGAACTTTATAAGGAAGCTAAAGTTCTTGATTGTAGGCAACTTTTTCTAAAAACTTCCCTCTTAAGGCTATTTTAACCGGCGACCAGCGAGACAAGTTTTAGAAAATAGCTTAATAATACCCAGAAGAAAAAGATCATTTGGACAAAGACATTACTCTTTCATTGCGCCGAGAATTTACAATCTGATCAATATAGAAATAAAAATGGATTTGACATTTAGGGAATTCAAAAATAAATTAAAAAAATGGTTATCGAATGATGACAGACTAACCATACATCAAATATTAGAAATAATAGTATAATAAAACTATTAACAATATTTTAACAATATTAACAATATTTACAATATTTTTAATATTATTAACAATATTTTTAAACATATATGTAAAGTATATTTTAACATTCAACTAACTACCAGAAATTATTTGACTTTGACAATGAATTATACTTTTTAGACAAGGTTTTTTAAATTAAATCCTATATTACTTAAGATATATTAAATATTAATGACTGTTTCTTTCTTTTCTCACATATAACTTTATTTATATTATTTAATCGAATTTTATATTATATTTATTGCCGATTAAATAATGGAATTGCATTTTATTTATTATATTATCTTTTATTATTTTTTTTTATTATTATTATTTTTTTATTTTATTCTGAAGACCACATTTTAGGGCAATTTTACTGTCATTAGCTTTTTACTAAAACTTGTACATTTGTAAGCAACCAAGCAATCAAGCAAACTTAATTGTAATATTGGAGTCCTGTCCACCCTAGAACGGGCTAGTCCCAGTTGGGTGACAGAAACAAATAAGCAAAAGGTTAAGGTTTTGCCATTTGGTTTCTGTTATTTTTGTAAGCTAATCAATGTTTTATAGTAATTAATTCTTAAATAAATAAATAAATAAATAATAAACATGTGCCATACTACTTTTTTTAATCCCATTTAACTTTTTTGCATTTGGGCCACTCTGGTTCTGGTGTCCTCAATTATTTTAATATCATTTACATTATTGTATCAATTTTTATTTTTAGTTTCAATATTTAATATTCAGATGGACTTAATTGTCACTCTAGATAGAAAGTTATCTATTGATGGTATTCTATTCTATATAAAAATGCGATAGGTGGCACTAACGATTGAGTGTTACAATTGTCATCGCTGGTTAAATTATTAGGTTTATATTATCAATCGCTTCTTTATAAGAAACCCTTAATTATCAATATATATTATATATGGTCAAATAAATTACTTCTAGTTTGGCCGTCAATGCTATCAGCGCCACCTGCATTTCACCGTCTCGTAAAGTTAGTACATCGTTCTATGGAGTCGCGCAATCTACTATCATATAATTAATCAATGATTATACACAGATAATTAAAACAAAAACAATATAACTTACGAAGGATTTCATTATGAGAATGTGGATTGTTTGCTGACTTCGATGAACTGCTCGATGCTTAAGCCTTCTCGACTCGCAATGTCGTCTTGCAGACAGGCTAATGCTTTTATATGCCCACTTAACAGCTGTTATTGTTCTTCTGGTCGACCTTCCGTCAGAGACATAGTTTTTAAAAGAGTGCAGTTACTACATAGTATAATAAATTAAAACGGTAGCGATAGATTTTAATTAGTAAGGTCGGTTTTACACCTTTCTGTAGTTTATGACAATTACTCTGGTTATGAATTTGTACATACGATTAGAATGGAGGAGGGGATTAAGGAGGGTAAACAATCTATTTTTTTTCACAAGACTGCCCAAAAAAGGAGTATTATGTGTTCAGAATTCATCTATGTACCTATGTTTTCTGTTTCTTTATTCCACCATAGCTTCTAAACGCTTGAACCGATTTCCAAGTGTTGTTTAAATCGTGTTGTAATCGCGAGTGTCATAGGGTACGTGCTGCGACTCCTTCCTCTCATATAAGGAGAAAGCGTCTTTAATATAAATCGCCGTGCTAAGCGGTGCGTGTTGACATTCATCATTTGACAGTTATTTTTTTTCGTTCTTCGTCTTCGCGGCTGTCAGGAAACGATCCGGTAGACCTAGTAACGAAAAGAAATTTTTGGAATATAAATTTATCAAAATATATTATACAAAGTGTTTAATTATTACACTCCACACAATATCGATTTTTAAATAACCGTTTTTGGTTCTTACGAATTTATTCCAATCCAGGAAAATTATAAAACTACGCAATTGTAGTCGAAAAAAACCGGTATGTATTAATGATGAAACCCTGATTTTTAATCCACCGCTTGAACCGATTTAGAATTGTGTGATATTGTTAGAATCGTTATGTCATCCCGAGTGTCACAGGGTAAACACATGCCTAAACTGTCTAAATGTCAAAAAATACCATTCTAAATGTCCAAATGTCAATAAATTAAAATAAATATATCAAGTGTCAAATAAAAGGTCTGATTGAGTACACTCCGCAAATATACCATATATGTCTATATGGATAAATAGGTAAACCACATATTTCATAAAAAACCGTAATAAAAATAATTTTAAATGCCATAGTTCACTTTCTGTAGCGGTAGTCGTGTTTTTATTATTTTTAATATATTTACTTGTTCTATGTATTCACCTGCTACACGTATACATTGTCAAATCTTTTAATTAAATTACACGTTTCGTCCGTTTCGTGTGTCCAACGTAGGCAAAACCACATCTAACATAAGATACAGTGAGTGCTGTGTGTACGGCAGATTTTCAAAATTCCCTCGCGCTGATCCCGCCACCCCGCCACCGCTATAATCTACGAAGTAACAGCAGCCTGCAATTGCTTGCCGCCTACCCGCAGATGACGATTGGCAGCACTTTAGTCAACCCTGCACAACGGGAGTTAATGGGCCCTTGCTGAGTTGGCCACGAAGACCCATTCTGTTCAGGGTTGGTCACACTCACAGGTCAACACCTATCCGACGGCCTCCACGCATGAAGTGCGAGCCTGGGTAGGACTGTGGCCTTATGGTTAGTTTCCCCTGGGAATCAACCTTCTGGCGCTCCTGCGCACCGTGCGGTATAAGCCGATCGATTGCGCACTCTGACTAACATATTGAGATGTCAACCACAACGGGCGAACCCGTCACCGCAGGACGTTTTAACGATTCTTCGTTCTATCGACCGTGCAGTGAGCGTAGAAGACTTTGGACATAACAAATCCGACGTCTAGCTACGCCAGTATGTTACCTGGCGGGCCGACACTCGCGCCCTTGCTTCCAATTGTGACCAGATTTCTCCGGTCTCTCGATTGGTTCCGAGTTCGAGGTCGCTTTCGAGGTCCTCTCCCTTACGAAGCGGTGAAACGGTGTGCACCGAATCTATCGCGGACCAAGGCGTCCTTTGCCCGACTCTGAACCGGGATCGGATGGCCAATGGTCATTTCAAGAGCAGTCGCCGTAAGGTAGGCAACCACCCCCGCTCTATAGGAAACAATACAGTTCCCAGACTCCCCCGACTGTTAGTCGGAGAGCACAATCGATTGGCTTGCGCCGCTCGGTGCGCAGACCGTCCAGGAGCGCCAGAGGTTTGATTCCCAGGGGAGACTGGTTGACCCAGTGTCCTACCCAGGTTCGCACCCCATGCGTGGAGGCCATCGGATGGGTGTTGACCCGTGAGTGTGACCGACCCTGAACACATGGGTCATCGTGGCCACCTCATCATGGGCCCGTTAGCTCCCAGTCGGGGGAGTCTGGAAGCAGTACCGTTTCCTATAGAGCGGGGGTGGTTGCGGACCTTACGGCGACTGCTCTTGAAACGACCATCGGTTACCCGATCCTGGGTGAACAGCCGGGCAAAGGATGCCATGGTCCGCGTTAGATTCGGTATACACCGTTTCATTGCTTCGTAAGAGAGAGGACCGCGCAAGCGACCTCGAACTCGTAACCAATCGAGAGACTGGAGTAATCTGGTCGCAATTGGAAGTAAGGGCGTGAGTGTAAGACCGCTGGGTAACACTCCTGGTTATCTCGCAATTAAGGCGTTGGCCTCTTACGGGTTTGTGGCGGAGCTAGACGGTAGACTGTTATTGTCCTAAGTCTTCTGCGCTCACTCCAGGGAGACAGAACGACTACCTAATCGTTAAAACTTCCTGAGGTGACGGGCTCGCCTGCTGTAGTCGACAACTCTAGTTGCACAACGGGGGCTGCAAGATCGCCGAAATATCGGCTGCTACAAACTTGACGCAGTACATTCGTTTTATCTTATTTATAAAGTTCTATTATTTGGCACTGTATTAAACTTATTGTTAAATGGATTTGTAAGATGTAAAACTATGCTTATATAGTTCAGTTTTTCCACCTCGATGAGATGCAAGTTCGCAGAAGCCGTAAATAGATCGATCTTGACTTAACCGTAACACTTTTCTAGAATAGCTAACTAATGAATATACCTATCTGAACATAACTATGAAGGTCCAGTAGGTATAGAATATGTATATAAGAAAAACTCGCTTAATTATTGGTAGCATAATGCTTCGTTGTTTCAGAAAGGTCTTGTAAAGATCATTTTTGGAAACTCTTTTATTTTATTACCTATAAATGTTACCTATAAATAGGGGGAGCTAGTATATATATAAGTATAATAGTAAGAGCTAATAGGCCCTGTTGAACTAGAGGTGTCATCTACAACGGGCGAACCCGCCACCTCAGGAAGTTTTAACGATATTGACCGTTCTGTCTCTCGTGAGGTGAGCGCAGAAGACTTGGGACGAAGAACGATCCACAGTCAGCTACGCCACCTGCCCGTCAGAGGCCAAGACAGCGGGCAGCCTCGCCCCTTAACTACCAGTTTTGGCAGGATATCTCCGTCTGGAATTAACCTTCAGGATACCTCCATCTTCCCGACTGGTTACGGGTCCGAAGTCGCTTACGCGGCCTGTACCTGTTGTATTACAGCGGTAATTCAGTTTGAATTTATCGCGGACCTGGGCGTTCTTTGCCCGTAGTGCCACACGGGATCGAACAACCCAAGGTCATTTCAAGAGTGGCATGACAACAGGTCAACATCCACCCCCGCTGCTTAGGAAACAGTGTATTTCCATAGTATCCAGACCCATTCAGCAATTAGTTAGAATGCACAACCGATTGGCTTCGCCGACCGGTGCGCAAACCGTTCAGTGGTGCCGGGATGCAATCCCACCGGGAGAAACCAGCTATGAGGTCTGAGACACGGGAGTCTTTCCCGGGGTAGCTTTCCACTCGAGGAGGCTTCTGAATAAGAGCTGAGTCGTGAGATTAAACAAATACAAGAACAATATGGATCTTGTGGCACGAAACCGTTCACCACCTAAAATGGGCCTAGTGGCCTGTCTATTTTTGATTAGGTCGGCTCAATTCACGGTTCAGCTCCCATCCCGTAGCCTTCTCGAAGAGGGACTCTCCTGGAAGGGCCGCTGTGAACTCTGTCTGCTTCTGTAACTTATAGTCGTATTTAATCTACGCATACTGGCGAGGGCGCTCACAGGGCATTGTGGCCTGAACAAACACATGCACAACCTCAAGTTCCGGGACACAACAATGTGCAGGTTCTGCCAAGGGGCAGAGGAAACTACCCTGCACTTCATGTGCAAGTGTGGCCCGCTGATGCGTAAAAGATACACCCACTTGGGTGGTCATTACCTCCAACCTGAGGACGTGAAACAATCTGGCGCCAAAAGCCTGTTGCGGTTCTTAAATGAGACGAGGCTTAGCGCAGAGCTATAGTAGATGGCGAACACAATAGATCGGCAATGGTCGCAGTGTTACAAAGCTCATAAAGACCTTAGGAAAGCGTCACACAGTTGAGATCGTGGACAGTTGAGATCGGAAGTTCCGATTCAGGGGAATACCTCAAGCAGAACTGGGCGGTTAGCGCCTGGGCTTAGCCAATCGACTGTGCATAAAATAATATATCGTCCCAAGTGGGTGTCGTATAAAATAATATATCGTGTTTAATGTCAAATGAAAGGTCTGATTGAGTACATTCCGGAAATATACATCTATCTATGTGGATAAATACGTAAATAACAAATATTTCATAAAAAACCGTAATAAAAATAAGTATATAAATAAATAAATACAAACGGAGCTGCCATGGAATTCACCGACCGGAGTCGGGCCCATCATAATACTATTTTTTTTACACTTCTTGGGGGTGAGCAGTGGATTCCGGACTTACGAACCGGCTGTGGTAGGTTTAGGACAGCTGTCTTGCCACATGTGAGCGTTCACCTTACCACTCATTCACTCCCCCTTCGAAGCCATAGAATTTGAGATGCGCAAATCGCAGTTTTAGATAATTTTTCTAAGAAAGAGTTGATTATTTTTCTGGAAAGGCCAAGATCTTTAAAGAGGTTAAATAGAGATTTAGCTGGCAGGCCACGAGCGCCAACTTCCACCGCGTGAAGGTGAACAGTGAAGCCGTTCCGGGTTACGGCATTTGCAAGATCATGGTATTTATTTAATTTGTACTCGTGGTCTTTTGGGATATTTGATTCCCATGGAACAGTTAATTCTACAATAAGAGCCACCTTCCGAGATAGAGAGTAAAGAGTTACTATATCTGGACGGAGGGCTGTGCATCCGAGACTTTCAGGGAATTTATACTGCTTAGAGACCGAATCAACCTCCAGAATCCAATCTGTAGCTTTCTCGATTATTGAGAAAGGTTTTGTAGTTAAATGTTTTTTGCCTTTAGAGCCATCCCGCACAAACTGTATTGGGGGTTTGGAGGATACTGTCAAACCCTTGTTGGCACGAGCCACTGAGTTCACTTTCTGTAACGTCAGTCGTGTTTTTCATTCTTTTTAATATATTTACTTGTTATCTCATTTATAGGCAATTAGATCTCTAGAAACAATCGTTTTTATACATCCAATATAAATAGTTAGATTAGAAATTTTGCAAAACTAAACACCAATAATTGCTACACGAACGGCAGCTAGCTATTAAACGAATAAAATCTCCTTGATTAATTAATGTATAATCGAGGCTAAATGTGCATTACTAAAAGTTAGAAGGGATTGCAGCAGATTAATGCGAGCAATTTCCGACCTTGTGGACACTTGACGTAGGTTTCAATCCTTCAGATTTGCATAACGTATTTAATTGTCATAATAACAATACATTTGTAGTAAGAATATTATTATCATTGACGATAAACCATGGGCTAGGTTGCTGGGTGCCAACTGATGCAAATAATGGGCTCGATTGCGTTTCTTCGTGAACTAAAATCGGAAATTAGTTCGTGTGAACGAGACAGGGCAATACGCTAGAGCTACTTTTTCGCATTAAAACTACCCACCAAGGATATATCATAAGAATCTAATGGTGCTCCTAAACGGGCTAGACTTTTACGGTAATAATTGGCTGCAATATTAACTATAGCCCGGCCATCACTGCAGCATATGGCTGGAAAACATATAGCCCGGCCATACGCGGCATTATTTCTGCTAAAGTATGGCCCATCATTTTGATTCGTTAACGGGCTACACAATCGGGCAACAATGGCCGACGAAATCATTCGTGTCGTAGCGGCTTATATTGTTTTAAAAGAAAATTTAAAACGACAAGAATGTGGACTCGACCTGACTTCAATAAGCGTGATACTTTAGATATCTTATAGTGCTTCTAAACGGGCTATACTTTTACGGCAATTTGTGGCCGCAATATCAGCCCGGTCATCACTGCAACATTTTATTGCAGCATATGGCTGGAAAACATAGAGCTCGGCCATACTAGGCATTATTGCTACAAAAGTATGGCCCATCATTTTGACTCGTTTTGACTCTATCTCGTTCGCTTGAACTAATTATAGTTTTAGTAGTACCTACAAAGAAACCTAATCGGGTCAATGTACGTTATTCAACATAATATTAGCGTAACTGTTACAACAATGAATTTCAGAAAACAATAAAACCAAGATTTTAATTTTCATTTTAGCAGCAGGTACCTAACGCTGATAGCAGTAGTGGTTGTTATGTTATTTGCGGATAGCGCTGATAGCATTCTCCGGCGAAACTAACAGCAATTTATTTGGCCATTTTTAATAACATTTTTAATGAATAGTGTTTTATAAAGGACTGATTGAATATACACACCCATTATTAAACCAATGATAACAATAAACAAAAACATTATTAGTGCTATCTATCGCATTTTTATATAGGCTGATTAGGGGCCGTCCACATATTACGTAAATCAGGTTTTTGGTATTTTCGATCTTCCCCCTCCCCCATGTTAACAGATCGTAATCAGCGGCCTGAACCCCCCCCCCCCCCCAACTAATTTTTAACCGACTTCCGAAAAAGGAGGAGGTTATCAATTCGGTTGTATCTTTTTTATGTTTTTTACCTCAGAACTGTGGCATTTATAAACTGATTTGGAAAATTCTCTTTTAATTTGAAAGGATATACTTCCAGATTGGTCCCATTTTTTATCAAAATCCTGTTATGATGATGGGATCCATGAGAAATTGAGGAACTCCTCAAATATTATCATATGAAATTGACAATTTTCATGTTGGTTCATTACCGATGAGAATGCATGTTTATGTTAAATATGACCTGGATTGTTCCTGACGAGGGGACTCCTGAACGGTCAACAGCACAAACACGAAATTTTGTAGGTATACTCATTCAGTTATAAGCCCTTCTAAGTTTCACCATGACATGGCTGCTGCGCCCAGGGTTGGCTCCCGACGAGGAGACTCCTCAACGGTCAACAGCACAGACCTGAAATTTTGTATATGCATTCAATTACGACAGCCCGTTCTAAGTTTCACTAAGTTAGGACTGCGGCACCCAGTGTTGGCCTCCAACGAGGGAACTTCTTAACGGTCAACAGCACTGACACAAAATTTTATATACGCATTCAATTATGATAGCCCGATCTAAGTAGGTATCACCATGACATGGCTGCTGCACTTATAAACAATTCTGAAGTCGGTTTTTTATGTTAAAATTTTGTGTATTATTATATAGGCTGTTTAAATCACAGAGAGAATAGAATGCCAAGGACATTACATACAAGAGATTAGAAAGCCATCTATTACACTATTTGAACATTAAAGACTAATTATTTTTATTAGACTATGTATTTATTATTATTCTATTCGGCTTTTCTAAGGTATTTATGAGCCTTGTAATACTGCGACCATTGCTAATCTATTGTGTTTGCCACCTACTATAATTCTGCGCTGAGCCTCGTGTCATTTAAGAACCTCAACAAGCCTTTGGCGCCAGATTGTTTTACCTCCTCAGGTTGGAGTTATTGACCACTCAAGTGGGTGTATCTTTTACGCATCAGCGGGCCACACTAGCACATGAAGTGCAGGGTAGTTTCCTCTGCCCCTTGGCAGAACCTGCACATGTTCGTGTCCGGAGCTTGAGGTTGTATATGTGTTTGTTCAGGCCACAATGCCCCGTGAGCGCCCTCTCACCAGTATGCGTAGATTGTTCCTATTTAGCGATAATGAATCACGGGGGCGGTCTTACGGTCGTAAACCTTGATTAGCGCTTTGGAATGATTCAACCCTGGCGTGTTGTTCCAGTGATTATTAGACTAATCGAAACATGTTTAGCAAATTAAAATTGACATATTTATGCAGATAACATTAAAATAATTAGAACTATGATTTAAAAAAATGTTATTATTATATTTTAAGATAGGATACCGTATATGCATGTTAAGTATGCCATCCATTAAGCTACTGAACTTAAGAGAAGATTAATCAATGTTAGGAACTGGAATGTTCTATAGTAAAATCCTAGCTGTCATAATTACTACAGCATTGAGCAATCTATTATCCTATACAGAATGAGTTGTCAATTAGGGACATCCTCGTAGTGGGTGAATCAGTTCAAGTTCAAGTTCTTTATTGTCTGAATTATTTTAAAAACACACAATGTTTAAGTTTAAAACTGCCCAGAGAGCATACATTTCGTTTTAGAAGAAACTTCATAAAGTAGAAGCTATATAAGGCGCAATCAACAAGCAGTAAAACTAAAACCATCAACAATTAAAATAATTAATATCAGAAATGATCAAACAAAAGAAATAATCATCAATAATCAGATAATCAATCAAACTAATTTTTATAATGTTTTGTCCAAGAAGAATCTAAATATGTACATTGTAATTATATTTAAATATAAGATACCATATAACTAAAACAATCAATAAAATAATAAATTCAAGCTAAAACAATCAACAAATGAAATAATCAGTATACGCATTACATTAAAATAAAGGGGATGTAAAAAAAGTCATTTTGTAAAATTTATAAATTCCTCAATGGAGTAAAACGTATTTGTTGTAAAAAAATCCTTTAAAAGTTTTTGGAACGTTCTGAGGTTGCTATTGTCTTTTATGTTACATGGTAGGCGGTTAAAATAATAAGGCCCTGAGAATTGGGTACTTTGCCTAGCAGCATTTAAAACTACGCATGATAGAATGAAATTATTCTTGTATCTGGTGTTTTTGTTATGTATATCTTTAAATTTTACGTGACTTTCCTTTTCGGTGTAAAAATCTAATAATAGCCTATATAAGTAAAGTAAGTAAAGCCTATAGAAGTAAAGTCAGTACGACAAAATAAACTTTTGATTAAAAAAATGAGATCTAGCTAATAAGCAATATTAGCTATATTTTACCTACGACTAGATAGCTTTTTACACTATTTCAAAATAAAAAAACAACTTAAAAAATGTTTTTGTTTGTTTTTGTTTTTTACAAAAAAAAAAATTAAATAGTTGCTTAGTTCGTCATACTGATTCACCCACTACAAGGATGTCGCTAATTAAAAGTCACTCTGTATAATCAATGTTGTCAATTATGATTTGTATATGAATATAATAGTTTCTGAGTTATTTCAGTTTTTGTTTTATTTAAAAATCACAAAAAAATATATATATATTGACTTAAATCCTTGCTGGTAAGTACGCATGTTGATAATAGAAACGATTTCGGTCACTGTGATTACATATAGGTAGGTCCTTCAAAAAATGTGAAAATAAAATTAAACAAAATATTTCTTTTTATCTTTTTATTTTACTTTCATGTTTGAATAAAATATCACTAAATTTATCATTGGTAAGTTTCTCAGTGGTTTTGGGAGGATGCATGCAGAGCCAGTGTTTTGCAGCGTCGATGTTGGCCGAGGGATGTTGCTGTGGCGTAGGCCTCTCCAATTCGTAAGGCACGTGCCAGCCTTCGCTTTTTTGGGGGAATGGCACGTAATTGATTGGATTCTGAAAAGTAAAACGGAAATTATTAGTATTCAGAAATTTTTTGAGGAGGAGTTTATGTCCCGCGCCGAGGTTCCGTATTGCACAGATTTGCTAACTTCTTGAAAACTATGATAGTCACAGATTTACAGAATCACAGACTTCATTTATTTTTCTCAAATTTTTACATAGTCTCATTGATTACATAGGGTATTAGATTTTTCAATACCATAGTACGTTTTGGCAATCGTTCTGCGCTGGCAACATGCGGGTGGCACTGATAGCATTGTCCGGTAAAACTAATAGCAATTTATCTATAATAATATTGATATGAATGGTTTTTTATAAAGGATTGATTGATTATAAAAACCCATTATTTAACCAACAATGCCTATAGGCATTTTGCGTCCTTTGATAGATCGTAGCCCTTTCGGCCGACCCTCATATATCTATACTAATATAATATTATAAAGAGGTAAAGTTTGTGAGGTTGTAGGAAGTAATCTCTGGATCTACTGAACCGATTTTAAAAATTCTTTTACCAATAGAAAGCCACGTTATTTTTGAGTGTCATAGGCATCATAAATCCGAAAAATTAAAAGACTTTTTCGTGGTAGCGGATTTGCAAAGTAAGTCGGAGAAAAAACGGTCGAACGAAAACGTTTCTAACTAACGCTGCCTTAACGATGAGAGATATATGAAAGTCACAAAAAGTAGTATTTTATATTAAAAAAATAATTTAAATACTTAGGTCATGTTTATTGGTCATATTATCAAAAATTATGAATTCTTATCAAAATAAGTAAATTTATTGTCTCAAGTGTTTAAAACAAAAGACATTTCTCTTTTACTGCATATAATTTACCTTTTACTGCATAAATGGTGAAAGAGATAAGACACTCACAAATAAGACACTCACAAATAAGACACTCACAAGAAGACACTCACAAATAACAATAATATAGTCAAATTGGCATGCAAATACATACATACATATACAGTAAAAATATACCTAACCCTTCTTTTGGAAGTCAGGAAATAAATCATAGCACTCAGTACTAACCGGACCACACTCACAATTTCATCACAAGTAAAAAGTTTTACCACCCAACGAAGTGGGCACGGGTCATCTAGTATTATATAAATAAATAATATACATGACTAACAAGATTAATTATTAGGTAACAAGAGGGAAATTCATAAAAAAAACGATCTTGTTAGTCTTAAACTTACAAAATCGACCAAAAAGTTGCAGTGCAGTTTTTTGCATGCAAAGGCTGGCTTTCGACCGGTTAAGCAATGATAACAATAATAACACATAATTTAATAGCGCCATCTATTGCATTTTTATATAGGTTGATGACATCACAGAAATAATACGGGCATATAGAGCTTCATCTATTATTAGCCTACCTGAACTTTAAAAAGGGTAATTATTACGTATTGAAGCCTGGATATCAAATTACAAATTGGCAATATTATGTAAATAATACTAAAATAATAAGAATTTGTTATTCAATTATTTTATTTTGAGATAGGATACCATCAAGGTGCGCCGCGCCATAGTGTTAAACCACGAATGCCACCATATTGAACATAAGAGAGTATTAATCAATTTTTAGAACTATAAGTGCCAGCAACACATTGTGTTTTGTAGTGAAATCCTAGGTTCCAACTCGTAGTTTGCTAATTAACTAATTCGCTATATAATCTATAATTGAGGCAATAAAAAGTGGGCAAATGGGCTGCCCTCGAGCAAGCCAATGCGAATGCCCCTTTAAAATTAAAATTGTCAATTTGGGATTTCCCCATGCACAAAAACTATTAAAAATAAAATACCCTCATGACGAGTTTCTCTTTATCGACATATAAAAATATGTGCTGATGCTGGCGCTGCCACCTGAGGAAGAGGCGCCGACTGATATGATTCCTGAGCCGGAAACTGTGACTCCTGAGCAGATCGCGGGAAACGAAATCTACGTTAGGCCCTCCCATCATAGTCGCATATAGCATGA
Organism: Micropterix aruncella; assembly: GCA_944548615.1. Taxonomy (NCBI): domain Eukaryota; kingdom Metazoa; phylum Arthropoda; class Insecta; order Lepidoptera; family Micropterigidae; genus Micropterix; species Micropterix aruncella. The sequence goes on along the minus strand of OX155965.1, from coordinate 4,636,190 downwards.
ACGGATCGTCATCGGACCTGGGAAAAACAAATGAATTAAATGTCATATCTGGACTGAGGGTTATGCTCGCGAAACATTCAGAGAAATTCGATGTAGGAAAAGTGACCGAATTCAATTAGGGGCCACATATTACGCAATCAAGTTTTTGGGATTTTCAACGCCCCCCCCCTCCTCGAAGTCAATAGACGTAATCAGCGGTCTGACCCCCTACCCTCCCAAGATTACGTAATCGACCAAATTTGCGAAAAATGTGAAGAATCGTGAACCCAGCCATTGATTTTACACTATAAAATCAATGACCCAGCGTTTGTAATAGTCTAGTCCAGGGGTTCCCAAACTTACTGATGCCGCAACCCACTTTTTAAAATCACAATATTTGGCGACCCAGCGAGAACTTTTTCAGAAAAGTTAGCGAGTGGTTTGATGTAAACAATAAACAATTCATTTGTAAGTATCATAAGTGAGTCTTTATTTTGTAAGAAATTGTAATGTGCGACAACATATAAATAGAAATTTTTGCTAGAACACTTATCCATCGTATTTAGCAAATAGCTAAAACAAATGAATGCGATGCGTAAAGCCGACAGGAACGGTGCGGCGGGCCACTCGATAAGCTATGTCCACACTGTGCCTTTTTTCGTTCAACAAGGGCATGCGTTATAGCGCAGTCAACAGCGCACGTGAGGCATGCCCTTGGCGCATGCCTTAAATCAGTTGAAAGCATAGCGCGCGCTGCGACGCACGCGTTTCCGCGGTCCGTGGATTTCTGTGCAACATAGCGTTCAACATCAAGATGGCGGACGATATTACTTTACAGTTTATTGAAGACTACATAAATTTTCCACAACTTTGGGACCAAAATAACAAAATTTAAACAAATAAAAAGAAATGATGGTCTGCAAGTTTTGGCTACGAAATACAACTTGGACGTTGATGGAGTTAAAAAGAAGATCAAAAGTCTTCGGTCATAAAAGGCCGATCGAAATTGTTTTCGGACATGCGAGTAAAGTTTTTAAAAAGAATATCTTTATCTTCTCGCAGTTCACGCATAATTACATTATTTCGATCCATAAAATATCTTCGAGCCAACAACATGCGCTTGGTTCTCTTTTGTTTTCTAGATTTTCTTATCACCAAGTAGGCCGCACATAGTAGAATCATCTCGTCGCACATGTTGTTATACTGAACGATAATAACGACTCCGGTCGGATGACGCACGGACATGATGCATTCAACAGTTGCTTGCCCTAAAGGAAAGTTGAATAGAATGATGAAGGGAAAGTTGAAGATGAAAGGGGCACAGTGTGGACATAGCTATAGGCGACTGAGTGCGTCGGGCGCGCGGATTGTCGGGAAGCGCGGCCGCTGCCGCCCGGCCGCGCGTGCTCCGGGGGCGAGCGAGACGAGACGCGGCGCTGTCTCTTCGTGCGGCTATTTCATCTTCCCACGCTGTTACAAGGTTGCAAGTTTAATATTCTATTATTTTCAAGTGCTATATTTATTTTATTTATTTATTTTATTTATTATATTGTCTGTAGGTATCCTAAATACACTTAGACTCCTCAATCTATCTCGTCATCTATCTGCCTTATTATACCCTACGTTCATACGTTGTGTTGGCGACCCACCTGAATTCGGCTCGCGACCCACCAGTGGGTCGCGACCCTTACTTTGGGAACCGCTGGTCTAGGCGGTTAGTTCCATATTCTGACAGAATACTGCAAATTGTGATAAAAGCAAATCCTTTTGCACACGTGTTCATTAGATCCAAATAGTCAATTTGGCCCGCCGCTCCGACATATTTGACCTTTCGGACTCAAAATGGCGGCCGTTTTACAAGATGGCCGCTAATAAATCAAAATTATTTTTCTCGTGCTAATTTTATGACCGATGGGCCTTTTTTGGCTATTTTCAGGTCGTACATTTCAAATATGATGCAGAAAAATAAATTCTGTTAATATTCAGTATTTTGAAAATTGTTAACGAGTATTTACCTTACCGTTACGTTACACGCGTGTTTTTCGAGTATTTGCACACTGGAAAAGACGAACCTGAATTCAGAACTATCAAAAAGTCAAACGAGAGAGTAATTTTGAGTGTGCTGAAAGTAATTTTTGAAATTTGCTACCCGGAATATATGGAAAATTTGAAAAATCTTCGGCAAAAAACTTTTGGCAAACAAACGACTGGGAGAAACCGGTCCACCAGCTCTGAGGCCTGAGACACGGGAGTCTTACCCGGGGTAGCCTTTCACTCGAGGAGGCTTCTGAATAGGAGCTGAATCGCGAGTTGAGCCGATCCGAGAACAAAATGGATCTTGTGGCCCAAGCTGGGATAGCAAGGTATACGTCCCAATGAGGTCAGCTCTGATCCGATAATCCTTGAGTGTGAGCAGTAGCAACCTGCAGAGCCTATCTGACTATCCGAGCTTTTTTAAACCCATTGGCGTCTTGGTCGCTCTGCGCTGGGCTTTCTCGAGAGATTCTCATCTTTCACAGAGTAAGGATTCAAGATCAGGAATCCAAACTCTAACATTGGTCTGATGTAGGTTTTGTATAATGACAAAAATAAGGCTGGGGTGGAATGATTGCGGATGTTTTTTTTTTTTTATGTGTCCAGGCTTTTTTAGGACATGTTTCCTAAAATAGTACATGTTGATTAATCTTTCCAAAAATATGCGGCCTGGAAAAAAAATGCGGATGATATACATAATTGAGTTGGCCTTTTTCACGATCTGTGTAATGTGCTCACCCTACTTCAGATCGCTCACTATCGTTATGCCCAGATCCTTTTCCTTTTTTAAACTTGATGATAATCATGAATTTGATGAGTTTTAAAATGGGGAGTACCTTGTATAAATGAAAATAAAATATAATCAATAATTTCATTAAAATAATAGATGACCATGGAATAAATAAAATAAATATGAAAGAGCCACGCTTACAGGTTTTCCGTCAGAAAGATGGAAGCCATGCTGTTCCAGTTTCTGAACTCGTTACATGAGCGGATGTGCTTCCGTCCGAGGATGAGGATGTTGCGCCCCTGTTCGACCAGGTGCCGCAACATGTAGGCGACGTGTTGGCCAGTTTTGTCAAACTTGATGGTCGCCATGACGACGTTGAGGACGTCGATGACCATGTCGTACGGCGGCGCTTTCACCAAGAACTCCTCGAATCGCACAACCTCCTGGGGAGAGGCCTTCATGTAGACGTTCTTTCCGATGATGACTGTATCCATGATACTCGACTTGAGTTCATTGAACTCCGCTTGAGTCAGAGGGTCGTTTTTCAACCTTTCGCCGCATGACGGGCATTCTCCTCTGAAAAACAATACATATATACTAACTTGCGCTTTCAAGCATTTTGTGAACAAGATCAAAGAGAACTCCCAGATCTTTGACTTTAGTGACTCTACTTAACACAATATGTAACGGTGCAATCGGTAGAGCTTAATTAAACTAACTGATTATAAAATTCATGCCTTTGTTTGTGACATTCTACAGGCAACTACATCACAGGAATGTTTAAGTTCGAATGCGTAATGTTAATTTTCAAAATGTAATAAAATTACCTTTTAGTTTTATTACATGTTCGAATTTTTGTATGCGTGGAATGTTTGTTTGTTTCACACTTTTTTGTGAAAATTCACAACGGGCAGGTTTATTATCAGACGAAAATTTCTTACAGCCAACCTTCTATGAAGTGTTTATATGTATGTATGCATGTAACATGCGTGTCTATGTTATGTTATTGCAATCGATCGACAGAATTGAAAATGAAATACTGTTAATTTTATCCCAACGGAAGATGGAGACCCAGCCGGGCATCCAACCCGGACAATACAATGTAAGCTCACGCGACCATCGGTCCGTCAATGTCACAACAGAGGAAGGATAGAGAATGAGAAGATCTGATTACTTTTTAGAAAAGTAATACTTTTTGTAGTGAGTCCTAAATGATTCTAAAGGCAAGTTTCGTATATTTGCTAGGAAATCGTTCCAGAGTCTTGCCCCATGGACACAGAAGTAGAAATCGTAGTAGAAGTAGGAGTAGAAATCAGTATTATGATGAGAAATTTTGTGTAAATTGTCAGAGGCTGACCGAAGTACGAGACCGTGAAAACTTAATGGTTCAAAGAGCTCTTGGAGATAGGATGTTGTTGATTGGGAGAGTAAACGATAAAGGAGCGCAAGTATATGAACATTTCTCCTTTGGCGTACCGGCAACCACTTTAACCGCCTACTCGAACGTACGTGATATGGCCGCTATCTTATCGCTCAAATGCAACAACCCATATCATGCTCGAGTATGAAAAAAAAAATAATCAAAAAAAACCGAAAACCCACAAAGCGTACGTGATAGGTCAAATTGTTCCTACGATTCTAAATACGAAAAAGGGTAATAAATGGGTCTCTTGTGTAAAAAAAAATGTTTGGTATATTGTAAACAAATATTGTTATTAAGAAATCTAATGAAAACAAACTAAAATAAGTTTAACGTTCTTAACGATTTTTTACCTACTTTTTTTATAATAACCCAAAGGTAGGGAAGTTAACATTGCCCTATATTCAGACACGGAATCATACTTTCGTAGACCAAAGATGTTAGATTTGCAAATGGATTTTGCAAATGTTAAAGTTTGTTGAGTAGTTTCTCTGATAAATCATGATAAGCCACATCTGCATTGTCAAGAAAAGGTAGGAGGAGAGACTGTGCAAGAGTTTTCGTTGTGTCCATAGGAAGTGTAATTATGAGAGTTTATATTAGTCCTTGCTGTTATTCGCGTGGTACTTAGCCTCTCAGTGGCTCGTGCCAACAAGGGTTCCACAGTATCCTCCCAACCCCCAATACAGTTTGTGCGGGTTGGCTCTAAAGGCAAAAAACATCTCACTGCAAAACCTTTCTCAATAATCGAGAAAGCTTCAGATTGGATTATGGAGGTCGATTCGGTCTCTAAGCAGTATAAATTCCCTGAAAGTCTCGAATGCACAGCCCTGCGTCCAGATATAACTCTTTACTCTCTATCTCGGAAGATGGTCCTTATCGTAGAATAAACTGTTCCATTCAAATTAAATAAATACCATGACCTCGCAAATGCCGTCACCCGGAACGGCTTTACTGTTCACCTTCACGCGGTGGAAGTAGGCGCTCGTGGCCTGCCAGCTAAATCTTTGTTTCACCTTTTTAAAGTTCTTGGTCTCTCCAGGAAAATAATCAACTCCTTTTTAGAAAGTTATCTAAAACCGCGATTTCTGCATCTCAAATTCTATGGCTTCGAAGGGGGAGTGAATGGGTGGTAAGGTGAACGCTCACATGTGGCAAGACAGCTGTCCTAAACCTACCACAGCCGGTCGTAAGTACGGAATCCACCGTTCACCTCCCAGAAGTGTAATAATTATATATGATGGGCCCGATTTTTGGTCGGTGTATTCCATGGCAGCTCCATTTGTATTTTATTTTTATTTTATTCTGTTCAGATAGTCGACAAACTATTGCTTACAAAGTCCTTTCAACAAATATTAAAAGTAATCACCTAAAACTGACGTGAGTGGGGCAAACGTCCCAACCGAGGTTATCCTTGAATATCCTATGAATGTCATTCGCGGTGCTCGAATCAATTTTAATCTCATTTTCCTTTAAAAATGAGAACATCCTTTCGATCTGGGTCAGTTTTTCCGCTGGGCTAGAGCCTCGGATGCAGTAGTCTAGCCAAGATTTGTATATCTGCGATTGCAGGCTTTTATGCTGGGCGATCATTTCGTGGATGAGCTGCCATCCGGCGTCGACCTGGCCATCGGAGAACAAGGCTTGGATGGTGGAGGCGAACGCCGCGGAGGAGGGCACCTCCACTATTTTGATCTCGTTGAGCATGGCGAGGCAGAGGCGCCAGTCGCCCGTGTGTGCAAATGCGGCAATGGCCGCCGCGTTGGTCCCGGGGTCCAACATTGTGTGTTTCTCCCGCAGACCGGAGAGCAATCCTGCGAGAAAAGCCTTTTCTGCTTCGCTGAACGGACGCTGCGCTCCGAGCGCGCCGTACAAATCGAACATCCCCCGCGCCGTTACCAAGTTCAGTTCCTCCGGACGCGCCACGATGTACTCGCAGAGCGACAGACCCTGGTCCAGCCGGTTTTCCTTCCCTAGCTGATTTAGCATTATAAAATTGAGCGAGCTGGCTTTCAGAAAGTCTAATTTCTCAGCCACTTTTTTCTTGACTAAAGACCAGTCTAAGTTATTACACTTTTGCTCGTGCAATATATCGCTTATCGTTATTTTTACTGTCTTTTCCGTTGCCAATTGCTCCCGGTGTACTGCAATGAAAACATAAACCAAAATGAAGTTATAATCAAAGAAGTAACCTTCTCCCATGTTCTCCCTCTCTAGCTAGCTAACTTTACTGGTTTTGGAACATTCATCACCATTTTTTTTGTTCTTAACTATCTTGTCTCCCTCCTGCAAGATTTGAGTGAAGCTGGCACGGCCCAAACCTTTCTGCACCTCCTAATACCTCATATACTCTAATAACATAATGTACTTTCATGGGGTTATATTTCCGGAACTCTGCACCAATTTAGAGCGGGGTTTCGCTTGGGGCCATAAACTTAGTGCTTTTCAGCGGGGCAAATAGCGCAATATTGGCTTCCTTATTGTTTAATGCCTAAATTGCAAGAGGACTGGCTATTAGCTAACGTTTTTTGATTATTCTATTGCAAAATATTCATGGTTGTTTTGAAACTTAGCCCCAAACTTACCAAAAACGAGAGACGAAGACAAAAGACAGTGACCTATCTTAAATTTATTATCATATCATTGTTAAATTTCTCAATAAATGAGATTGGGCCAAAGAGAAGGGCCAATTTCTACAATTTCTCTAAATACACCCTTGAATAGAACTTCCTAAAGTATTAGGACATCAATTTCCCGCAAAATTATCTCAGTTGGGATGATTTTGCGTGCATTTATTTGTTGTTACGAATAAATGCACCGCATTAAACAACGAAGCATAAAACTGGGAACTTTCGAATGTATAAGCATAACCTAAAATACCTTTGCCTATCAGCCGGTAAGGAACACTAAAATTTACTGTTTTTCCGTTAAACATTTTTAACGTGGCATTTCGTAACGCTAAATTCCTAATAAACATTCTGGAAATTTAAATATAATCAATTTCAAAAAAATACAACTCCACACCAACATATAACCTAATTTCTTCTTCTAGCTGTCGCTGTCAGTGTGACAGTTATAAGGAGGATAACATATCGATAGCTATTAGATGTCGATTACTTCTCATTCGACAGCATTTTTTTTGTACTCCATAATTTATATTCGATTCATTTATTTATAATGAGTATTGTTAAGTCTTTTCATTCTAATATTCTATGTATCTTTTAGATTTAGATGTGTGCATCTAAGTCTTTTAGGTATATACAGTGCCGTATGTACCCATGTAGAACCCTTGAGGCCGTCAAAATATTGGGGGCCTCCTTTGAGCTGTTAAACATTCCGACGATGATATAGTGTAGACTAGGCGTGTATATAAACAAAACACGACCGCAGCGATATAGTGGGCGGGAGACATATTTGACAACGCTTACGTCGTGTAAAGACGCTCTTATAAACAAAATACGATTGCACAGTTTGGCAGCGGCCAATTGTGTATATTTTTTATCAGTCGGATCACAAAGATTATTAAACATTTTCTCCGTAGAATTTCAATTCAATAATTTTTTCTATCTATTAGAAACAATTTAAAAAAATACGATTTTAACGATCCCTTGTCGCAGGGCCCCTAAAAGGCATGGGACCCATAGGCCAGTGCCTACTTAGCCTATTGGATAATCCGGTATTGGTTATATCTGTGTACATAACCTTTAAGGCAGGGTTTGTTCGACTTAGACGAAATATATATTTTTTTGTTAACCAAATATAGTTGAGTTTCTAAAAAAATACATTTTACTTCAATTTACTGAAAATTTCAATTTCAATTAATTGAATAATTTCAATTTATTGAAAAATTCAAATGATAAAATATGTCATGGTGTAAAACGAACATTACAAATCTTATCTTACCCATACCGTAACCATTGATTTTATAAAATCAATGCCGTAACACTTAGAGGTGTCAACTACAATGGGGTAACCAGCCACCTCAGGGTTTTAACGATATTGATCGATTTATCTTCCGCAAGGTAGGTATAGAAGACTTAAAGAAGAATACAAACCTATCATCCAGCTAAGCCAACATACCCGTCAGAGGCCAACGTCTTACGGAGAGGCATTGGGAAAAGTTACCCAGCGGCAGTCTCGCCCCCTGAGTACCAGTTTTGGAAGGATATCTCCGTCTGGAATTAACCATCAGGATACCTCCAACCTCCCAACTGGCTACGGGTTGGAAGTCGCTTGCGCGACCTCTACCTGCCGTATATTCAACGGTGATTCTGTTTGAATCTATTGCGGACCATTGGCATCTTTTGCCCGGCTCTGAATTCAGGATCAGCTAATTGGTAATTTCAAAGTGGTTGACGACAGGTCAACATCCACTCCCGCTGCTTAGGAAACAGTATATATCCATAGTCTCCCTACTACTTCAGTATGTAATTGCCGTTTGAGTGTACATGCCGATTGGCTATCGCCTCTCGGTGCGAAAACCATCCAGTAGCGCCATGAGGCAAGTAGTCCTACCCGGGGTAGTCTTCTACACGAGGAGTTTACTGAATAGGAGCTGAATCGTGAGTTGGACCGACCCGAAAATACAATGGATTTTATAGCCCAAGCTGCACAAACCGTTCGCTACCCTATCAGTTTTATGATGTCGGAAATATAACATTTTATGGTTTTTGATAAACGCATTTGGTATTAATAATAGTAAACCGTAAGAGCCGCTCTTGGCTGGATGCCGCGCTTGTGATGCAACAGGTCAATAGCATCGCATCAAGCGAATTTTACGTGAATCGATGGGTGATTCTTGAAACGATATTGTCTCAGGATATAATTGACTTCAAATAAAATTAAAATGCAAAAAAATAAGTTGAAGGATATTCTAGCAACAAAAAAAATATGAATAATCTAGCTATTTCGCTTTCTGGTTGTACATACGTATATTTCGGAGACCATTGGCGAAGGAACCAAATCCAGGATATTGGGTGGATAGCCAAAAGAAAAACAAGAAGAAGAAAAAGAAACCAAGATAATATCCTCGTCCCAAAGCTCTTATTGAACCGTTCCGCTTTTATTATCCGGCTCACTCTATTGAACCGTTCAGTCAGAATGTCGCTTGATATCAGTAAAGCAGTTAATAATGTATGTACATTATCAACATACGAAATCGAAGACTATCGCGGTTATTCGACATTATAAGTGTAAGATAAAAGACGAATTCACCGCGTGAAGATTGTAACACCCGACGTTTCGGCGATTGCAGGCACACCATTTTCACAGTATAACAGAACAACGTATCTTAGCCGTGAAATCGAAGCCTATCGCGGTCGTTTGACATTATAAATACGATGAAACGAATTTACCGCGTCAAGTTTGTAGCACCCGATGTTTTGGCGACGTTGCAGCCGCCGTTGTCCATGGTAGACTGGACAGCCTACCCTGGACAACAACGGCTGCAACGTCGCAAAAACGTCGGGTGTTACAAACTTCACGCGGTAAATTCGTTTTTTAAAATCTTATTTATAACATATCAACAATATTTAATTCTTCAATATGTCTTCAATTCTATTTAATTCAACAACAATATCTAATTTTTACAGTTTTACGGCTCATGAGTGATAGAGAAGGTTGTGTGATGTTGCATAAAATAATTTTGAGAATCTCGTGATTTTTTGCGGTTTGAAATCCCGGGAATTGAAAAAAGGTTCTTAACAATTGTCTTTCCTGTCATCCGTTGCCCCGTTTTTGTGTACCTACCAATGGTCACGTGATATACATACAGATAAAACTGCCGGACCGATTTAGTGACATCTGGTATGCCAATCTTTTTCCGATTCTATTTTCTCGAAATGACTATTAATTGTTGTTGTGGATATAAAATGTGTCAAAAAATTACATGTACCATTACATTATATCCATTATATTACATACAACAAATTATCAAACTGTACCTGGATTTTAAATCGATACTTAAAAAAGTATTTGATAAATCAAGAGGTATTATACTTTCGATTCGCTTTAGTGAAGGTATCGATACTTTGCTTTCTATACTAACAACAACAAAAAGCTCCTTCCCTTCTAGTTACATTTTTAAAATTTTACTATTTTTAGTCGATTTGCACTGTATTATAATTTTATGTAATTTTCTGCCTAATTTAAAATAATGATCACGTGGATCACCAGTAGTTGGATATTTATCTATTAATTAATGTAATGGAGATATTTGTCCACACTTTTCCCTCACTAAAGGATGAAACGGCGAACGGTCCAAGGAGGTGTGAAATAAGTGATGCACCGCGCTGCTTGCATACACTCGCTTCCCCGGTGTGCCGCTTAATTCACACCTGTTTGGGCATCTCGCCGCTGTGATCAAGCGCCGTTATTGGCATCTAGCGCCACCTACAAAAAGTTTTTCATATAATCCCTATTTGCTGGCAATATAATTTGGGGGGCGCCAGTTTTGCATGCGGCAGTCTTGCACAAATGTCACTTTTGACAGTTCCAAATCTGTTGAGGGCAGATTTGCAGGAGGCAACCTTGCAGGCGGCAACCTTGCAGGCGGCAACCTTGCAGGCGGCAACCTTGCAGGCGGCATTTTTGCAGACGGCATTCTTGCAGAAAGCAAACTTGCATACAAACCCGAAGTTAGCAACGTTTGAGAATGGCGCATTAGGACATGATTACATGAATAAAATAATTTTATATTATTTTACAAACCAAAAATAAAGCAGTAAAGCGGTCATATGTTATTAATTTTAAATTTAGAAAAATAAGTAGCAAATTATCATGTCAGGGTAAATTAAAGTGGTGAATATTTTTACCTCTCCACATTTAATTACCGGCATCCTTGTAGTGGATGATTCAGTACATCCACTACAAGGATTAGCTGTACAAATGTTTTAAGTTTTTCTGTTAGGTTAGGTTAGGTTAGGTTTTTCTTTCCCTAAAATCGAAGTGACATTAATTACCGGCATCCTTGTAGTGGATGATTCAGTACATCAAACTAAACATTAAAAAAAATGTTTTAAGTTTTTCTGTTAGGTTAGGTTAGGTTAGGGTTTTCTTTCCCTAAAATCGAAAGTTGATTGCTGAGATCCGCGATGGAGAGGACACTCAAAGAAATGGACTGGTTTCTTCCCTACCCTGACATATGAAAACGCGGCTTTTGTCGATTTCTACTCTGGTACCACTAAATTTTAAATAGGTACGATGTTTTGCTTTTAACTTCATTTTCTGCAAAAATGCCGTCTGCAAAAATGCCGACCCTCGAAACGTCAGTTTGACATTTGCAAAACTGCCTTCTGCAAGATTGCCTTCTGCAAAACTGCCGCCTGCAAGAATGCCGTCTGCAAGATTGCCGTCTGCAAATCTGCCTTCTGCAAGTTTGATGGGACCCTATAATTTCCGGCACATGGCAACCTGCCTCCGCGTCGACCAATAGCGAATAAGAGCGAGGAAACATCTTTGAACTTTGAAGTTTCCGTTGTTGTGTACCCGTTTTTAAAAATTAGTGAAGTTTTAACTGCCGCTGGGGTCGGGTAAACCTATTTCCGTATTCCACGAGGATCGCTTAGTTTTGTGTTTTATACAGTTTGTAGTTTCGAACGGTTTATTGCGGGAGCTGTTTATTCTTTTGGACGATTTTTCTTAGCAATAGTAATTTAGTTCGAATCGGTATAACCTATAAAGTGTATTCAATTGAATAATTTGATGATCTGATAAGTTGCTCGAAATGGATACCCGCGAGAAGGATGTTTTGTGAGTATTGGGAATTATTTTATTATGATTTAACTGTTGTAATCGTTGTTTCACGAGTTTGCCTGGCCTTGGGCGGGGCAAAATAAGCGGGAAATCTTTCGAAATCCTCAAATGAATGTTGTAGAATGTGAATACTGCCGGCTAGGATTACTAACAAGATTTTTACAGACCCAGAATCAGTGTGATGAATATTGTCTGGTGATTAAAACATTTTAAATGTAGTTAAGTTAGCTAAACTGCATAAATACCAAAGATTCTTGCTAGAAATATGGTGTGGGTAGGTTGTGTTTCCCTCCACTCCGGTCTTAATCGTCTCAGATGGGGGGGGGGGGGGGGGGAGGGTACAAAATGTATAATATGTCCATCTTCACCTGGAAAAATAAATTTGCTCATTCACAATACTTTACCTCCTGGTAGGCTGGTAAAGTAATAGGTAACAAACGACAGAAATAAATAGAACAAGAAGCCAACCTATTCTTGTAACTAAAGGTTTCATTCAAGGTTCCATTGTAGGTACATAATATACATATTGTATTATTGTGCAAATCGAGCAGTGTGGGAATTAACTACACAAGTCTTAAATGGTTTGATAGTTACCTATCCCAACAGGGTGCAAAGTGTCACCATCCAGGGTTTCCAGAGTGAAAGCTAGCATCTCATGGTGTCCCACAGGGTAGCGTTTTGGGACCTATTTTATTCCTCGTCTACATAAATGTCCTATGTCAGTTACCAGCAGGCCCGGACTGGCCATACGGGCAGATCGGGCAAATGCCCGATGGGCCGGAGTCGACGATAGGGCCGCCGCGCCGCAGGCGCGGTGGTTCAATCGTCGCCATATTGCCATGCATGCGCACGCGCGAAAGGTGTGGCAGCGCAGGGTTGGCGCGGGAGCGGTGCGGGGCGGCGCGGGCCGGGCTGGAGCCAGTGCATGCCAGTGCCAGTGCGACGGGGAGAGGCGAGCTGTATGCACGCAAATCCACGCACGAACGAGACCGCATCGACCGCTTCCAAAAAGCCGAAGGTGTGTTTGTTGACAAATATTTTTACTCATTCATCTACTTCTAATGCAGTGGTGGTAACTGAAGAAGCAACTGTCAAATCACCTCCTGAATGTAACAAAGAGTTAATCAGTCAGGAACAGCAACTCGAACAGTTGAAGTGGACCTTAACTCTAGTTGAAGTTTCCACTTGAAGTTCCCTTCAATATGAACAGCATGGGCATGCCCCTCATTATTCTGCAAATGACGCTAATAGGGAACTAGATAAAAATGTAAATTCTTCATTTAATTATTTTGCACGTCCTGAAAACGATCAGCTGGATCTCTTTTCAAATGTCATCCCAAGCAAGACATTATTGATCCTGTGTTACAGAAAGCTGTAAATCGTAAAGACGGAACCAATCGCAAGTGGCTGACCTACAGCAGTGAACAGTGTGTTTTGTTCTGTTCAGTTTGCCTAGCATTTTATGCAACTTCTGATACCAGCTCAAGCCCTTTTTTACGAGGAATGCAAGATAAGAGACATGTTCACATCAGAGTAAAGGAACACGAAAAAACTGAAACGCATCGTGCTTGTGCGGAAGCTTACATTTTGAGGTCCAATAAAAAAGACGTTCAAAGTTTATTTTTTGTCAACTTGGGTTGTCGACTACAGCGGGCGAGCCCGTCACCACAGGAAGTTTTAACGATTAGTCGTTCTATCTCCCTGGAGTGAACGTAGAAGACTTGGGGACAAAACAGTCCACCATCTAGCTACGTCACAAGCCCGTAAGAGGCCAACGCCTTAACCGCGAGATAGCCAGGAATGTTAACTGGCGGGCCGACACTCACGCCCTTACTTTCAATTGTGACCAGATTACTCCGGTCTCTCGATTGGTTACGAGTTCGAGGTCGCTTGCTCGGTCCTCTCCCTTACGAAGCGGTGAAACGGTGTATACCGAATCTATCGCGGACCACAGCGTCCTTTGCCCGGCTGTTTACCCAGGATCGGATGGCCGATGGTCGTTTCGTTTAATTTTTGTCAATCAAATGTCCTTACATCGAGCACAAGTGCGGAAAAGGAGAAATTTTCCAGATAATAATAGACATTGGGAAGTTCATTGGGAAACGCGGATTAAGTTATAGAGGTGACCAACTGGAAGCAGCATATAGTCTCCAGGACATTACTGTAGACCACGGCAACTTTTTAGAACTCGTGGTTCTCCTCAGCAAATATGATATCTGAAAGATCACTTGAAAGAGTGCATTGACAAAAGTAAAACACTTCATGGTTTGCCAAAGGGGGGTAAAGGCAGAGGATCATTATTAACGTTTTTGTCAAAAACAACTATTAATAAAATTATCCTAGCAGTCGGTGAACTTATATGTAAGAATATTTGTCTGGAGGTACGAGCAGCTGGTATGTTTTCTTTGCAATTAGATACCACTCAGGATATTACGTGCAAAGACCAATGATCAATTATAATACGCTACGTGACAGATGCTCGTGTACATGAAAGACTTCTCGCTGTCGTAGAAAGTGAATCGTCAACTGGAAAGGATATGTTTTCCTTGATTGATGCAGTTTTAAAGTCTGTAAATGTACATAGATATAAAAAGATGCAACGGTAATTCAACGGACGGGGCAGCAAGTATGCAAGGCCAATACAACGGATTTTCTTCATGGCTATCAAAAGAGTCTCCAGGTCAAATTCACGTTTGGTGCTACGCACATGTACTGAATTTAGTATTAGGAGAAACTACTAAGTCGGTTATTGAAAGTGCATTATTGTTTAGTTTGTTGAATGACGTTGCAGTATTCCTTCGCGAATCGTATCCACGCATGGATGTTTGGGAAAAAACTAAAGAGGACGGCAACACGAAAAGACTCTCAACTATTGGCGAAACACGTTGGTGGTCAAAAGATACGGCCGTCAAGAAAATTTTTGGGACATTTTCAAATCCAGACTCGTCTTTGTATGTAACATTGATCATGGCATTGGCAAGAATACAACAAAATGTGCACTTTAAGCCAGTAGTGCGTGTGAAAGCGAAAGCATACATAGAATCGATACTCAAATACGAAACGATAATTACAGCCAAAACGTTTTTAAGAATATTTGAAGTAACTACACCTCTCTTGAAATACCTTCAAACGGCCGGTTTACATATATTGAAAGCTCAAAATATGGTTTCACAATCGAGTTCGAAACTGAAAAAAATAGTCAGAGACTTCGACACAGTTGAAACAACAACAAATAATTTTGTGGCATGGGGTAATGAAAAGTTGGATAAAGTTGAAGACTATGGATATAGAAGTTCAATCAAATGTCCCTGAGAAAAGACATAGAAAAAAGAAATCTATGCCAGGCGAAAGTGCGAATCTATGTACGAATCTATGTACAGGATGAAAGTGTCCGCGATGCACGCACTTCATATAAAGTAGGAGTTCATAACATTATTTTTGATACAGTTACTGCGAGCATGGATCTGATTTTTCTTACCTCGATCCAAAGCGTTTCCCCGAAATAAGAAAAAATGGAAAAAATGGTCCTTAACCTGGTGAACTCGAAGAATTAAGCAGACACTTGACGAAATTTGATGAAAAAGCCACGAGCGAAAATTTGCGGATTGAATTGGAAAATATTACGTTGCATTGGGATAATTTGAAAAATTCAGAATTGGAAGATTATATTGTAGAAGATAATGATAATGAAGGTACAGTGGAAACGACGTTGGATAACCAAGATAATGACACTTTCAAAGCATGTGAGATACGTAGTGCATGTAAAAATTGTTCGATTTGCTTTTTCAAAAATTTACATAGATTTAATCTATTGAGCAGTGCCTATAAGTCTATTGCCCTAGGCTATAAATTTCTTCTTACATTACCATTAAGCCAGGCATGTGAAAGGAGTTTTTCTACCTTAAAAATTATAAAAAATCGTATGAGGAGCAGTTTGTCTCCTCAAAATTTAAATTCGTTCATGTTGCTGGCGGTAGAAAAAGGTCTCTGAATCTAGACTCTGACGAAATAATAGACTAAGTAGCCGAAAGCAGTGAGCTTCTCCGGAAGTCAGTAACTTACATACTTTGATAGATTAGAAACATTTGTCTTTAATAATAATAAATATAAATAGTATCAAAATATATATGTACTTCGTTTTTTTTCTAAGGGGCCGTCCGGCTTCAAAATGCCCGGGCCGATTTTATGTCCCAGTCCGGCCCTGGTTACCAGTAGGTAAAATCATCACATATGCCGATGACACTGTTATATTATTTAAGGGTTCAAACTAGGATTACACATTTGAGAAGGCAAACGAGGGCATGGAAGTTGTTAGAAATCGGCTAGGAAACTTTATATTAATGCTTAATGTTAGCAAAACCAAATATATGCCATTTAATATAAACACCAGAGGTCAACCCACTACTAATCAAACTATTGTAGTACACGAATGCGATAGCGTAGAGTCTTGTAACTGTCAGTCTCTGCAAAGAGAAATATCTTGAAAATATCTAGGCACCACTCTAGATTGAGTTCTTCGTTGTGACTCTCATATACATAATGTGGCTACGAAGGTGCGAATCCTTAGATATGTTTTCAAAGAACTGAGGAATATTCTGGATTCCAAAACGCTAAAAACTGTTTATCACGCTTTATGTGAATCGCTTATTACTTATGGCATAATTATTTATAGTAATTAATTCTTAAACAAAATAAATAAATAAAACGTCCATGATGACTTGTCAGGATGTGTGTTATCTGAGGATTATGACATTACAATGTTTCGGATGACATATCATTTATTTTCTGTGACAAATGTAAGGAATCGTTAATAAATAGAGTTAGATACACAATTAGATCAACTCTTAATTTGGTTTAACTCTAATGAACTACTTCTAAATATTAGAAATGAAAAGTCATTTATTTTATTTATTTTTATAATATAGAATAATTTTATTTATTTTTAGTTTGGATTTCGAGAGCAAGCTTTTGAAAGATGGACGGTGCCTTGCCGAGACACTGTATTCTGACTGGCAGCATCTTGGAACCAACAAAGAGACACGCTTGGACAGGATCGGGAAACTTAATTGCATAATTTCTAA
Organism: Micropterix aruncella; assembly: GCA_944548615.1. NCBI lineage: Eukaryota > Metazoa > Arthropoda > Insecta > Lepidoptera > Micropterigidae > Micropterix > Micropterix aruncella. The sequence continues at coordinate 4,619,194 of OX155965.1, read as the reverse complement.
GTTTTTTGATGAAATTCTCGAAGAGACAAAATGCAAGCTTTCAGACTTGAAGAAGTTCATCAAAGGTAGATTATCTGTCGTTTCTGCTCGTTTTTATTTTATGTTCCCATGCACTTTATTACCGTTTCATAAGTAAACGTAGAAGCTGTTGTTTTTATATTTTTTTTGGTTTACTATTTGCTTTGATTTATTTATATGATTAATTTGGTACTTCACAATTACAGCTCTGGATTAATTATTGTTTACACTATAAAATATAAAACAGCTTTGTGGAAAACTGCTAAAGCTTGACAATGAAATGTTTCAAACAGCCTTAACTCTTTCATTTTTACTGCAGATCTGGAAGAAGAGTCATCCGTTCTGGGTAGATACTTAAGTCTCAATATTGACTTGACTGACTGCGGAATCGATCAGCCTTTGCATAAAAGGCGAGATTTGCTGGAGGAAAAACTACACAAGTAAGTTCATAAATAAATACAAACAGAGCGGTTAGGAAATTTATTGACCATGGTCAGGCCCGCTTCTGAAGGATTGATCATGCTGATAGGATGGGGGGGGGGGGACAAATAGCCGATGGTATATCTACCTGTACTTAGCCCTGGTAGCTGATGGTTCATGTGCATTTGTGCCACTAAGACCCACCTCATTCTTAGGGTCGGCTCAACTCATTGATCAGCTCCTATCCAGAAGCCTCCTTGAAGAGGATGTACCCTGGTAAGGACTCTGTGTCCCAGGCTACGGCTGGTGGATCAGTTTCCCCTGGTGGATGACCTTTAGGTGCTACTAAACAGTTTGCGAAGCAGCGCGGGGTCAGCCAATCAGCTATGCTTTATTTTTTGTGCACTCAGACTTTTTTTTTGTGCATCCAGATTGTCTACGTCTCCAAGTCTACGCTCATTCCAGGCTGATAGAACAATCACATATTGTTATACCAGCCTAGGGAGACGGGCTCGCCAGTTGTAGTCGACGCATCCCAATGTCTCTTGGTATGACATGATATGATGTGGTAGCTAATGGTTCTCATGCAGTTGGGCCACTGACGCCCACCTCGTTCTTTGGGATCGGCTCAAATAACGGTTTAGCTCCTATTCAGTAGCCTCCTCGAATTAGTGTCCTAGGCTACGGGCAGGTGGATCAGTTTTCCTTGGGGGATGATCATCGGGCGCTACTGGGCGGTTTCGAGACTGGGGGTTTTGTGAGTTATTTTCCATAAGAAGTGGTGGAGGGGGGGGGGGGGTAGCTGTTGACCTGACGTCTGCTATCCTTAGGAACAATCCGTTGACCACCCGATCCAGAGTGAAATGACTGGCAAAGGGCGCCACGGATCTGCGGCAAATTTGATCACTTTGTGCAAGTGGAAGCGCTTTTACGTTGGAGAGCAATTTACAACCTCCAATGATGAATTAGGAGACCCAGCAGTTATACTGAGTTTGGAAGACCTAGCAGACCTAGAGTTCATTTTAGCGATCGAGGCATTGATGTTTTTAGGGGAGAAATGATTTAATAAGAGCATTAAGAAAAATCTAAAAAGATGGATTTGGACCTTTGTAATATCAAGTTACATTATCAATTATCGATTTTTAAATATGTGTTTTGCAGGTATCGTGTGCAGGTATCAGAGCGGAAGACAGAGATAAACCGCTTGAGAGAATGGCAAGAGGAAATATGCCGCTCTTTGGGTGTGACTCCCACGGGAATCCGCGAGGAACCTCTCCTATCAGAAGCAGAGGTATCCAAATTGAAAGCGCGCCTCGAGTTGTTGCAGAAGGAACGCAACCAGCGGTTCGAGTCTTTCCTCTTCAAGAAGGAGGATATCAGGAGGTTGATGGGTGAGATCTTTTTTCCTAACTTATTAATGACTTTATAAATAAATTCTATTGTACAATATTTATGTATTAAGAGTACTCAATCACTTTCTCCCCATGTAAAACAAGAAACAAATATCTCCCGAGTGAAATGTCAAAATGGAATGAAAATTTAGTGGAAAATGTTAAAAATGAAAATATTGTTGAAAATGAAAAGAAATGCAGCCAACATTGCCACACAAAATAAACCTTTTAGGTCGCCATTTTATTTTTATCCAGTTGCCTGAATGTAGCACTTGCCAGTAGGAGAGCACTATTTGTATTTGCGATTTTGGAACCAATTTTTTAAATCAGGTTTTGCTGCTTATTTCGCTATAAAGTAACAAAACCTGTTGCTAATCCATATTTAGTCTGATTTACATTCATTATTATATTAAATATATAAAAATACGATAAAAGCACATAACGGATGGGAAACAGAGCGCTTTACATAGTCGGCTTTATTTGCATTTGCCTTATATTTTATATTGATATTTGCAAATTACATTATTTTGAAGAACATTTCGTAAGGAATCGGTTTCTGTAGATAGTATTTTAGCTACATGCTTTTGATGTATAATGACGGTTGATCCCCTCTCAGTTAGGCTTAATAAGTTTAGATATTTTGACCTTCTAAGAACATGGTGCCATTTTTGAATTTTGTATCCGCCTATGAACTAAATATATGATTTGAAAGTGATATTCTTTTTTTTAATTAGATGACATATATGGTTATCCTATTTTTAATGACATATATTGATGACATACATATATAGATGACATCTATTTTTGTCTTATTGTTATTTTCCAACTCCTAATTTTAAATATTTAATCGTTTCTAACACGGTTTTGCAATTCTATTATTTTGTGCATAAATGATCAATGTATATATTAATATTATTTTCAATTTAATAATAATAAATTCATTGAGAAAAGGATATATGCCATTTTTTTAAACACGATATTATTGCAAGAACATACAAAATTAAATGCATACCTTAGAACAGGTTCTGGCCTAGTTAGTTGACGCTGCCACTGATTATGCAATGTATTTATTTTCTGTTTATGATACAATTTTTTAAATATTTTTAAGCATAATTCCCAAGCTGAAATTGTTCACTCTCATTTTATATTTGCATTACTAAATAAATAAATAAATATAGTATATAGCGACAGTTACAAGAACTTGAGATAAGTTTTTTCGCTTTTTTTTCTATTGTTCTCCAAATTTCAACATATATCCTGCATACTTTTGAAATAAAAAAAAATCTAGAATGCATTTCATACAATTATAATGAATTCCGTTAATAAATAACTGTTCAGAAAAAAAACAGTTATATATTGTAAATTGCGCAGTTTGTGTAAATTCCAAATATTCAAAACGATAAGGTCATTTTTTTATAGTAAAAATGTATTTTGAAGTGACTTAAAATGTTTGCTCGTTTTATTTGTTAGATAATTTGTTTCCTGTTTTGTATAAGGAGCAAGAAATTGAGTGGGCTCTTAAATTAAATTTAAATTTTAGCCGATTTAAACATGGCCGCCTCTAATGACTTTGAGAGGAGGCTGCTAATAGGAGAGCCAGCGCAATTTGTCCTCACGGATGACAACATGAGTAAAATCACCAACATACATGATAATCTTTCTGGCAAGCTTCAGCAGATGAAGGATATGGTAAGTTTATTTGTGCTCAATTTTTTGCAGGGTGTATCAAAAATATCCAACATTTAAAATTTCGAGGCTGTTATAATCGGACTGTAGATAATCAATAATAATCATCGGACTGTAGAGACTGCGTCACATTATTGTAATTCATTTGCCCCGCCAAATAGCAATTCATATTTTCCCGCCTGCGGTGTTACCACTGCATAGAATCATCGGAGTCAGATTTCAATATTACATCACTGTAAACACTCGAGCGATGGACAGCCCGTGCGCAATTCTCCGCGGTATCACTAGGGGTTGAGCAAACAACGAAATAAAAATGGAAATAATAAAGGACTCTTGATTATTTTGCAATTGTATTTTTCATTGCTGTTTTTTTTTGACGTCTTGTACATCAAGTGTTGTATCTACTAATGAATATTAGCGACCATTAGGCAAGTAATGTAGTCTAGGACAGGCCTCAGGAAGTCAAAGAAACATGTCGCTCAGTCAAAGAAACCCAAATGTTGCCAAATATGTGCGACGACTTGGTCGCATGAAAAAAGCTCCTCACCAGCAGTCATATCACGAATACTCTCACGGTACAATCGCTTTTGATGATTGAAAAGCGAGAATTGTTTTCAACAGCATTATGAAAGCTATCGATATGCAACGAAATAACAATCATCCACTAGCTTTCCTCTGGCTATTCTAGTCATAGATTACATAAAACACATTTTTATATTTTTGAATAATTTTCCCATTTTAAAATCTCTGTTGTGTTATATTAAAGAAAGAGACGTTGAGAGAACCCATTCATTATAATCAGTTTGTAATATTCAAATAGTTTAAACAATTAAAATGACAATAGTTTGTTTGTTTGTTTATACTCTTTATTGTGAAAATGTCACAATGGGCGGGTTTATTGTCATATGACAATCTCTTACAACCAACCCTACTATGACGTGTTATATGTATGTGTGCGAGTAACATGTCTGTAAGTGTGTGTCTTGTTATTGCATTCGATCGACAGAATTGAAAATGCAATTCCGTTAATTATACTAAATTAGCAATTAAAAGGAATATTTTCGCTTGGGCGCTCATTTTACTGAGTAAGTAAATAATTATAATAAATGCAGCCACCATCACCATGCAAAAAAAAAATCATCCATTTTATTTTTATACAGTTGCATTTTCGATAATTGCTTAACCCCTAGAGCCCCGATTGGCCGATATCGACAGAAACACGATTCAGCGTGACGGCCCCGTTTTAATTTTATTTTAATTTACTTTGTTTTATTTTATTATGTTAATATGTTTTATTTTAATTATGGATACAGTGGGTTGGCAGTAATTAATGTTTTGGTGAGACAGTGTCATAAATCAATTTTTTTACTAATTTTCACAAAATTTTTTTTGGACATCAACTTGTCAATCGGCTGAGGGGCCGAGGCCTGAAGGGTTAATGGGCGTGTATCGATCGGCGCTATCGATTTAGAATCAGTCTTCGCAGCTTATTTCTTGAGACAAAAAAGATAAGTGTTGCTACAGATGAATGCAAACAACCTAACAGAAAATGGTGACCCAGCCGGGAATCGAACCCGGGACCTTACAATGTAAGATCAGGCGACCTAACCACTATGCCACCGGGCCGTGTCACAATAGAAGGTTTAGAATACTACTACATTACAGATTTCAATTATCAATCTCAAAAAAAGACCCAACATACTAAAACACAATATTTAATAACAAAAGAAAATATGTAATACCTACAAGTATTGCAAAATTAAAACTTTTTTTTGCTCATTTTATTTTCCGAATTTTGGGAATTATTGACTAAAACTCCCTGGGATCCGGATCAACATTCCCCGGGATTCCCGAGATCAGGAGCCTGGGATAGAAACACAAATAATTATACTTATCTTTTGATAAACTCAGGTAATGGAATTGCGAGAGCAGCTTCACATTCTATGGGAGAGATTGGAAGAAGACCCTATTTATAGAACCAATTTCCTAGAAGCAAATCCTGGCCATTCACCCGTTACTGTAGATGCTTTGCGGCGGGAGATCACCCGTTGTGAAGAGAAAAAGAGACAAAACCTAAAGGTAAGTTTACTTTTATAACATCTTCACCACGGTCTACTCTGATCAGAGTTTGCAAAAAAAATGCCTGGCTCTACTTCATATGGAGTTTTAATACCTAGTGTAGTGAAATGGCAATAAAGTGTACTGAGTTGAGTTAAAGTATTGAACTCAAAAGAGTTTATAATAAAGTAAAATAGACAGGTTGTCCTTCGTCCTATTTTTGTACAGCGGTTTGAATTTTAGGAACTTAGAAACTGTTTTTATCAGATTTTGCAGCTTCCTTTGCAAAAAAAAAATACGTGTGGCACTCGGGGACTGCCGCGGTAAAGCTATTGCATAGCATTTTTGACAAATGCTATGCAAAAATGCTATGCGTTGAAATTATTCCGAATCATTTGCGGCTGCGGTAGCAAATGATTAGGAATAATTTAAACGAATTTTTTATTCGATAAAGCAAAAAAATGGATTATTCGAAAAAAATCGTAGATAAAAAGATAGATAATTAAATTATCTTTAAAATGGTGCAGGTTTCATAATAATACGCCAGATAGTATTTGCGTAATAGTCGTTTTTGTGTTCGGTTAGACCTAATTTCACAAATTAATTACACTATGTAATATAAACAAAGTCTAAAATATTCGAAGCTAAGAATATTAGGAAAATGTTCTTGTTTAACATATATTTATTTCGAATCGTAAGCAGTACTCGTTTAGACGTAATTATCAGTTTAAAATCATTAATTGTCGTTAAGAAATTTCTTCATTCGGTCGCCGCGCTGGCCTACTAGGCCCGCGATAAAAGCTATGCAATAGCTTAAAAAACACCCCACAATGCCCCCTCCCCCCCTAACACCCCCCTAAACCCAAATCCTCCAAAACCTCCCCCCCCACCCAAGAGCACCCCACCCCCTAAACCCCTTTTGCATTCTTAGTACTTGGGTATCTCTTGAAGCACTCTAGATAAGGGGGGATAGGAACCCACGGAGAAAGAAGAATATTGGAAAAAAACAATATTTTCGTCCGTAACAATTTATTTATTTATTTTTTTTGTTTATTTAATTTAACAATTCATTTACAAGAACACAAGTATCACTAATAATCATATCATTAAAAAAATATATATAATAAAAATTAAAATTAAAATTAAACACATCCTGAGTACTTATGTATTTTTTAAAACACTAGATAAAACGGGAGAGGAACTCACGCAAGAAGAACATAGAGAGAAGAAGAATATTTTAGTCCGAAACTATGCATCCTGAGTACATGGTCTATCGTCTTCAAAGTTAAAGTGCTTTAGATAAGTTGGGATAAGGAACTCTCGGAAGAAGAACATCGGAAGATGAAAAACACTTCTGCCCAAAACGAAAACGGAATTGCTTGATATATTCGGAAAAATACCCACTATTTAAACGTACAGTACCATTCGAGTGTAGATGTTTGTGTAGTATTTCTGTGGTATTAAAAAGGTATTTTTCCAAAAATGATATAGTATTTTCTTAAATACGGCGGTATTAATTTTTTTGTTGGCGTCGCTTGTTTACGAGATTTTCCAACCAAAGATCGCAATGTGATTTCGGTCCGACAAGGCATCTGTGTACCGAACTTCAAGTCTTTTAAGTTCAAACATCTTCTCTTATGTACAGTATATGTCGTCTCTATAGATGGCAGTATCTATTCGATATCATATCTCAAAATAAAATAATAAAATAATGGCTTCGAAGGGGGAGTGAATGGGTGGTAAGGTGAACGCTCACATGTGGCAAGACAACTGTCCTAAACCTACCATAACCGGTCGTTAATCCGGAATCCACCGTTCACCTCCCAGAAGTGTAATAATTATATATGATGGGCCGGATTTCGATCGGTGAATTCCATGGCAGCTCCGTTTGTATTGTATTTTTTAATTAGGAGATGAATTTTTAAATTATAACTTATTATTTAAAGATTATTTACAAAAATATGTCAATTTTATTTGGTATACAAGTTTCAATATATAATAATTAGGCGCCTTAAAGTTCAAATAGATTAATATAATCATTCTAATCTCTTTATATTATTTCTGTGATGTAATCAGCTTATATATAGATGGAATAGATGGTACTAATAATAATTTATTTTTATTATTGTTACCATTGTTTAAATAATGCTGTTTTTATAATAAATCAGTCCTTTATAATAAAAAAAACATTCATTATCAATGTTATGACGCCAAACAAATTGCTATTAATATAAAATCGAAGACTATCGCGGTTGTTTGACATTATAAATAAGATAGAAAACGAATTTATCGCATGAAGTTTGTAGCACCCGACTTTTAGGCGACGTTGCAGCCGCCGTTGTCAAGGGTAGACTGAAGAGCTGTCAATCCGTTGTTTTGCGGGTAGGCCTCATACCGCTTCCGCCACTGCGTAGGTTATAACGGTGGTGGTGGGCCGAGCTCGGACCGCGGTAAATTTGAAAATCCATCTTGCACACAACATTCTCTGTATCCTGTTTTACGTCTTTGCGTTCGGCGGCGGGAACATTTTAAGAAGAGGGTTCCACGTAGAAGAGAGTTTGTAACCGTCGTCTCTATTGAAGTTCGGGGTTCTTCTTATTTCAATGGCTTCCCGGATCATGCGAGGAAACTAGAATTGTTCTTTGGATAACGGATTGACAGCTCTTCAGTCTACCCTGGACAACGGCGGCTGCAACGTCACCGAAACGTCGGGTGCTACAAATTTCACGCAGTAAATTCGTTTTCTATCCTATTTATAAATTGCTATTAGTTTTGCTAGACAATGTTATCAGCATCAAAGAGTTTTAAAAATGTTATATGGTATTGAGCAATCTAATATTCTATATAATCAGTGATGATGCTTAGTCAGTGCTCTTCAAAAAGGGGGAGTGGGGGAGGGGCAATGGAGTTTTTAATCAAATGCTCCTGCAGCAGGTTTTAGCAGCTGATCAATTACTCGCAAGGATCCAATTACGCACTATTTTTAGCTGCCAAGAGCAAGAGGCAAGAGTTTAAAAATTGAAAGACTTCAGATGAGATACACTATTGAATTTGCCTTTTCACTACTGGTATATCGACTTCGGTCCACTTCTAATCTTGACAATAATTCCTAAATCCTTCGGTTTTAGCTAGTTTTACTGGTGTTTGGCCAAGGAACTAACTACTTTTGGGATTATTATTTCCTCTCTGGCACAGTTTATTTTGGTCTTATTATCTGTAGAACGAAATCGAGAGTAGAGTATATTTTTAGGTATTATTTAAGCAAAACTGTAGAAGACTAGGCGAATGGCCAGTCTGAATGGCGAATGAAACTACAAATCTTTTGGAGCAGCTGAAAGCTCTGGTCTGGCGGCAAAGGAAATGTAATATGACATTAACCTCACTGCCCATTAAACCAGGTTCCTAATGGTTCCTTGCAGCTTGGGTGTGATGGCCTGCCTGTATTCTTAGGTCAGATTAACTCCTGGTTCAGCTCCCATCCGATGTCCTCCGTGAAGAGGGATGAAGGGCCGCTGTGAACACGGCCTATGGCCGTAACCAGCAGTCGTAGACATTGGGATCGGAGGTTCCGATCCAGGGGGACACCTCTAGCGGAACTGAGCAGTTTGCGCACCGTTCTGACAGCCAATCGTTTGTGGACTCCAGTGAATGACCAGAGGAAACATATGTTTCCTAAGAATCAAGGGGTAGTTATTGACTTGGCCTCATCTATCCTGAGAAACGATCCGTTTCTACCCAATCCCAGTGAGAGATTGGCAGACAAAGGGCGCCTTGGTCTGCAGTACATTTGAATAGGAATTATCCCTAGCATCAGGTAGAGGCGACCTCGAATCGGTGACGAGACTGGAGGATGGAGATATTCTTCTAAATCTGGTAGTAAGAGCGCGAGGATGGCCCGCTGGGTAGCAATTTACAATGCCTCACGGTAAGGCTTTGGACTGTCACGGGCTGTTAATGTAGTTTAACCATGGATTGTGTTGTCCACAAAGTCTGCATTCACTCCGCGGGAGACAGAATGGCCTGATATCGGTATAACTCCCTATTGTGGCGATTTCGCTCGTAGCAGTTGACACTCCTCAATGCCCATCAAACCGTTCTAAGCCCTAATGTTGCTGTGTAATGCGCTTTAGCGGGAGTATAAGGGAAAAAGGCGTGGGGTGTAGGAAAGAGAGAGGCGCCAGCATTTCAAAGGTTTGCGCAAATGCAGGCTGCTAGCAGTCGGAACCGACTTTTACATCGATGAGGAAGCGCACACAAACTATTAGCGGACAGCGGTCTCATTCAGTAAACAACCACTTAGGAGAAGCGCAATAAACGTACTGATAAAAATGAACAGCTTACGTTTTATTCGCACGGGACGATGAAAGAGAATGAGACGCGCCGAACCGATCGCAGTCAATGTGCTATGTCAATAAAATCACTCTGAATTGAGATTGTGTCCGCTCTACAATGTCTATTCACTAGTCTAATCAGAAAATTACTTCGTCTAATACTTCCCAATTTTTTTAGATTTTTATAGCCAAGCTCCGCGCAGAGATAACGATGATGTGGGAGAAATGTCTGTTTGGCGCGGAGGAGAAAGCTGCTTTCGTAGAGTTCGAGTCGCAGACCTTCACTGAAGTCTTACTCGATATTCACGAGGACTACTTTCGAGGATTGCAGCATTTCTATGAAGAAAACAGGTAAGGCTAAGAAGGGTCTTGAGACATTTTAGTGTATTGTTTCGGAAGTTGCGGTTAGGAGATCAAGTGGCAGTTTTTTCGGTTCAAACAGTTGTCGAGTTCTTAGTATTGCTATCGATTTGACCATGAATCTACGATTTTCGACCAATAATTTACATCGGCTACTGCCAACAAGGGTCTGACAGTACCCTCCAAACCCCCAATACAGTTTGTGCGGGACGGCTCAAAAGGCAAAAACATTCCACTACAAAACCTGTCTCAATAATTGAGAAAGCTTAAGATTGGATTCTGAAGGTCGATTCGGTCTCTAAGCAGATTAAATTCCCTGAAAGTCTCGGATGCACAGCCGTCCAGATCTTCACAGAACTTTACTCTCTATCTAAGAAAATAGCCCTTATCGTAGAATTAACTGTTCCATGGGAATCAAATATTCCAAAAGACCACAAGTACAAACTAAATAAATACCATGATCTTGCAAATGCTGTCACCCGGAACGGCTTAACTGTTCACCTTCATGCGGTAAAAGTTGGCGCTCGTGGCCTGCCAGCTAAATCTCTTACACATTTCTAAAGATCTTGGTCTCTTCAGGAAAATAATCAACTCCTTCCTAGGAAAATTATCTAAAACTGCGATTTCTGTATCTCAAATTCTATGGCTTCGAAGGGGGAGTGAATGGGTGGTAAGGTGGATGCTCACATGTGGCAAGACAGCTGTCCTAAACCTACCACAACCGGTCGTTAGGTCGTAATCCACCGCTCACCCCTCAGAAGAGTAATAATAGTATTATGATGGGCAGACGTGTAATAATAGTATTATATGACGCATCTATTGTACTGGCTCGCACAGATACTCGTTGAAGCGCAATTTATTGACATGTCTCAACTCATATAAATGCAATAGATGGCACTATATAAATGCAATAGATGGCACTAATAATTGAATGTTGTTATTTTTATCATTAGTTAAATTATTGTTTTTTTTTTTAAATCAATCAGTTCTTTATTAAAAGCCATTCATTATCAATATTATTATAGAAATAACTTGCTATTAGTTTCGCCTTCAATGCTATCAGTGCCATCTGCGTTTCGCCGGCGCAGAAGGGTTGCCAAAACATACTATGAAGTTGAGCAATTTAATACCAAATATAATCAATGCTATTGCCTAGATAAGTATCATCCCTAGCCCTAGCATCGACTGCTATTGGCTGCTACAGAACTACTTGGTAGTTCATGCTCATGGTGCTAAATTTAAATCACAAATACTCTGTAATTTGTACATTTTCTGCACGATGCCAATGTAGCACGCCTTGCGCTACATGAGTAAGAGTAAGTGTACCAACTGTGGAATGTTATTTTCAGCAATATTTTCAAGCTGAATACCGAAAGGCGCTTTCTTTGGCAAAAAATGCAGGAGATTGAGGCGCGTGGTACTGAGCCGAGCCGCCTGAACAATCGCGGCGGACAGCTCCTCAAAGAAGAACGTGAAAGAAAAGCCATAGCCAGCAAGGTACATTCTCACTTTTTTACCAAAATATAAGATTGTTTTTTTTTAATTTAAAGTTTACATTTTAGATTATACAGTGGTGTTTACATTAATTAGAACAAACAAAATTTTTCTTCGAATCAGGTTTTTATTGATAATTTGTTTATTATTGTCTTGTTACCCAAATATAAAGAAAAAATAAAATATATATCTAAAAAAAAAATTGCTACCGTTTTCTATACTTATCTCCATTTGAGACACTAAAATTTCGAGATATTCTCCTTTACCCGGGAACTACGAATATGTCAGAAGTGTACTTGAATTCGGCAGTTGCATTTGGCCGCCTATTAGTGCAGTCACTTAAGGGGGGTATTCTGGTCTAGGAATTTGAAATAATCGTTTTATTTCCTTTGCATATTTTCAAAATTTAGGCCTTTAGGAATATATCCTCTAAAGGATTGTTTAAAATTCGAATTATTTTCGGAGTTACAGCGACTTTTGTGACGTGGCAAATAAACTGATCGTGCCGGAACGAGTCGGATCAATAGATCCCCGTACTATAATGTACATAATCCCCGACTTCATGATTATGAAACTAGAACAGCTCGTTTAGCTGTAAGAACTTCAGTAAATTTTATTTCTGAAGTAGAACCAAATGTGAGAATTAAGTATGTTATCTGAGTTACGCTCCCAAAACTTTGTCTCGAACTTTAAACGCTTTTTTCTCCAAACTACTTTTTTCGAACTAGTTGACATGATATCTCAATTTTTACTTAAAGGATTTATTTCAAATTTGGTGAAAATCATCTTTGCTTATCCCTCTGTATCCAAAACCATGGATTTTGAAAAAAAATAACATTAAAAAAAAATGGAAAAATAAAAAAACAGTGGCAAAATATATATTTTTTTAATCGACGCCATTTTGCGAAAAAAAAGAATATCTTTCTCTCCAAGGTCCGGGCATAGCAACGTTCTTACTAATATTTTATTTTTTATTTTCTATTTTTCATAACACTACAAGGGTTGGAAACATGTTAACCAGGACGCACCTTTTTTTAGCTTCTTTAACTCTTTGAATTTTTGGATTTTTTGTTGGTGTTTTTATTTTGTATTATTAAAACGTCAAAGAACACTTTGTAAAAAAATGGATTGTAAAATGTTTTTTTTTATCCTTGGAAAAACGCCTAAAATTTAGGCCCCTAGACCAGACTACCCCGTTAAAGGGGGTTTAACAAAAAAAAGGGATCAACCTCGGAATGAGAGATAATAAGCTGTAAACTCGTATACACCTTCATTTTGGCACTCTAAAAGTTGTTTCAAAAGTCACATAAAATCTCGTGACTGCGTTGTAAGTTATTCAAGGTCACAAAAATAGGTTTTTCACGAGTATCTAGGTTTTTATAGCTCCAATGATTTTAACATCTATTATAAAAATTGTAGAGCATAAAATTGGCGAATTTTGTATCAAACATTTTTTTATGCTTTCAACCGTTTTTGAGATAGAGATAGAGTTATTCACCGAGATTCACAGTTGATTTTGCACTTGCGTTTTTTGTGACCTTGAATAACTTACGGTGCAGACACGAGATTTTATGAGACTTGGGACAACTTTCAAAACGCCAAAATGAAGGTGTATACGAGTTTCCAGCTTATTATATCTCATTCCGAGGTGAAACCTCTAATATGACTGGACTATATGAATAGTGTGCACATTGATAAGATGAAGTGTGACCAAAAACGGTTTAGGCTTTAATGCATTTTTAATATCCAGGTCCTTCTGATGTGGAAGAATGACTTAGAAAGACATTTCCTACTGAAAATAACAATTGTTCCAACTAATTCGCATACTACTGTATTATAAAACATGTAGAATCTACCTAATTAGGCATAATGCTAGGTTTACACGAGTATAGTACTTGTTGTTTAGTACTACTAACTTAGTAGTATTCATCACTAGATCAAGAAGTAACCATTTACTTGTTAAACCATTAGCAGATAGGCATTAGTGGCACAACCTCCGTTCGAAATGGACCACCGCCTTACTTTTCATAGGATTTAAATTCCTGGATAATTTTTTTGGTTATTTCGCAATTCCATCTTTCTGCAGTCATAACCACAAAATAAACTTAGCAAATACCACGTAAGCGAAGAAACACTTGTGTTCACATGTCATTTTAACTTGCCACTTACCCTTGCCGCTGCTGTCCACACAAGTCAGCAAGCCACAAGTGCTTAGTAGTCTGTGGTGGAGAAGTCACTTGTTGCTTAGTGAATAGGATTCGCTTCTATTCATTAGCACTGGCAGTTTCACTAATACTAAGCACTAACATGCTAAGTCAGCATGTTTACAAGCAAGGTATTAATTAGTGCAAATGATCATATGTTTATTTTTATTACCTCTCGTTGCAATATTATAATCAGTAATATGCGTTTTCTGATTTTTAGATAATAAATTCGTATATTTGCCTGATTCCAACAGTTCCAACTTCCAAAAGAGGTTGTTTAACCCTTAAAAAGCTAGCAATGGGAATGAAACTCACGACGGCATGTTTTCAACCCTCGAAAATTTATTTGTAGGGAGCGTTAGTGGCAGCATACTAATGTATAATAATGGTGGCTTATTCAATGAAGGCGACGTTTTTCACATATAATTACATAATTGAATAAATATGGCTCGGCCGCCTGCGAGTTGTCGCAACAGAAAAACCACCGATCGGTGGTATTAGCATTCCAGCGGTTAAACGGGGCTTTTTAGTGATAACTCTCAAGAGCGCTTTCCGGGCTCTGATAAGTGGATGTTAGAGCAGCATCATCAGCTCCTCCCCATCTCAGAACGCCCTACGCAATAATGCTGTGGGCTAAAGCGTAATAAATAATTTTAAGCATCTTTGAAGCGAAGCCTTTTAAAAGTGAGTATCCATTAGGTTCGCGCATTAACTCTGCTCTGCGCATCTGCAACTATCCCAGTAGCGAATACGTTCGCGCTCCTGGAGCGTGCAACGTTGCACGCTCCGCTTTGAGCGCTCCACGCGGTGGCGGTAAATGCTGCGATCACAAAGTGGAGCGCACTGTGTTCGTGGACCCGAGCAAAGTGAGACGTTTAGTAACTGCGAATCCATCGTTATGGAGTGGGCCAAAGTGAAATGTCTAGCTCTAATCGAGGAGTACCGAAATTATTCAGTGCTGTGGGATCCGTAGGATGAGAAATTTAAAAATAAATCCTGCAATGACATGTTTGCTCAACGTTCGAATGAAAACTGCGGAGCACTCGTTGTTCTTAAGTTGGTGCGCTCACTGTCTCCATTTGAGTAGTTGCAGATGCACGGAGCAGAGTTGATGCGCGAACCCAATGAATACCCACCTTAAGGCATAAATAAGTTTATGAAGTAATTTAAAAATACTTTTTAATTCGTTACAATCATTTAATTTTCTTTCTTCGAAACAAACAGACTATTATAAACATTCAACGCAGTGCATCTTTAAACATTTGTGTAGTAAGACACGTCGCTGGACAGGCTTTTTCTTTAGGTTTATTGTATTCGTTGTTTTCGGGGTGTCTATTTATATCGCAATCCGTGCACCTAGGCCTTTTCACTCCATTTTGATCATGAACTTCATTGTTATCTTCTTGCGAATCCTTCATTTTGCAGCCGCATATAGGGCACTCTTTTTCAGTTTTTTTGCAGTTACATATATTTTTCCCTTTTTTTACTTTTATTCGGTTTGTTTTTCTTTCAGTCGGTTTTTCTTTTTTTTTCTTACCTTTATTGCCGCTTGCAGTGGATTTTGAATAGGCCTTTCCCTTCTTTGTTTTATTTTTATTTTCTTCAAAACACACGAAGTTTACTTCGTTTTGAAAGTGGTCATCGTGTTTCGTTCTCGTTTGCGTAGCTGCGCTGATCCCTCTATTATCGATCCTGTTTTTCTTTTTTCTCAAACAACACAAAATTTTACAACAGAAATTATCAAAAGGTTGGCACCAGTACGTTGGCCTGTTTCGTTCGTACAATATCTCACAATCAGAATCAATCGATATTTCGGATTTACGACATTTAATATTTTTACCCCGATTAGGGGAGTAGACGTCGTTTACAGAATCCGAATCTGAACAGATGGTACATTTCTTCGGTTTATTTTGATTGTTGTGCCCCGACGTGCATGGAGGTGAATTTTTGCGTTTTGTTTTCTTTGCGTACTTATTTTCCGCAGACGATCGCACAAAACATTTCGCACCTTTACAGTCTACTCCCTTAACATGTAATGATATAACAATATTGCTATGTTTAGGTTTCCTGGAGCTTTTTGTTGACCTCTGCATTGCTCTAATTTCATTTTATTGCCTAAATTGCAGTGTAAAATTTTAAATTTATATATTTTGACATAAAATTTGAATATTTTATATTCTTTTTTATTTTGTATTAAGTGTTCTTTTATGTACATACAGGTCGATTATTTTATCTTGAGCCGGTTATATGGGTTATTGTGCTGCGTGGCCCAAGAGAAACTTTTGAAAAGAAAATTTTTATTTAATTTATCTCTTCTGGCTTTTTTCAGCAAACCTAATAATTTTGATGTAACCTTTTTATGCTCTGCCACCATTGTTTTCACTGCAATTTTGGAAAATCCATTAATTTTGCTCTAATCTCGATGGAGGCGATGGCAGAATTGTTTTTTTTTTTCATTCTTTATTTTAAACGGCCTATAAACATTTAGCACTATCACTCTTGCTTTGGCTCTATGCAGCCTAATACGATTTAGTTTGTTATTATCGCCCATATCGTTTGATTATTATTATTATGAAGTTTGATGACAATGTCAAGCCATTGATGATTTATGGTATTGCTCAATGTCATAGTACATTTTGGCAACCCTTCTGCGCCGGCAACGTAGGTGGCGCTGACACATTTTCCAGCCAAACTAATAGCAATTTGAAATTGAAGACTATCGCGGTTGTTTGACATTATAAATAAGATAAAAACGAATTTTGTAACACCCGATGTGTGAAGTTCGTAACACCCAATGTTTCGGCGATGTTGCAACCGCCTTTGTCCAGGGTAGTCTACCCTGGACAACGTCAGTTGCAACATCGCCAAAACGACGGGTGATACAAACTTCATACGGTAAATTCGTTTTTATCTTATTTATAATAGCAATTTATTTGGCCATATGTATTTGGCCACATTGATTATAATGAATGTATTTTTTATAAAGGACTGACTGGTTATAAAAACTCAATAATTTAACCAATGATAACGTTCAATATTAGGGCCATCTATTGCGTTTTTTCATAGGCTGATTTCACCATAGAAATATTACAAGGTATACAGTGCGCTGCCATACTGTTATACCACGAAAGTCACCATATTGAACATAATAAATTAAATGAAATGAAATGAAATATATTTATTGTCTGAATTATGGTGTTATATTTATGGTGATAATGCAGCAGATTATGTCTCTCATAATTCCCTGTTATTGCAACAGATTTACGATTTTACTTATGTTTTAAGTTTTATAATAACCAATTAATTAATAGCATTATTCATTATTCTACCTAAAACATCTAGCAAATGACATTAATTACAATAAAATTAAACCATAAAAAATACAAAATACTAGGAATCTTTCAATATAAAAAAATCAAAATGTTCATTGAATGGCCTGAAGTAATAATAATAGAAGTTTAATCAATTTTTGGTGAACTATGAGGGCTATTTACACGCGTTTTGTAGTATAATCCTGGTTGCCAAATTTTAGTATGACACGCAATCAAATATGCTATATAATTAATAGTAAAACTAAAATTTAAGGCAAATATTTTACAACATACAACTTTGACGTATTTAGCACATCCATTACTAGTAGACTCACAGTTGGAATGTTCTCTTATTTAAATAGTAGCAATAGACATACAAATTAATCCATCGCTAAGTCAGGATCCAATTTAACAGATTACGGTCTGTCTTTTGTATCATTTTGAATGACAAATCGTACACTGATGTGTAATTTTGATGTATAAATTACAAGTTTTTTCTATGAAAGCTGTGTAAAAAGACAATCCATCACAATACCGCTAACCATATGGGATATAATATTATAATTCAAATAATAACTTCTGTAATCTGAGTGGTAATATTCAGAATCAATATTGTATAATTATTGGCCTAAACAGAGATGGCATTTTAACTATTTGCCCAACACTATAATAATGTTAGAATGCTTAATTTTAATTCCGTTTGATTCATAGGTCTAATATAACTTGTGACTAATATTCCTAAGGGAGCTTCTATATCAAGTATAGATGACATTTGCAAAAAAAAAGAAAAAATAATTTAAAAGAAAAAAAAATACCTCCCTAATGTGTTTGACATTCTGAACAACTTTTGTCAGATAATGTTGATAATGCCATGCCAAAATTAGTTATACTTTCAGAGATATCAATATTCAAAGATCGCATTATCAAAATCAGCTGTTTAATGTTTATTTGCGTGTACATTGCCGTCGCGCACCCAGCTGCGTTACCTTATCGCAACCGCTGAGTGCTCGGCGGCGGGTGGTTTCTGCCGGCCGTTGAGCGAATAGAGGTTGCAACGATGTAACGACCGGGCGCGCACTGCGATGTAACTAAACATTAAACAGCTGATTTTGTCACCGCTAAGTTTAATATCTCTGAAAGTATAACTAATTTTGGCATGGTTACATGACAAAAGTTGTTCAGAATATCAAACAGATTAAGCGGGTATTTTTTTGTTTTTTTTTTAAAAATCAAAATAAAACTAATTTTTTTTTTTTTTTTTGGGCAAATGTCATCTATTTTTGATATAGAAGCTTCCCTAGGAATATTAGTCACAAGTTATGTTAGACCTTATATAAAATCTCAAAAAGGACTGAGCATTATTTGGTGCAGCGATGTTAACTCGCATATTGTAAAATGAGACAGCTGATTCTGCAGTTTAATTACATATACAACCGGCTCAAGGTAAAATAATCGACCTGCACCTGTTTTTTAAAACATGATAGACTCTTACAAATTTATAAAAAGAACATAGAACATTCCAACAAAAAGGCACTAACCACTACAGAATTTCATCTCTTTCCTATTTATGACTCCAGTACACACTGTCATCATCATTAGCGCTACAACTAATTGTGAGTCTTAGCTTTGTCAAGAATCTTCTTCCATTCCACTGTATCCTGGGCTTTGGTTTTCCAGTTGTTCACTCTGAGTGCATTTAGGTCTTTAACCACAGAATCAATCCATCGCAGTTTTATTCATGCGACTTTACAATGTCCTTCAAGTTTTCTACAAAGAATGCATTTCAAAGCTGCTCATTTCCATCTTTAACAGATACTCTAACCACCTGATCCCTCAGATTTTCAGAACTATCGCAATATGCACATCATTGTAAAGGTTATAGAGTTCTTTGTTTGTTCGTCTTCTCCACATGCCATTCTCCTGCACGTCACTGAAGATCCTGCGGAGTATTTTGTGTACAAAGACGTCTAGTTGATTTTCATCCGCTTTGATGAGAGTCAATGTTTCTGAAGCGTAAGTTAACCCGTTGAGTATGAGTCAACCAAATCTGGTCGCGAAACAATTATCCGCTGAGTACGAGTCGACCAAATCTGGTCGCGCGTTTTTTTCACTTCTTTGACGTTCTCATATTTATTCATAATTATCTAATTGTTTTACAAAATTATATTTCAACATTCTATATTCGAAATTTCAATGCAATCGTGCAGTTGTTCTTTTTATGATTGGTGTAGTAGTTTCGTAGTTATAGTACTTTAAGGTCGATGTCGCCGAAAATCCTGCAAAAGAGACAGATGCATCCATGAAAATACCCATTTACTCCAAGGGTTAAGACTGGTCCGATTAGCGTCTTGTAGATAGTAACCTACGTCCTCCTGAATTACACGGCCCGGTGGCATAGTGGTTAGGTTGCCTGATCTTACATTGTAAGGTTCCGCGTTCGACTTCCGGCTTGATCACTATTTTCCATTGGGATTAACCGCTTCGATGCCAATACCACCAATCGGTGGTTTTTCTGTTATAACAATTCGCACGCGGCCGATTGGTGTGGATTTTGGGTTGGAGTTATCATTGGACCATTCTGCTTCAAAAATTCGGCTGGTCAGGCTATAACAGTTATTTGTGCCTTGCAAGATACGAATGTGGACAACATGTGGTTTCAACAAGACGATGCGACAGGCATACAGCCCGATAAACAATTGAGTTACTGCATGAGTCATTTTCAAGTCATGTAATTTCCTGTTTAGGTGAACAGAGTTGGCCGCCCAGATTTAACAAATTTTAACAAACAAACCAGATTTAATAAATTTTAACAAATAAACCAGATTTAACAAATTTTAACAAATAAACCAGATTTAATAAATTTTAACAATTAAACCAGATTTATTTTTTTTAAATAAATAAACCAGATTAAACAAATTTTAACATTTAAGCCAGATTTAACAAATAAACCAGATTTAACAAATTTTAACAAATAAACCAGATTTAACAAATTTTAACAAATAAACCAGATTTAAGAAATTTTAACAAATAAACCAGATTTAACAAATTTTAACAAATAAACCAGATTTAACAAATTTTAACAAATAAACCAGATTTAACAAATTTTAACAATTAAGCCAGATTTAACAAATTTTAACAAATAAACCAGTTTTAACAAATAAACCAGATTTAGCAAATTTTAACAAATAAACCAGATTTAACAAATTTTAACAAATAAACCAGATTTTTTAAAAATAAATAAACCAGATTTAACAAATTTTAACAATTGAGCCAGATTTACCAAATTTTAACAAATAAACCAGATTTAACAAATTTTAACAAATAAACCAGATTTAACAAATGTAATACTGTGGGACTTTTTTCTTTAGGGTTTTTTTGAAGTCTAAGGTTTATACCAACAAGCCCACAGCCACCCACACCTTAAAGGAGGAAATGGAATGCTGTATAAACGAAATTCTGCCATATTTATTTAAAACGGTCATGTATTAATAAAATAAAAAAAACTTTTCTATGAAAATTACTTGTATGAATTTTGGGACACCTTTATAATTAAGAATGCTATTTTTGTGAGACTATCCATCACCTCTATTAGAGAACTTTAATGTATCTGATTGTTTACAGTTACCGAAGATAGAAAAAGAATTATCACTTCTGATCCAAGCGTACGAAGAGAAGATGGGTAAGGACTTCACTGACAATGGAAAACCACTAATTCAAATAATCGAAGAACAGTGGGAGAACAGAAAACAGGTACGGAGGAGACCAGTATTATGTTCGTATTAGCCATTTTAAATTGCTCAGTAGAAAAATCACTCATAAGTGCAAAGACATCTCTGACGATCATGTAGTGAAACATTTTAGTAGTTGCCTGGCAAAAATAGATGCCTTGCTAATTTCTGGCACTCGAAAGCGATAACAGGTCAACATTCACCCCCGCTGCTTAAGAGAGTATGTTTCCATAGTCTCCAGACTCATTTAGCAATTAGTCAGAATGCACAACCGATTGGCATCCCCGAACGGTTCGCAAACCATTCAGTAGCGCCGGGATGCAATCCCGCCAGTAGAAACCGGTCCATCAGCCTGTGAGAGGCCTGAGACGCGAGAGTCTTACCCAGGGTAGCCTTCCGCTAGAGGAGGCTTCTGAATAGGAGCCGAATCGTGGGTTAAGCCGATCCGAGAACACAGTGGATCTTATGGCCCAAGCCTCACGAAGCCATTCGCTGGACAGTTGGGATTGGATCCTCTGGGGGAAGACCTCGAGCGCTGCTCAGCGATTTACGCACCGTGCGGCATTAGCCAATCCACTGTGCGCTCCGGCAAATAACTAGGGGAGTCTGGAAACGTAAGTTTCCTAAGCTGTGGGGGTAGTTTTTGATCTGATGTCAGCTACCTTTGAAACGATCAGTTGGCCTCCCGATTGCGAGTAATATCGACGGGCAAAGGGCGGCACGGTCCGCATAAATTTGAACTGAATTATTGCATAAATTCGAACTGAAATGAAACATTAGGTAAAGTCCTCGCAAGCGACTTCGAATCTGTGATAAAACTGGAGGATGGAGAAATCCGTCCATATCTGGTAGTATGGGCTAAAGGTGGGATCGCTGTGTTGACTTCACAGTGCCTTGCGGTAAGGCGTTGGACTCTTACGGGCTTATAGCAGTTAGACTGTGGACTGTCTTCGTCCCTAAGTCTACCTTTATTCCAGGTTGAAAGAAAGACCAATGTCTTTATAACTTCCTGGGGTGACGGGTTTGACCATTGTAGACAATATCACTTTACTGGTGTGTTTGGATGCGCTTGTGACAGCTAGTTTAAATCTTGATTGCCTCAGCTAACCAGCTTACCCCTCCACTCTTTAGGTCCAAACACAATTATGTATTAGCTCTAAAACTGCCCTTTCTGCTCGATGCGGCAATATCGAAGCAAGCGAGTAAGTTGCTGTAGTGAATCAAATCATTTACAAAGTCGCATAAACTTCCATAAAAAGTTACCTGCTGTTTCCGTAAAAGAACCGGCCAGAATCGCACTGGCCAGAATCTACAAGCCCGCGTAGACTTCCACAAAAAGTTCCTTGCTGGAATCAGCCAGAACGGCAATGGTTTCTGGGGTATGGCAGTACAACTATGAGCGATGTGGACTTGAAGAAGTCTTTCTTGCGGGGTATTACTACAGCAACAATATGGTTCACGCTATTGGTCTTCAATTCGAGAATGATTAGACAACAATTGGGGACTTTTGCATACCTCCTCCCACTGGGAGGTAATGTTGTATGACTGGACGACAGAGATGCTGAGATTTTATTTGAATGCCTTTCAGCATACACGTCCCAACCTCATTAACCTCACTTGTTGGAGCTATTCAGAAAATATTGCATGTCCATGTCCCCTTGGTAGCCAAGCTAAGCTAGCAAAGCTAGACATATTTTAGTTGGCTGCAAGTTGGCCTTAGAGAAAGGCCGGTGCACCTACCACCATAACAAAATCTTTGCTGTTATTTGCGATATAATTAGCTCCTCATTGGCTTATGCCAACAAGGTGACAGGTCTGACAGTGCCCTTCAAACTCCCAATACAGCTTATGCAGGATGGCTCTAAAGGCAAAAAAACATTTCACTCCCAACCTTTCTCAATATTTGAAAGTTTCTTAACTTGCTCGTTGGAGTTATTTAGAGAATAGTTTATGTCCTCTTGTAGCAATACCCCTTGCAAAGTTAGGAGTAATTTAGCTGGCTGCAATTTGGACTTGACCAAGGCCGATACATCTACTCCCGTGTCAAAGTCCTTGCTGTTATTCGCGAGGTAATTAGTCTATCAGTGGCCTACCATCTACCGTGATCTCTGATTGTTTGACGCATAGTATCTTAATGAATTATATAATATATTTATATTTCTGTTACAGGAACGCCAGCAAAAGTTATCAGCGCGGAAACATCAAGGTGGTGTTACTACCGGAGCATTACAACCACAAAAATTGTCTCCCCTCGGCAAGAGGAACCGGACTTGCAAAATAACACCCGTTCCGACTAAGAAAGCGCTCACAGTTAGCAGTGCTAATAGAGCTCATGTAGCTGTTGACAACTCCGGGCTCGTCAAAAGAGCAGCGGTCACCTCCATTAAAAGGTAAAACAATTTTAAATTTCAACCTGGGTGGATTATTTGTTTATTCATTTATTTAATTACAGTAGAACTTTAATTATCCAATCTCCGACTATCCGAATCGCTGATTATCCGAAATTGAAATGGAAAACAATTAGGACTATCTGAAATTAAAATGAAAAACAATTAGGACGGAAACATACTGCAATTCCTAAAATAATGATTCTGTCTACGCGCTCTATTGCCCTTGGGGATGATGTACTAATGTACGCTTAATATGTAAAAGTGCAGCCTTTACATTTAATTAATATTGATATTGATAATCAATTTTGATATTAAATAGTTTTTTCTCCCAATTTAAACATATATACAATAATTAATTAAAATAGACCCTTTTTTCGAAATAAATCCAATTATCCGAAGTTTCGATTATCGGAATGGGGTCCGGTCCCAATTGATTCAGATAATTGGAGTACTACAGTATTTTTTTTTAAAATATTATATGTCTTATTTAAGATTACAAAATCGGTTGTCACCCCAAGACTTTCCCGGCAAGTAGCCAAGAACTGATTTCATTTGAATATTAATTTCATAAATAAAATCTCGCGGCCGGCGGCCGAACCCGGTTGGGTTTCTCGGCTAGCCTCGGACGGCTCACCGATAGTATTTGTTTAAAATATATGGCGGAATTTCAATATTATTAGTGCAGCTTATGGCAGAATTTCAATATTACTAATGCGCCTCCCTGGTGGACTGATTTCAACCACAATATTTTCCACTCTTGCCATGACCAAATGATGCCTGTATACTAAATTTCAGCTCAATCAGATTAAGCGTTAGGGTGCTATTGTGGAGAAATACATACACACAGATATATAGACTGACTTTAATATGGAAATGGTCTTAATCGTCTCAGATAGGTTCAAAATGGATATTTCTATCTTTATCTCGAAAGAAATTAATTGATTTCTAGTTAAATAAACCACCAAATTGATTCATTCCAATCCCATGCTACACGAGCCATGTCACACAACCAACTAGGCTTATGCCTGTACCTAGATGTTTGATTTACGACTTTTTGATTGCGAGCTGACATTAGAAGTTTACTGATAGAGATTAGTTGTTAAGTAATATTAAGCAGAAATTTAACAAAAACGTTGTTCGCTGTTATCAGCTGTCGAGCTACTTATTTATATATAGTAGAAATGTAGTTGAAATTTCCTCAGTAGATTTGGGGTTATTAACCCTTAGAAAGCTAGCCATGGAAATGAAGTTCACGACAGCATATTTTCATCCCTTGAAATTATTTAATTCCATTTTCCTCGAATAGTTTCAGAAGTTTTTAAGGAATCTCACCTAGACCGATTAAGGACTGTTTTCTCAAAGTTTATTTTCAAAAATGACTTTCTGATGGTTTCATGTACTTACTTCTCTCAGAGCCGTAGACATCAGTGAAAAGAAATTTCTTGAAATCGATACAAAAACCTTTTTTTAGCAGGCGTAAAATGTGAGTTTTTTCAAAGTGATGCATTATCTATAGATAATCTTTGATTCTGTGTCTTGTGAGGAACATTGTATGACATTAGAGAAGATGTTACATATTAGGAGATAATAATAAAGACACCCTACCAAGATACTAATGTCACTTGTCTTGTATAAGTCGAGGACCCATTTATTATAAAATTGACAGTGTTGAGAAATTACCACGGAAGATTTTGTCAAAGCGATACATCTACTGCAATTTTATCATTACAGAAGATTCACAATTTTAATTATTAGTATGCGTTTAGATTTATTGATATCTGACTTAACAACTTAAAATTATTTCTTTAATTTAAATGTAATCCTTAGGTAACGTTTTATAACACGATTGCCCAACAAAAAAGGAGTGTAATGTGTTCAGGGCTCATCTATGTATGTTTTCTGTTTCTTTATTCCGCCATAACTTCTAAACGCTTAAACCGATTTAGAAGTGCGTGGTATTGCTGAAGTATGTAGGTGTCTAAATGTCCAAATGTCAATAAATTAACATAAATATATCGTGTTGATTGTGAAATGAAAGGTCTGATTGAGTCCATTCCGGAAATATACATGTATCTATATTGATAAATACATAAACCATAAATATTTTGTAAAAAATCCGTAATAAAAATAATTATAAATACTATAGTTCACTTTCTATATGTTTCATAGTCATGTTTTTTATTATTTTTAATATATTTACTTGTGAATAATAATAATGATCCTATTAACCCTTTGAGTATGATACGACCAAATCTGGTTCTGAAACAATTATCCGTTGAGTATGATACGACCAGATCTGGTTCTGCGTTTTTTTCACTTCTTTGACGTTCTCATATTTATTCATAATTATCTAATTGTTTTACAAAATGATATTTCAATATTCTATATTCGAAATTTCAATGCAATCATTGTGCAGTTGTTCTTTTTATGATTGGTGTAGTAGTTTCGTAGTTATAGTACTTTAAGGTCGATATCGCCGAAAATCCTGCAAAAGAGACAGATGCATCCATGAAAATACCCATTTACTCCAAGGGTTAAAAAGAGATTTATGCTAATGTATTATTTAAAGAAAACGGTCTTCAATAATTACACTCCCAGTCTTTCAAAATTTCACAAAAAGTCTGCGAATTTGTAATATTCTTTTGATTATCAATAAAAGGTTAAATTATTGTTTTACTTTGAACACCAGGCGACCAGGAAGCCCAAAACGAGAACTGAGAGGCAACACAAAGGCAGGATTGGGACCGCGAAGAAAACTACACCTCTCTTCTGAAAAGCACGAAGCAAGCGATGAAAAGGATGCTGGACCACCTGAAAAGATTTTCAAAACTCCCGTTATCAGAGTTAACGGAAGCACCCTCAAAAAGAAGCGATTGGTAGGTGTCTCCTATTCAAAGCTGTGATCTCTTAGGGTTCCGTATCGAAGCATATAAATGTACTTTGATAGCAAAGACCAATCTGGTACAGTGAAACCTCTCATAACGAGCACCTCTCATATTGAGTAATTCGCAGTATTTCCTCAACGAGTATGAGAGAAATTGTTTCGCTGAACGGGTGTTTCGCTTAATGAGTAAGAGTGGAACGAATTATGCTCGTTATGAGAGGTTCCACTGTAAATTCCCATGGGATGAATTAATTGAAGAAACAATATGATATGTAAGACTCATAACAGAATTAAGGAAGTTAGGTGAGACTTATAACAGAATTAAAAAAATAAATAAAAACTAGGGTAATAAAAAATGCAGTTATATAATTTAATAGGAGCGCTACCGCGTTTTGAAGATGAAATGCCGAAACTAAATTTAGAAAAAGAACTAAATAAAAACTATACTTACAAAAATGTAAAAATCAGGAGTGGGTTACGGAAAAATTACTACTCATTTTGC
Source organism: Micropterix aruncella (assembly GCA_944548615.1). NCBI lineage: Eukaryota > Metazoa > Arthropoda > Insecta > Lepidoptera > Micropterigidae > Micropterix > Micropterix aruncella. The sequence continues at coordinate 4,592,417 of OX155965.1, read as the reverse complement.
CCAGCTGTAGATTTCCACACATAAAAATAAAACAAATTAGTTCAGCAGATTCCGAGTTTAATCCATTCTTCTCGTTCCTCGAAGTTCACAGCAATTCACAAAAAAATCGGCTTTCAAGTAAATCAGTTCGGATAAAATTTTGTCAATGTATCAATCGTCCGGCGCTGGCATAAACTCGGAAAAACTCGGAAAAACTCGAGGGTCTTTACCTAAAGTAAAGTACCTGGAAATCGGCTGAAATGAAAACGAAAACCGCATGGAGGCTTGATACTCGATATCGTCAACCTATCGTCCTTATCAACCTCCTTATCAAAACTAAACTGACACTCGCCTAATTTGCACTGAATATACTGAAATATTGAATTTAACTTAATCAATCTGACATACTTATATATGTTTGTTGATAACCTCAATGACAACGAACTGTCAAATATATTCATAGGTTATGAATTATTCTTTGTAAGGAAATGATTAGTATTATTAGGCCAGCGAACCAAAGGAATAATCACGAAAATCTGAAAAACCCATACAAATGTGCAAAATGCACAGAAAAGTGTTACCCTGTTTTTTTTAAATTATTATTTGTTGAATGGGGCTTTTCTAAGGTTTTTATGAGCCTTGTAACACTGCGACCATTGCTGATCTATTGTGTTCGCCAAATACTATAGTTCTGCGCTAAGCCTCGTGTCATTTAAGAACCGCAGCAGGCTTTTGGCGCCAGATTGTTTTACCTCCTCAGGTTGGAGGTAGTGACCACCCAAGTCGGTGTATCTTTTACGCATCAGCGGGCCACACTCGCACATGAGGTGCTGGGGAGTTTCGGATCCTCTGCCCCTTGGCAGAACCTGCACATTTTTGTGTCTCTGAGCTTGAGGTTGAACATGTGTTTGTTCAGACCACAATGCCCCGTGAGCGCCCTCACCAGTATGCTTAGATTGTTCCTATTTAGCGATAGGGCCTCACCGGCTGTCTTACGGTCGTAAGCCTTAATAAGCGCTTTGGAATGATTCAACCCTGGCGTGTTGTTCCAGTGGTTGACGGATTGTTCTAAACACATTTGTTTGAGCATTAGGTTTGCAAGGCTTTTTGGTACGCCACAGCAAGGTTCAGGGCCGTATAACGTTCCCTCTGCTCCCGTCCTAGCAAGTTCGTCGGCTTTTTCATTTCCCTCGATTCCTGCATGGCCGGGAACCCATCTTAGAATTACCCTGTTCTTTTCGCCCAGGGAATTCAGTAGTGATATGCAGTTTTGCACTAGCTTTGAATTAATGGTATTCGAGGCCAGTACCATAAGAGCTGCTTTGCTATCCGAGTGGATATAGATACGGTGGTTGGCGTAGTCCTATTGGAGGTTGATATCCGCACATTCAATAATGGCATAAACCTCCGCTTGGAATATGGAGGCGTATTTTCCCAAGTTTACACTTCTTTCGAAGTTTGGTCGCTCTCCATATATACCACAGCCTACGTAGGGGTCCCGATTTGGACCCATACCATTTAAGGCTACCGGCCTCCTATTGCAGTTGGCTTTTTAGTCGTCTCTGGGCGGCAGTTCCACTGTAAAAAGTTTTCCAAAGTTTAGGAGTGGGAGCATGTTGTCTGATACCATGTTGAGGGTTGGATTTTCACTGACTGAGTCAAGAACTGATCTTAGTGCTTGTGAGATCCAGTTTACCTTCTCTCGGGCAGATAGCCTGTACATGCTGGCTTTCGCCACCTGTTGCAAATGAATGTGTAGGGGCGGTAAGTTCAGCAGTGCATCTAGAGCTACTCCAGGAGTGGAGGACATTGCGCCAGTTGTCATGAGGCACGCCGTCCTTTGGATATTGTTTAGTTTGGTAATCACAGTTTTCTGGTTGGCTTTGTTGCACCATACCACCGAGGCGTACGAGATTATTGGCCTCACAATGGCAGTGTATAGCCAGTGGGAGATCTTGGGGTTAAGGCCCCAGTTTTTCCCTGCCAGTCTTCTGCTTATGCCCAAAGCACTTTTAGCTTTTTGAATTGTTTTGTCTAGGTGGCTGTTCCAGGTGAGTCTCTAGTCGAGCGTGACTCCCAGATACTTTACTTCCTTGGAGAAAGGAATCTGCCTGTGGTTTAGGAATGGCATTTTTAGTCCACCTAGTTGACGTTTGTTGGTAAATGGCACGAGGACGGTCTTATCGGCGTTGACCGATAATTTGTTCTCTCTGCACCAATTGCTAACGATTGTTACCGCTTTTTGCATCATGTGTGAGATCGTGTTTTGGCAGAAGCCCCGGACAATGACTACTAGGTCATCAGCATAGCCCTGTGTGTCTATCCTGGCCTCTGCCATCCTATGCAGGAGTTGATCTATTGCAAGAGTCCATAGTAGGGGCGAGAGTACGCCTCCCTGCGGGCAGCCTCTTGTAGTGGTGACTTCAAGGTTTGTTCCGTGAAGAGCTACCTTGGCCGTGCGGTTTGAGAGCATCGCTTTCACCCATCTCATCACTCTAGCCTCTTCACCAGTGATTTAATTGGGGTTTCGTCGAAGGCGCCCTCAATGTCTAAAAATGCGCATACTGCGATTTGTTTGTCTTCCAACGCCTTTTCCACTCTGTCTACTAGGTAGAGCAGAGCGGTTTCCGTGGATTTGCCTCTGCGGTAGGCGTGTTGGTTACAGCTGATAAGGTTGACCGTTAGGATTTTTTCCCTGATATAGCTATCCAGTATCTTTTCCATCGCTTTCAGTAGAAAGGATGTGAGGCTAATTGGCCTAAAGGACACAGTGCGTAGTCCTTTCTGCCAGCCTTAGGTATGAATAGCACTTTGACCTTGGTCCATTCTTCTGGTATATGTCCCCAGGCATAGCTTGCTCTGAAGATTTTAACCAGATATTGTAGCGTATTTTTTTTACTACTTTATTTCTTTATTATATATAGAGATTTATAATTTTATATAATACGCGAGATGTCATCAGCGATAAGCGCTCGATGAAGAAGATAAAATTGAAAGGAGAAGTGACTGAAAGAAGAGGACGATGCTAATATATGTATAAAGATATTCAAAGTATGCAGAGAATTGAGATTTCGAGTGAAATAGCCCTGTTTTCTCTTGTACGAGCTCCTTCATATATGAAATTCTCCTATCCTGACTAAAATGTATTCTTCAAAAGAAGAAGAAGAATAATAATGAGTATTCTATGTGTCTAGACCAATTTGTTAGATCCTTATGCACTTGGTTTTAGCTAGTTTGAATCAATTTGAGGTTTATAAGTTAGGATCGGCTGGTAACATACACTTTTAAAATCTCGTCTCGGTGAAAATATTGATTTTTGATGTACTATGACACAATTCCTATATAGTGGATTATCGAAGGTGTTCTATAGTTAGAGACTTCCAGATCAATGTAGGCTAATAGTTTTAAGTCACTTTTCCAATATCGGATGATGATTGCTCCAATCAGCTGGGGTTTTTTATAATGTACTTATAGGTACGCTATTGCTCATTACTGAATATCTGACATCGTTTGATTTGCCGCTGCACTATTTATCACACTGACGGATGTTACATACTAGCAACACTGTGTAATATGTTACATACTGGCAACACTGTGTAATGAGACAGGACAGGCGGGTAGGGGATTTGGAGTGAACATTACCTACATGAGATTGTGCTCTGTATTAACTCATTTATTGAATAAACTATTATTGAATAAACTATGATGTGAATAAAACTATGGATTACAACAGTGGCGACGAGGATTGAACGAATTCACGCGATCTAAGCAAAAAATCGAAAGTTTTTTTTCCATGTGTCAAAAATAACATAACCTTGCAACATGGACAAATCAGTGCAGGAATTGGTGAAACTGATGAAGCAACAAGCTGAACAAGCTGACGAACGAGCTGCTGCTGACCGAGAACTGGTTTCACGACTTATGCAACAAAATCAGAAAATCCTAGAACAACTTCATGTACAAGCAGCCTCCGCCGCAGGCCAAGCTCATACCGCAGATCCAATTGCAGCTCCCGTTTTCCAAGCAACATCACTCTACAAGACCTTGGCTGGCCGCATGACAACATTTGAATTCTCACCAGATAATAACCTCACTTTCGACCGCTGGTATGCAAGATACAAATCAATATTTGTCGAAGACGCTGCAATGATGACCGCTACACAGAAGATCAGCTTACTCACAGAAAGGCTCACCAATTCGGACTACCAGACCTTCGCTGACAGAATCCTACCCGCCACACAACAAACAATTACATTCGAACGTGCGGTGGAGGTACTCAAACAGCTTTTCGGCCGCAGAGAGTCTCAATTCGCACTCCGTTATAAGTGCTTGCGAGTCGAGAAAGAGTCAGGTGAAGGCTACGACCTGTACACGAATCGAGTCAACACCAGATGCGAGAAGTTCGACTTTGCCAACTGCACCGCTGAGGACTTCAAAGTGCTTATCTTCACGACCGGTCTTAACAATGCAGAAGATTCTCGTGTGCTTGAGAATCTGTTGACGAAGCTTGACGACATCGAATTAAGCCGCGCGGCAGCTGCAGACCCGAATCCCATTCCTAAGCTCGATCTCAATGACGTCTGCAATGTGGCGAAGCGCTTATCAAGCTTGAAAATAGAGAAAGCCATGATTCAGCAACCGGAGGCAGCCATCAAGAGCGAGATCCTCCTCACACAGCAGCGCCCACAGCAGCGCCCGCAACAGCGTCTGCAACAGACAACCAGCGCTCAAAACTCTCGACAACCAAAGAAACAAGTTTCGCAGGCTCGTGACGACTTGGCAGTCCCATCAAATCCTTGTTACTTCTGCGGAGATCTTCACTGGCACCGAGACTGCCCCTACAGACAAACGGAATGCGCTACATGCAAGGTGAAAGGACACAAGGCAGGCTTTTGTGCATCAGCATTCGAGTTCCTCAGGAGATTCCGTCAGAGACCAAACCGCTTTAACCGCCGGGACGAGCGTCGTCAGAGTCTCGCGATCACATCAGCATCCATCGGTGCACGAAAGTTCGTCGAACCGGCCATCGGCAACATTAAGCTACGACTTCAACTCGATTCAGGTTCCGACTGGACCATCATCTCCGAAGCAAACTGGAAGAAAATTGGCTCACCAAAGTTATCCGACTGCGAAGAACAAGCTTACAGCGCTTCGGGAGACCAGATTGAGATGCTCGGCAAGTTCTCAGCTCGCTTAAGACTTCACGATCGTGAAGACAAAGGTCCCTGCTACGTCGCAAGAGAACTCAACGTCCTCGGCAGCGACTGGATGGATGCACTTGATCTCTGGAACATTCCTATTGCCAGCATCTGCAATAACATCACAACGGAGACACCATCGCAGCTCGAGCAGGAAGTTCAACGAAATTTCCCAAGCCTTTTCAATAACACGCTAGGACTCTGCACTATCAAAGCATCACTTACTCTCATCCCAGATGCAAAGCCAATCTACCGCAAGAGCCGACCAGTTCCGTTCGCAGCAGCCGAGGTCATTGAAGCAGAGTTGAAGCGCTTACAACTCCTGGGTGTCATCAGTCCAGTCAAGAACTCTGCTTACGCCGCTCCAATCGTCGCCGTCAAGAAGAAGGATGGACGTGTCCGTGTTTGCGCTGATTACTCCACCGGACTCAACGATTCCCTCGAACCTGAGCAATATCCGCTGCCAACGCCTGATGAAATCTTCGCTCAGCTGTCACCGTACAAGAAATTCAGCAAAATCGACCTCTCAGACGCATTCCTTCAGGTCGAGCTGGATGACGAATCAAAGAAGCTAATGACGATCAACACTCATTGCGGACTCTATCAGGTAAATCGCCTACAACCAGGAGTCAAGCCAGCACCGGCAATTTTCCAAAAACTTGTCAGCAACATGATGAGCGGAGCTAAGGGCATCTTCCCGTTCATCGACGACTTCATTGTGGGAGGAACTGATGAAGATGACCACCGCAAAAATCTCTTCGAGGCATTGACTCGCATTCAACAACACGGTTTCCACCTCAGACTCGAGAAGTGCTCTTTTGGCCAGCAGCAGCTCGAGTTCCTTGGACACATCATCAGCGCTGACGGCATCAAACCGAGTCCCGATAAACTTGCAACACTTCAGAACATCCCGGCTCCAACAAACGTCGCGCAACTTCAATCTTTTCTTGGCGCCGTAACTTGGTACAGCAAGTTCATCCCGCATATCAAAGGTCTCCGAGGCCCATTGGACGAACTGTTGCAGGATGACATCGACTTCAATTGGCAAGAAAAGCACCAGCAGGCATTCGAGCAGCTCAAGAAAATTCTTGCATCCGACTTGGCACTCACTCACTACGATCCTACTAAGAAGCTCATTGTCGCAGCCGACGCTTCCAGCTACGGAATGGGAGCCGTCCTTCTCCACGAGATGCCAGATAAAAAGATGAAGCCGGTGATGCATGCAGCTCGTGCATTCTCAGCTGCCGAGAAGAACTACCCGCAGATACAACGTGAAGCCCTCGCACTCACATTTGCACTTCAAAAGTTCCACCGCTACGTATACGGACGCAAGTTCGAGCTCCAGACTGATCATCAGCCTCTGCTCGCAATCTTCGGCAACAAGAAAGGCATTCCCGTGCATACAGCAAGTCGTCTCCAACGCTATGCCTTAATTCTGCTCGCATACGACTTCAACATTCGCTACATCAACACAAAGAGTTTCGCTTACGCAGACTTCATCTCGAGACTCATCAGCAAGCACGAGAAGCCTGAAGAAGAAATCGTCATTGGAAGTACGAAGGTGAACATAAAAGCGGTGAAATCCCATTCATACGCACCTGATAGCTCCATTATCATTGCTCGAGTCATCGCCGAGAGCACAGCCGGATGTTTCGCAATCGACACTGTCAAGAAGCTTCCCATCACCTTTGAAGCCATTCAGCATGAAACCAGCCGCGACGAATCACTTCAAAAAATTGCAACGTACATCGAGAATGGCTGGCCTAGTAAACGTCGAAACATCGTTGATGACGAAGCCGCTGAGTATTTCGGACGACACGATTCGCTCATTCTCATAAATGGCTGCATTTTCTTCGGCGACCGAATCGTAATTCCAAAGCGCTATCGAAAGGAAATTCTTAAGGAGCTTCATCAAGGCCATCCAGGAATCGAACGAATGAAGCTTCTCGCTCGACAGAAGGTTTCATGGCCATCACTCGACGCTGAAATCGAAGGAACCGTCCGAAGCTGTGAAAGTTGCGCAACAAACTCGTTAACACCGACAAAGGTTCCTCTCCAGTCATGGCCAGTTTCCGCATCACCATGGTCCCGAATCCACATCGACTTCGCAGGTCCCATCGACAACTTTTGGTATCTCATAATCATTGACGCTTTTTCGAAGTGGCCGGAAGTCTTTAAGATGACAAGCACGACCTCGCAGCAAACAACCGACCGATTGGAAGAGGCTTTCGCTCGTCACGGCATTTGCGACACGATTGTGTCAGACAATGGACCTCAGTTCACGTCCGATCACTTCCAGCAGTTTTGCAAGCTCAAAGGAATCGAGCACATTACCACGGCACCTTATCACCCACAATCCAACGGACAGGCAGAACGATTCGTCCAGACGCTCAAGCAAGGACTCAAAAAGCTCACAGGCGAAGGCAACTCCAACGAGATTCTGCGCAAATTCCTCGCAACATATCGCTCAACGCCATCATACAATCTGGGAAACAAATCACCTCATGAACTGATGACTAAACGGCCAATGAAGACGAGACTGGACCTTCTCAAGCCCACAACGACAGCACCAGGTGAGCGAAACGTCAAGATGGAACGGCAGTTCAATTCTCACCATGGCGCTAAGCAACGAAGCTACGAAATTGGTGACAAGGTCTTAATAAAGCATTTTTCCAATATCAATAAGTGGCGCTGGGTTGAAGGAGAAATTTTGCGCAAGTGCGGGTCCGTCGATTACATAGTGAAAACTGAAGATAGAGAAGTCAAAGCCCACGCAAATCAACTCAAGAAACGCTTCACATTCCTCGACGCTGAAAACCTTTTGCTTGAAGCCTTTGACATTCAGATTCTGCCGCATCAAGTTGCGGAACCAGAAGTCATCGCCGAAGAAGAACCTGAAGACACCGAATCAGAAGACGAAGTTCCAGCACCTCAGCAGATTCCACGTCGAACACAACGAGCTACAGCTGGTGTTCCTCCAGCCCATCTCCGAGACTACATCCGTGTGATCCATAAATCAACACAGCGTCTCTCACAGTAGCTTTTTCCTCCTTTATTGTAAATTAACGTAGAATCTTTAACTAAACCGGGGAGAGATGTTACATACTAGCAACACTGTGTAATATGTTACATACTGGCAACACTGTGTAATGAGACAGGACAGGCGGGTAGGGGATTTGGAGTGAACATTACCTACATGAGATTGTGCTCTGTATTAACTCATTTATTGAATAAACTATTATTGAATAAACTATGATGTGAATAAAACTATGGATTACAACAACGGAGGCTACAGTCTTCTGTCAGTGCGTCGTGAACTCAGGAGTTATTTTTCTTATATATATATATTGGATCACGAGATAAATTTATAATAAAGGCGCCAATCTCGCTTATTCCATTACTGCGTTCGTTCATCCGTTAGCTGGATATCTGATCTATCGAATCGATTTCTAATTATAATTTAGCTCAGTCTATTTTTATATTCAGGTGTGGTATCCTTTGATTGAAAAAATATGAACACTTTTTCCGGCAAAATATTCGATATATTGTAAAATAGAATTTTTTAGTTTATACAGTTACATGGACACATTTACATATAGGACTCTTTTTGTAGCTTTGCAATATACTTAACTAGCTTAAAATAACATGGTAATATAACAATACGCAATCATAGCACAAATACAACTTATCATAGCTTATATTACTTGGTATGTCGAGTCAATTACGACATACGTATATACATTTCTTTTTTTGTTTATCGCTACGCTGGTTCACGGACTTCGTCTCATGTGAAACCAGGCAGTTTCCTGTATATTAATCAATGAGGCTTCGTCGTTTATTGACGGCCTGCAGTCACAATCAAGTACTGGCCTTCTAAGAGGGTTCACGCTAACCAATTTGGTAGCGGACAGTACGACAAGCAAGATGGTATAGGCTTTCTATTTCAATTGTCGCGCGAAACAGTATAAGACGCATAGATCTTATTCATAATTATAACAACATACATATTTGCTTAAAATATTAAAAAAATTATCAACAATAACAAGTTTTATAGTATTGCCAGTTTCGGCGGTCAGTTCTCGTGCGCCTACACGGATATAACGCAATTATAGTAATTTTAACAATCTTACTTCTTTTTAGGCGGCCATCCAATCCATTACCAAATACCTTACACTAACTTAACACCTTTATACAACTTCTTAACAACTAAACACATAACAACTCAAAACTGTTTTTTTCAATTTGACAGCTGCATCGTAGTGATGGCGGCCGTCTAGTACGATTGTTTCACTCCGTTCTGTCGAAAGATGAATTTGATTCGAAGTTGTCTTCGTGATTCGAAGTCTATTGCGAATGTCTGTCTTGATAATATTTATTGTTATCTCCTCGTGAATGTTTATTTAAAAGGAATGTCTTTTTTATTTTTCTTCTATGATGCTACTCTTTACTTCTGCGTACATTATATGAATGGCTGATTGTAAAAACGACCTCTTCGAACAAAATTTCAAAACCAACTTTTTTGTTAGTTAATGTTGTCTATGGCATGCCACATCGATTGAGCTTACAAACAACCTCTTACCTATACTAGAACCTACTTTTATTTGGGCACCAAATTTTCGATGAGCATAAAAACCACCTTTATCCAGGATATAGGTTGTTTTTACAGTCAATGTGTGGCAGCACTGAGTTTGTCTATCAAACGTTTAACTGACGTTTACGTCATTAGCTGCCATTGTATCAGCTGATTTACTTTTAGACTATTGTGTCTGTGTGTTGTGTTAATCCAACTAGTGGAAAAGTATCTAGTTGCATCATGGGAGATACAGGCTCAGAATGGGAAACTGAAGCGACAAGGGAAGCCTACCGATCATTCCTGTCCAAGATTTATTTTATTTTCGCCAGTTATTAGTGTCAGTATTCTATATTCATAACTTGAGGACGGGGAAAAACGTACTGTTCATATACCATGAGGGACAGGCAAAAAAAGGGGCCGATGAAGTGTGTTATTTTCTAATGATGTACATAAACGAGTAGTATATATTGTAGATATCAAAGTCGAAACTCTGATGCTCTTCTGTGACAACTGTGCAGGTCAGAACAAAAATAACACCTCAGTACGTTTAAACATGTGCCTTGTAGACAATGGACGTTTCAAAAAAATCGAACAAATCTTTCCTATACGTGGTCACTCATACTTACCATGCAACAGAGCCTTCGGAGTAATAAAAAGGAAATTGCGTCGCATAAATAGACTGTACACCATTCGAGAACTTATGGAGCTGATTGTATCATCTAGTGCAAAGCCTCACATTTTCACCATTCACCTAGTAAGCGGAGAAGACATCTCAGATATAAAAAAATGGTGGATACAGCCTTATAAAAAGACAGCGCTTTCACTCGAAACCAAAGATCGGCGTATTCCAAGAGACGAGAAGGTGGGTTTCCAGATCTATTTTGTTTTATCTCAAAATTTCACCATATAAAATACATCGAGGATGGAGAAATCCCGGTTCAAGCCCAGGAGTTCATCGATGGTGTGGTCAAGCATACATTTTTGCTAAAACAAAGACCAAATGTCATTGTTCTATTACTAAATGATCGCACATATGGGCAAAGCAAGCAATGCATCAATGCAAAAAAGATGCCTGACTTAAAAAAATGTGTGGCGTTGTACCGGATGAATATAAGAGTTTCTGGGACGAAATACTCCTGTGGCCTACTACTAACATTGAAGAAGATGATGAATAATTGGTTGGTTTTAAAATTGCATTATGATTTCCTGAATAAATACCAGTTTATCAATAAAACACTCATGATTTTTATTTTGAGAATGCACTTTTTTTATATTGACGGTAAAAACAACCTTTATCCACAAATTAAAAAAATATATATAAAAATATCTACAAATATTATACGTTTGATATTTTAACAAACGATCACTAAGATAAATGACTATCTAGAAAAAAAAATATTTTCAATATCTTCATACATTTTTTTTACACTAGACAGTTTTTATTGATTTACCAGAAGTTTCAAAAATGGATAAAGGTCGTTTTTACAATCAGGCATTCATATGTTTCCCCGCCAAAATTTGATGTACGTAGCGTCGCTATATAGATGGGTTTTTACTGATTTTATGTCGATGTCTCGTCGAATTTTAGCACTGGTTAATTTTGTTTGCTTTCCCGCCAAAAATTTAATGTATGTGGCGTCGCTATATAGATGGTTTTTTACTGTTTTTAAGTCGATCTCTCGTCGAATTTTAGCACTGGTTAATATTCTTTGCTTTCCCGCCAAAAATTTAATGTATGTGGCGTCGCTATATATATGGTTTTTTATTGTTTTTAAGTCGATCTCTCGTCGAATTTTAGCACTGGTTAATATTGTTTGCTTTCCCGCCAAAAATTTAATGTACCGCTTCTAATAAAACATATATGTGTTAAAAAAAAACTTCACTTTGATTCTACATTGTTTTATGGGAATGTTGGACAGCACTCTGCCAACATTCCCTCTTTTTAACTTGAACTGTTACATTTTCCGGCACTTTTTCGACGTTTGGGTAACTAGGTTATTACTTGGTGGTTCTTTTTGTAGACTGAATTGATTTTGGCACCGCTTATCGCCTTTTTATACCCTTCAAAATACGGCAATTTCTACATTTTTAGATGTGCTTTTTAACCCCCTCCTATGAAAATAACGCGGCCATCATGCTTTTTCTTTCTGGTTACCAACTATCTTTTTTTCACATTGGGGTTCCGTATCATTTCGTGCACATCGAGCTATCTTTGCACTCTTATTTCTCTAATTCACTCATTTGAGCTGATTTCCTTATTTTTCCCTTATAATCTGTATCCCCTGCATCTAATTTCTGCATATATATTAATTTTACGTTGCCTCCTCGCGGCGCTATGTACTTCTAAAGGTACGTGTATATTTTTCCAAAAAGTATGTCTATTTCATTAATTATTATGGCTATTATTATTCATTTTTTTTGTACTATAACCTTATATGGTTTTTATAAAAAGTTATTCGGCGTTAGTAGGTTTTTCAGTGACCCAATTTGAAAACATTTTTTTACATCGAAATTCCTTATCCGTTTTCTTTGCAAATATGTCACCTATGGTCTTTTTAACTTGTTTCTTCTTTCTGTATCTTCTAATATTTGTATTATCGTCTGCTTTTTGAGATATGGCTTTCCCTCCAAAACTTTCCCGCCAAAAATGAATGGGACGCTCTTGGAGACGCTCGCCTGTTTTTCAGTAGCAGTCCACCTTAAAATTTCCTACATCTTTGAATTACAGCACCTCCAGTGATCAGAATTTGTACGATATTCCGACTCTATTTGATGTCAAAACATGGCAACATTTTCCTGCCGTGAATAATTCTGATTTATTTTTCCGTCAAATCGTCATTTATTTAGATTCAAACATTAAATTCTCCCTGTAATCTATCGTACGGAATATATGCTATGCTTCATAAAATAGCTTATTTCATTGGCTTTATTCTAGTATGTCCATCTACTGTGTGTTCTATCTATATGTGCGGTAATTAGCATTATTGTCTATAGTGGCGATTCTTCTCGGTAAAAGACGACAATCTAACCATAATTTGAACTGTCATTTTAAGCTGGCAGCGAATTCCTTCCCTGCGATATTTAAATCGATTGCTAACTATTTATTCTGTTTTCGGGTTCTACTTGTGTTTCAGAGGACAGTGCTTATTCTACACTACGTCTATAGTGCGTGTCGTCGCTGAAACCTTCCTAAATATCCTGTATTTCCATCATGCATCTTTTGAAGACCCATTTTTGCATGCGATTTCGGCGTTTTTTTCAATCATCGATTTTTCCTTGATTTTTCTCTAAAGCCTATTTAGTTTTATTTTATTTAGTGGTTTATTGCTACTACGCTTCATTTTTAACGAATATATAAATGTTTCATTGTTTTATTGATTTTCAATCTTATTTTAATATATTTTGTATTCCCCTGTCGACATGTCGGTCAAATCTTTTTACAGTTATCTGCTTATCGACTGTAACATTTCTCGCGTCTGCCGCTAGATGTCGCTACACGTTTTGAAAATTGATTTAAATTTTGAGATAATGAATGAATCGACTAATTACTACTTTTACGTTTCGAATACCATTCACCTTGCATTTCCGTTGCTACGTATAGATGGCAATAGGTGTGCTTACATGGCTTTGTTTGGTTTGGATGTTATGTATTTTATTTGACAGGAGGCGTTCGAATTTATATCATTACAATATGGGGTTAGAATGTCGATACCCTGTTGCAAAAGCAAATTTGTTACCCTGTTAGGCCGAGAACTGTTCTACCTCCTAATATAGTTGCTTTATTTCCTATTACTAATAAAAGTAAAAAGTCTAAGTGAGCTTCTTTCCAACCTTGTTATTCTTTTACCTTGCAGTCAGGAAAACTGAAATCAAACCGCCGTCGGTCCTTCCGACGTAGTAAATCATCTGACCAGGTGGATACATTCGACGAAGGGGAAACTAATGTCCAGGAAAAAGCAGAGCCTGATTCGACCACTATGACTTCCTATTCCGAATTCCAGGTTTGTTGATGCATTTCTTAACACTAGAATACATGCCCAAGCACGTCCTGTTTGCAAAGGCAGCCCTCGGTCTGATGCGCATAGCGAAGTGGCAGACCAGGAGCTCGATTTGTGGATCGATAGAGAAATGTCATATGCGAGATGGCGTCATTCTCCATTGCATTTCATTTGAGATTTGAAAGTGGCAGAGATACATGGTAATAAGTGGCCGTAGTGAGTCAAATGATCTACAAGCCCTCGTAGACTTCCACAAAAAGTTCCTTGCTGGAATCAGCCAAAATGGCAATGATCTGTGGGGTTTGGCAGTACAACCATAAGTGATGTGGACTTGATGAAGTCTTTCTTGCGGGGAGATTACGACAGCAACAGTATGGCTCATGCTATTGGTCTTCAATGCCAGAATGATTGGACAACAATTGGGGACTTTTGCATTCCTCCTCCAATGCACAGGGAGGTAATGTTGTATGACGACGCCAGAGATGATGAAATTTTGTTTGAATGCCTTTCTGCATACACTTCCAGAGCCTAGTAACCTCGCTTGTAGGAGCTATGCCGAGGATAGTTTATGTCCCCTTTGTAGCAATACCCCTTGCACAGAAAGACATATTCTAGATGGCTGCAAGGTGGCCGTAGATCAGGTACAGTACACTTACCGCCACGACAAAGTCCTTGCTGTTATTCGCGAGGTAATTAGCCTCTCAGTGACTCGTGCCAACGAGGGTTTAACATTAATCTCTAAACCCCCAAAACAGTTTGTGCAGGATGGCTCTAAAGGCAAAAAACATTTCACTACAAAACCTTTCTCAATATTCGCGAAAGCTTCAGATTGGATTCTGGAGGTCGATTCGGTCTCTAAGCAGTATAAATTCCCTGAAAGTCTCGGATGTACAGCCCTCCATCCAGATATAACTCTTTACGTGTAAGGTGCCTTTTATTGTCGAATTAACTGTTCTTAGGGAATCAAATATCCCAAAAGAGTAAAAATTAAATAAATACCATGATCTCACAAATGCCGTCACCCGGAACGGCTTTACTTCACGCGGTGAAAGTTGGCGCTTGTGGCCTGCCAGCCAAATCTCTGTTTCATCTATTTAAAGTTCTTGGTCTTTCTAGAAATATAATCAACTCTTTCCTAGAAAAATTATCTAAAACCTAGAAAAATTATCTCAATTTCTATGGCTTCCAAGGGGGAGTGAATGGGTGGTAAGGTGGACGTTCACATGTGGCAAGACAGCTGTCCTAAACCTACCACAGCCGGTCGTTAGTCCGGAATCCACTGCTCATCCCCCAGAAGTGTAATAATAGTATTAAGAAGGGCCCGACTCCGGACGGTGAATTTCATGGCAGCTCTTTCGTTTGCATTTTATTTATTATAGTTCCCTTTCTGTATTGGCAGTGAGTGTTTTTTATTCTTTTTAATCTATTTACTTGTTAACCCTTCGCCTACGTAACGACCAAATTTGGTTGCACATCAAAACACCGTTGACTACGTAACGATCAATATTGGCGGCTTGCTCCCGGAGCGCATAGTAATACTATTTTCTATTTCAAACGCATCCTTAAATCCATACCAAATATCTCATTATTACCATATATACATAGACCGCCGCTAGTATAATTTCGCGCGTCATTTTGCGGATATTTCTGGTAAAATTTTATTGTCAAACAAGATCTTTTTTTTTTTTTCGAGGAATCATTAAAAAAAATGGTTTTTATGAGCTAATATCTAAATATTTTTGTATGTAAATAACCCCACAAATGACTGGCAATTAGCTCGGGTTTGCCTACGGCAAAATGTATATAAATTTATATTTACATTTACATAGAGCGGGGTTTACTATAGAGCTATTATAGCATTACTATAGAGCGGATTACTATAAAGCGGCGCACATTTACATTTATATTTCCATTTATATAAATTTATATACATTTTGTATATATTTTATAATGGCATCCATTATTGGACGCCTCACATTTGAGGGGATAAGCAAAACGAAATATTACCTTTGATAGAGAATCTAATAAAGATCACGATAGTTTTTACAATTTCTAAATAGAGTTCCGTATTTGTCCGTAAGACAAGTACAAGTTAGAAATGCCGAGTTTTCTCACTTTTTCCAATTCTCATATTTATTCATAATTATCTAATTGTTTTACAAAATTAGATTTCAATATTCTATATACGCAATTTCAATGCGATTATTGTACAGTTATTACTTTTATGATTGCTATAGCAGTTCCATAGTTATAGTACTTTTTATCGAGCGCGGCAAAATTGCAAAAAATTCCAATAAATTGCCGCGGTCTGCCATGAAATTATGCCACTACTCGAAGGGTTAAGAAATGCCGCCGGAAACGAGGGTCGGTTCACAGTCTAACGTCTTACGTCATTTTCTTGCTATGATATAGCTGAAGTTTTTATTACTAATTCATACACACACGCCTAACGATCCATTTGTGAATTGCCGTCAGGATTACTATTTTTGCTCGAGCAATAACAGGTTAGAGCTTAAGTTCTATTGTAATAAACGGATTACATTACATTATAGGAGCACCTGCTTGAGAACACGGCCAGCCGCAGTTCAGTGGTGCCTGAGAGAGCTCTGCGAGTAAGAAAGGAGTACATTAACCCTTCGGCACTCGCGTCTCCGGCCAAGCCTCCGCGCGGTAAAGAGAACCGGGCAGCCCAAATCCACACCACTCCCATGAAGAACAAAACGCACTGCGAGCTGCCCGAAGCCGCTGTCACCCCGAGATCTCGGCTTCACATTTCCAATGCCTTCGGAATCACACCTGATGACGGGAGATTCACCAGGGCCCGCACCCAGGTATGAACATTCTTCTATTGGGTAATAATAGTTTTTGCCAGAGTCCTATACGGCATTAATGAATTTTCTAATATTTGGTTTCTTTTTCTTTTTTGCCGAATTCAAAAAGTAAAATCGACGATCGTTTTTCGAAATAATCAGAATCGGAATTGTAGTCGGTAAATTAATAATTATCATATCCCTAATTAAAATGAATAAAACTTACTTTGCAGGTCCTCATGAAGACACCGACCGCGAACACACCGCACATCGATACGCTGGCGACTCCCCGAGGAAAACCCAAGGACAAGAACGACAAGAACTACTCGTTCATGCCGCTCCGCAGACAGAACACTCTAACCTTGTTCTCGCCTGCGCAGAACGCCAAACCGCTACAGAGATCGAGCAGCTCGCACAATTTGGGCGGTAGATTTGCCGAGCCGAATAATCGTATCATAATGGGCACCGCCTCGCCCAACAAAAGAGCGGCTAAGCTGCAGCTGGCCAAGGATCTACCCGTACTCATATAATAGTTTTATTTTTTATTTGATCTGATCTAGTTGGAGAACTCGCTGTAGGTATCCTGTCAACACAGTGTAAATAAACCTACCAAAGTGCAAATAAATGACCTCACTTAGAGCATACGGGTGAGGACAAAGCGCTCAGCATTTCGTGTGCATTGTAGAAGTTTTTTATTTATTTATTTATTTTATAAATAAATCAACATTACAGTTATGACCACGCCACACCATTGAGATCTATATATATACTAGCTGACCCGGCGAACTTCGTACCGCCTACCAGTCAATGAATGTCGTGTTACAGATTAGCTGAACTTAATTTATGATTTTATGAAAGTAATACAATGAATATAAAAAAAATGAAGCTCACTACTTTATTAAGATAATAACACAAAAAGAAATATAAAAGTACAAAAATTAAGTATATCATTCGCGTGTCAGCAAGACATGATTGAATTAAACTATTTACATATTGTGCAGCATGGGATGCACTCGGTTTAATTCTCTTCATTGAAGCACCTTGTGATATACGACATTTTTTGTTTTATTATCAGGCGCAAGAACAAATAAAGCGGATGATTTGCCGACACAACAACATGGCACGTACAACTGACCATGTGAAAAATACGGATTTACATTTTGTATGGGAAAATGTTTTTTCTTTTATTTTAATTTTTTGACAATTTTCCAATTCTTGTTTTTAATAGTTATTCTGCTATTCGGGATGGAGAAAAATACTACAATATCTGTCCGAGCTTAACCTGTTGGAAGCAAGCCTTTGCATGCAAAAAACACCACCACAATCTTTTGGTCGATTTTGTGTATCATTATTTTAACGACTAACGATATCATTATTTTATAAATTATCTTTTATTACCTAATAAATTATCTTGTCAGCCATGTATATCATATATTTATATAATATATATGGAGGCCAGTCGAAATGGCTACGCGAGGATCTGTTAACCACCGCAACCACCGATTAGCGTTTTTGACCACCCAGGGGTTCCGACACCGTTTGACCGATCACCATGAAAATTGGGACATATATGTATTTTTTCATAAGAAGGTTCTAATGGTATCCGTTTTGTTGTAACTCGCCACTAGATGGCGCTGCAGCACATCAACTACTAAAACGTTAAACCGATCGTTATGAAAATTGGTGTACTTTGGTAATTGATCATGGATCCTATTTTTACGCTATGGACTTTGTTGTAACTCACCACTAGATGGCGCTGCAGCACATCAACTTCTATACCGTTCAACCGATCGCCATGAAAATTGGTTTACATAGGTATGTGAGAACGAAAAATAGTTTCACTAGATGGCGCTGCAGCGCATCAACTACCGTTCAACCTACATGATAAGTGATAACACTAGAGTACTCCCGCTTTGAAAATCTCCTCGAGCGCTCGCGCGGGAGACATGTGTCACTCGCAAACTTTATAACCACACTGCAAAGAAGTTGATACGCCCTTGTTGACTGGCGCGCTACTGACGGGGAGGAAGGATCATAGAGGAATACCTAAGAAGGCAGCATTGTTACGCCGTGCATTTAAAACTATTCAACAATGTTAGTGTGAGTGTAACGTTGTTGAATAGTTTTAAATGCACCGCTTTGTTACATGTTCATATCACCTGCGCGAGCACTCTATTGTTGAATAAGCATTAAATATGCAAGTACAGGTATGTACCTAGAGAATGAAACAGCCAATCCCGTTCTGAAATTAATAAGTAGCGCAATGCTAAGCGCTATCGAACCTGCTTAGAATTAGTAGGTATACACACTTCCCGCAGGAAGGGAACAATTTTGACTGTCCAGTCATCAAAAATGTAGGACGGGAGGATTTTATCTGCAAATCGGCAGTATTGGCGAGTAAGTCAAGAAACATTCAAAAGATATCACTTAGATCCTGTTCACATAGAGTCTCCGTATTTACAGGACCGTTTTTAACGGATCCGTCGCTACTACAGGTGATGTTCACACAGCATATTCTGTCGGTTTCGTTCTCTGCTGATCATTATACCATCGATATTCTACAAGCAAAAATATCCAACCTACCGTCATACAGGATACAGTATACAGCAAAAATAACGGCTCGGGTCATGTGTGAAAGCACCCATACTTCTTTAGGTAAGGGTTCCTTTTTTTTTTGTTCCTGCATCCGGTTTTTGACGACGAAACGGAATTGCATATTTTGTCGGATTGGATTTTTTTACTGGACTGTCGTGTGTGTGGACTCGCTCATACAATTACATACGCCATCAATGGAAAAAAACGGGCTCTTACCAGAGGAGAGGTAGGGAGCCCGTAGGGAACCCTGAGTCCAGGGACCGAGCGCCTTCTTCCTCGGTGCTAGCTATAAGACTTGCTATAAGACGATTAGCAGCACTGGCATTTTAATTGATCAGAGGTGTTAGTTACCACACTGGTAGTTCTATTTACACTGTGTGTGATTTGCAGTGTGCTCTCTGACTATGTACATATCTGACGATTTGGTTATATTTGTATTTTATTTTATTTAATTTTTAATTTTATCACAGCATAACCACACTATTTAGGGCTGGCTCAAAAAAATATCTAAATTTTATCAATATAAGCACAGACAGTTTGACCTATGACGTCCCGCCCTGTTGTACGATGTCGACTGTATTTCATCGTGTTATTTTTCTATATGGGGTGTAATTATAAATAGGAGCATCCTTGTTGAGGATTATTTATACAGGATATTAACCCTTGGAAAGCTAGCCATGAGAATGAAACTCACAACGGCATGTTTTCAACCCTCGAAAATTTCATTGTAGGGGGTGTTAGTGAACGCATACTAATGTTTAATGGTGGCTTATTCAATAAAGGCGACTTTTTTTTGCAAATAATTACATAATTGCATAAATACGGAGATCGGCCGCCCGCGACTTGTCGCAACGGAAAAACTACCGATCGGTGGTAATAGCATTCCCAATAGTTAACCAAGAAAATTTCAATATATATAATTTTTGATGACTTTTTTTTTGATGATTCTGGAAATTACAGTTTTTTATACAAGATATTATTCTAAACGAAAAACTGAGTTTATCTACAACTTTTTTTGATTTAGGTCTTCGTTACCGAGGAAAACTGCTTTTATGTTAAACTCTTGTATATTCAGATATTTTATCTCAGTAACGAAGGCCACAGTCGTAAAAAGCTATAGATGACTTTTAACTCAGTTTTCATGTAGAATAATATCCAGCATTTATTTAAAAACATGTTTTTTTAGGAAAAATGTCAATTAAAATAAAAAAGACTATTTTCATGTATAGATTCAACCCTACGAAGATGCTCCTATTTATAACTTCACCCATCATATGTTGTATATTACCCCCATGTATTGTACTTAATTTTCTGTATTTCAATGTTTTATTACTAAAAAAAATAAAATAGGTTTAAAAAAAATATATATGCTTTGCCCCTAATGGGTCCAAAAAAGCTTTCAACAAATGTATCGGGTGTATTGTATCTCGTATTGTAAATATTTTTACTTCAGATTATTTGCAATTTAGAATAAGCTAATTTTCCTCATTATCCTAATTAAAAGTATTATTTAAAATAATCGTATTTTTATTTTCTACAATTTTTTTTATTGTGAGACTGACTATTCTGACATGCAAGACTCGTCGAGGTAGAAATACAATTTGACCCAAATTTTTTTATTTAATTTAAATTATTTCTTTCCGCCTCGTTGCCACCATTTTCCTTTCTGCTTCTTTCTATCAAGTTCACTATCAGAATTATAGCTGCTATCGTAGCTCGAGTAGCTGCTCTCCAAACTGCTTTTTGGATTTTTTACTTTCTCTTTAGTTTTCTGGTTTTTCGAAGGCATTTTATTGTTTTTCTTATCTCCTTTCTTTTCATATTCAGACTCTCCACTACTATCCACGCTTGAGTTGCTTTTCTTGTTTCCGTTTTCTTGATACTTCGTTTTCTTCATAGATGTTTTTCTAGTATTTTTATTCTTGTCATTCACTGTTCTTCTCGACATACAACAGCTCATTAAATTATTTTGTTTATTTTCACTTTCGGAATCCTCACTGCTTTCAAAATCACTCAATTCTCGACTTTTATTCTGTTCTTTCTCGTTTGTCTTTTTAGTAATCTTATCTGTCTCCTTGATAGCTTTATTTTTATTTCCTTTTCCACTTATTTCCTTCTTTTCGATTTTAGATTTGGCCGTTTTTCTTCCTGTTTCTTCATTTTTCTGTTTTCTTATATGTGTATTGCCATATTTTTTATTTTTAAGAGTCCCTGTATTGTCATTTTCATTATAATAACTTTCATCCAAATTGCTTTTTATATTTGACACAGATTCTCGATTTTTCTGTTTTTTGAGTTGCATTTTATGGCCTTTTCTATTAGCGCTAATTTTATCATCATTGTCGCTATCAGAATCTTCGCTACTCTCCACAGTCACGTTGTGTTTTTTGTTTTTAACATTCTTTCGATTCTTGACATTCGTTTTACCGATATTCTCACTATCACTGCTGTTCAGAGTTGAGCTGCTTTCTCCCTTTTTCACTTCTCGATTGTTCTGGTTTTTCACATGTGTCTTTTCATATTTTTCTTTATCAAATTTGCTCTTCTTATTGTTTTCATTATTCGAATCTTCAGTACTCTCTGCAGTTACGTAAGTTTTTTTGTTTTTATCTTTTTCCCGATTTTTCTCTATGTTCGCTTTTGTTGTTTCGTCTTTTTCACGCCTAATATTTCTTTTACTATAATCATTTTCACTATTGGAATCTTTTCTGGTTTTCACGGTTGTGTTACTTTCTTTCTTTATAATTTCTTGATTATTCTGTTTTTTGTTATTTGTAATATTAACGTCTTTATTATGTTTATTTTCGGTGGGTTCCTTTATGTTTACTGTGGAGGGTCTTAAATTTTCTTGATCTTGCTTTTTATTCAGTTCTTGGTTACAACTTTTATCGACATCTTTATTGTTTTTATGGTTTCCTGAGCCTGACATATTTATATCGACCTTTAATTTCGGTAATATATCATTAGCCTTTTCATTGCTGCCATCTTTTAATTTTGGTGAGACTATTTCAATTGTAATCTTGTGCGTTTGCGTTGCTTTCGTCTCGGGTTGCGTCTCGTGAGCTGAGCTGAGACACGATTTATTTATTGAATCAGTTTGACAGAAATTATTGCGACATTTGTACTGTTTAATTTGGTTGCATTCGCATAATGTTACATCTGAATCGCTAGAACTTTCATAGTTGCGGCATATGTGTTTAATGTTATGTTGTTTACGGTTATTGCTTTTGGGTAGGTGTTCATACAGGTCCTTACAAGTCATACGGAAAATATCTTCGTCGTTTGAGGTTTCTTGGCAAGGCTCCATAGTAGTCGGGAACGCGTGGGCTCACTAAGGTTATTTTTAACCATTCTAGTTTATTGGAGTTGCAAGGTGAGCATTGCTATGACATTTAATTTTTTGAATTTTCATTGGTTTAAAATTTTAGATTTGACATAAAATATATCATTTTTAAAAAATATGTTCTTTTATGGATCTTGCAGTTTTTTTTATGGCCAGTTACTAAAGCTCTGTCAAACAAAATAGGCATTTGTGTGTAAAATTTTGTGGGTCACTGATCATGTAAACCTTATGCGAAACTTAGAACAAAAAAATCGAAAATCTCTTTTGTATGGAAAACAACTGGTTCCAGTTAAACCAATAGCGCGAACGGCATCATCGCATTGTAGCCAACTGCCCGTTACATGCCGTTACTTAGTTAGGATGTAATTCATAAATATGATAGAAAATAGCATTGAACATGCAATATTTTGGGACAAAACAATCTGATTTACATACTTGAATGGCTATCATAATTGAATGCGTTTACAAAATTGTATGTCTGTGCTGTTGACCGTGGAAAAGTAGCCTCGTCGGGAGCCTATCCTGGTTGTAGAATCAGGGGAGCTAATGGGCCCTTGCTGAGTTGGCCACGAAGACCCATTCTGTTCAGGGTTGGTCACACTCACGGGTCAACACCCATCCGGCGGCCTCCACGCATAAAGTGCGAGCCCGGGTAGGACTCTGGCCTTAGGGCTAGTTTCCCCTAGGAGTCAACCTTCTGATGCTCCTGGACGGTCTGCGCACCGTGCGGCGTAAGCCAATCGATTGTGCACTGACTAACAGTCGGGGGAGTCTGGAAGCAGTACTGTTTCCTATAGAGCGGGGGTGGTTTCGGACCTTACGGCGACTGCTCTTGAAACGACCATCAGCTACCCGATCCTGGGTGAACAGCCGGGCAAAGGATGCCGTGGTCCGCGACAGATTCGGTTCACACCGTTTTACCGAATCGAGAGACCGGAGTAAACTGGTCGCATTTGGAAGTAAGGGCGTGGGTGTAAGCCCGCTGGGTAACACACCCGGTTATCTCGCGGTTAAGGCGTTGGCATCTTACGGGCATGTGGCGGAGCTTGACGGTGGACTGTTTTGTCCAAGTCTTCTGCGCTCACTTCACGGGAGATAGAACGAACAATCGTTAAAACTTTCTGATGTGACGGGTTCGCTCGTTGTGGTTGACAACTCTATTTGTAGAATCAGGTCATGCTCACCATAATAAATTTATAGTTTAGAAAAAAAACACTAAAAACACGCTTCATAAATGCACGTAAAAACCAAAAAAGGTTTGTTATAACCTTGAAACCTGATCGTGTTCAAAGTCCATTACGTGACCTTTCTCACAAGTGCAAACACGACTATGATACGATATTCCATCATGGAATGCCAGTTTCTGTCTTCCGGATTCATCATCAGACCTTGAAACTTAATCGTGGTCAAAGTTCATTACAAGACCTTTCTAACAAGTCCAAACACGGCTATGATACGACATTCCATCATGGAATGACAGTGCCTATCTTCCGGCTTCATCATCAGACCTTGAAACCTAATTGTGGTCAAAGTTCATTCCAAGACTTTTCTAACAAGTCCAAACACAACTATGATACGATGTTCCATCATGAAGTTCCAGTTCATATCTTCCGACTCCATCATCAGATCAGTTCGACAGTACCATATTATTGTATTGTCATCAGAACTACATACAGCTGCCAATTTTCATGACGCTACGATCCTTGGAAGATGGTTAAATTAGTTACCTTAGATTCCATTACATAGTTACATACAGGTCGACCTAATAAAATTTAATGTACAATGTTTTTCTGAACTAAATATGCAAACTAAACAATGTCGAAAATTAGACGTCTGCTGTGTGCCTCACTTGTGCTAAGGCGGACATGTTTAGAGTTGAGAACCAAGGTAGCAGATTAATAGGAGGCAGAGATTAAAATTAGAACATTCATAATCATATCTAGTAAAGAAGTCACATAATAAAGTATGTATAAATCATAATAGAGTAGGACCTCGCTTATCCAAGGTAATGTGGACCGAGAGTACCTCGGATAATCGAAAACTCGGATAATACGGACTTTATCGGCTGTAAAAATCGACTGTGAAACATACGGTGAAGTTTAACCGCTCTACCTCTATACGAACGTACGTGATACGTCCGCTGTATCATCGCCCGAACGCAACAAACCGTATTACGTACGTTCAAATACAAAAAAAAACGAAACCCACAAAGCGTACGTCTTTCGTCAAATTGTTCCTACCATTTTATATACAAAAAGGGTCATAAATGGGTATTGTGTAAAGAAGTTTTCTGGTATATTGTAAACAAGTATTGTTATTAAGAAATCTAATTAAAAAAACCCAAAGATTGTTTACCTACTTTTTGTATAATAACCCAAAGGTAGGGGGTTCAAATGAATGAAAACGTAGTCAATGAATTAAAAGGATACATCTATTACATATTTAAATGTAATGACTAAATGTAATAGAATACAATACATACATAAATTATTAAATACAGTAGGTACTGCATAGTCAACTTGGAGCAGATGGGTGACGTTGGGGTTTAAAAACATAGCCTGAGCCTTTTCTACCTCGGTTAACACGGAATTCGGAACTCGGTTAATAGAGGCTCGGATAACCGTGGAATAACAGTACCTAATAATAAACATAAGATGAAATAAAATAAAACTAAAAAATAATTCAATTGTCCGCAAAATCGGTTGCTCTCTGGAAACCATTTTTATCCACTTTTTAAGTAGCATGGCTGGAAGGGATTTTTCTGAAGACTGAATGCAGTTATAAGGTATTGGTGACAATTGGTGTTAAATAAAGCATCGCTAAAAGAAGGAGCGCTGGCCAAAGGCAGTAGACATGGGGAATGTGGCATACAGTTACTTTTAGAAAAACTTTTATATTTCAAAGTCTACATTTTAAAGTCTAGAATAACATCTCTGTGGGGAACTTCATTGGTATAAGAATGGCAACTTTAAATATCGGTGTTTGTTCAGCGTTACTTAAATACTTAGCACAAAACCACCTTAACCAATAATATTGATATTGATTCAGTCAAAGCATAGAATTCAACTTTTATCATACTCATGTCCAGAATACATCTCAGTTCACGAAGCACATAGCCATAGACATGACACATAGCCATAGACATGACGTACAACTACACATTCCCTTAAAATATATAGGTATTAAATTGCTCAATGCTTTAGTACTTTTTGGCAAGTCTTCTACGCCGGCGAGATACCGGTGGCGCTGATAGCATTGTCCTGTGAAACTAATAGTAGTTTATTCGGCTATCTTTAATACCATTGATAATGAATGATTTGTTCAATGAAGGACTGATTGATTATTAAAACCCATTATTTAACATTCAATTAATAGTGCCATATTTATATATCGCAGTTGTTACAGGCTGATTACTTAACAGTAATCTATAAGTCTATCTAATTAGTCTATCAGCCTATCTTTTAGTCTATTTGAACATTAAATCACATAATTATTTCACATTGAAAGCAGTACACCAAATTAAAAATTGTCATATTTATGTAAATAATATTAAAATAATAAGAGCTGCGATTTAAAAATTCACTTGTTATTGGATTATTATTTTATTTTCATATATGATACCGTCACAACGTATTTATAACGGCACCTTGACATAAGAGAAGATTAATCAATATTTGGAACTATGAGTGCTATCTATACATTGCCTTTCATAGTAAAAATTCTGGCTGCCAAAACGTATTACGGCATTGATCAATACAATACCTTTTATGACGCTACTAAAAATAATGTTTATAGTGAGATAGAAGAAGAGGTAATATAAATAGTCGAAGAGTAGTCTTCACCTTTAGTTTTTGACTGCTTGGATGTCCTTATCAGTCTGATTTATTTGTTTACTTTAACTTCTTCTTTTTCTTCTTTTCGTTATCTATCCCCGTCATTGATATAGCCACACTCAAATTCCGTTTTTTTCAGGTTTGCAGTCTTTTAGTGGTTTTAATAGTATTTTTATCAGGATATTGTCGGTTTGCGTAGCACCCGCTTCCATCGGTCCCATGTTTACTTTTCTTCTTGTGCACAATAATTTACAGCAGCACTTATCAAATGGATTACAGCAGTATCCCACCTTCGGATTGCAAATTTCACAACCCGAATCACATTGTTTTATACTGTGACCATTCATCCCTGCTTCAATTTCATCGACTGCTACTTCTTTTACATCTGAATCAGTATTTTTTGGTTTCTGCTTATATCTTTTTTCCTTGAAGCCTTCGACTTTCGATTTTTACGCGCTTCTTATTTGGGAGTGTTTGCTTTGAAATAGTCGTTTTTTTATTTTTACGCGCTTTACTTTTTGGTGCTATTTCCTGATCCCGTGGTTTGCGTTTTGTGTCTCCGTGTTGCATTTTTAGTTTATTTTTATCATCCAAATTAGCTGAGTTTTCACAAGGTTTGTTTTCCTTATTAGAATTATGAAAATCATCAGGATTTTTATATTGACTGACATCGCGTTTACCTACCGAATTCATATCGAAAGCATCACGAGGGTTATCTTTCTCTTCAGACGAGAAGCATGCCATAAAACAACATCCTCTCCTTTTAGGAGTTTCAGTCACCTTTTGATCCTTCTTTTTATTTGTACTTTCGCCGCGGGAGACATCCATTTTAAGAGAATTGTTTTTATTATCCAAATTAGGAGAAACATTTTTTCCACTTTTAGAGATTTTTTCATTTTTAGGGTTTTCTTTGTCCGTCTCCACAGGATATAATTTTACATCTGTCGGCTTTACTCCTTTAATTTCCAAAATATACATTTTCTCGCGGTTTACTGTATAAAAAACGTAAAATTTGGTAAAATACTCTTGTGTAAATTTTGAATCTGACACAGAAAATTTTAATTTTGTTTGTGGTGTGGCTTTCTTTCATTCAACGAGCATATCTACATCTAAAGCAAGGGTGTCAAACTGGATTTTCTAAAGGGCCGTTTACAAAATTTTGTGAGTGTTAACGGGCCAGACTCACAATAACTATACGCATACTAAATTGATAATATATTTATTTAGTTATGTACATGTACAGAGGGAGCTAACGGGCCCATGATGAGGTGGCCACGATGACCCATGTGTTCAGGGTCGGTCACACTCACGGGTCAACACCCATCCGATGGCCTCCACGCATGGGGTGCGAACCTGGGTAGGACACTGGGTCAACCAGTCTCCACTGGGAATCAAACCTCTGGCGCTCCTGGACGGTCTGCGCATCGAGCGGCGCAAGCCAATCGATTGTGCTCTCCGACTAACAGTCGGGGGAGTCTGGGAACTGTATTGTTTCCTATAGAGCGGGGGTGGTTGCCTACCTTACGGCGACTGCTCTTGAAATGACCATTAGCCATCCGATCCCGGTTCAGAGTCGGGCAAAAGACGCCTTGGTCCGCGATAGATTCGGTGCACACCGTTTCACCGCTTCGTAAGGGAGAGGACCGTGCAAGCGACCTCGAACTCGGAACCAATCGAGAGACCGGAGAAATCTGGTCACAATTGGAAGCAAGGGCGCGAGGGTCGGCCCGCCAGGTAACACTGGCTATCTCGCGGTAAGGCGTTGGCTTCTTGCGGGTTGTGACGTAGCTGGACGTTGGATTTGTTCTGTCCAAAGTCTTCTACGTTTACTGCAGGGCGACAGAACGAGAAAATCGTTAAAACGTCCTTTGGTGACGGGCTCGCCCGTTGTAGTTGACACCGCAAGTTGTTGTACATGTACAGAGAGTTTTAGAGTATGGCAGGAGAGGTGGGATACCAGTTCCAAAGGCCGCTTAACTCACTGTTTCTTCCCGGCGGTCGACATCAGGTTGCGCAACGGTAATTTCTTGCGGTTTGACTACCACACTACACAAATGGTCGGGGGCCACGGTGACTTCAGGGCCAACCTTTTTGACTTAGGGCTCGCCGATGATCCTTGGTGTGTGTGTGGTGGCGGTCATCAGACTGCAGAGCATATACTATGGTCGTGCTCGTTACTGTCGTACGCCAGGGAAGAACTGCTGGACGCGATGTGTGACCACATAAGTGGATATCCCATTTGGTATTCTGACCTAATCAGTAGCAGGGAGTGCTTTGCGGCATTTCGTATCTTCGTGGCGCACTGGGCGTCGCGGCTAGAAGAACTGAGACTCCAGGGCACACCCCTCTAGGTGCGAGTGACTTGCCGTCTCCGTGAAACACATGCTGCCCTCCGCGCTGTGCCGGTTTTAAACGCCGGTGCAGCTTTAAATAAAATTTGTTTGTATTGTCTCTCTCCCTAACGGGTGTGCCCGTGCCACCGTACCAAGCTCGTTCTGTCCCCACTCCCTTCTTGCTGCTGTTTGCGAATGCTGTTTAATTTATAATTTATGCACTACCACCTGCCAAAATATGAATGTATTTTTTTTTCTTTTCTTTTTATCATTATGTATACATTTTTTTTATTTTTTTTTAAATTTTGTTTTATATAATACGTATTGTAACTATGTAATGAAATGTAATGTAAATACATGTATGTGTATGTAAATGTAAAATGTAAAAAAAAAGAAAAAAATGTAATTATGAAACGAATAAATAAATGACAACTTGGGGGATTGGATGGGGATAGAAGCCTCTGATCTTTGGATATACTATTAAGCTCGGGCAGAAAAGACGACTATAGTCGTTATAACTGCTCGGGTGGTGGATGGATTGGCTTCTGTCTCCATACACCTCGTTGGAGTAAGAAAATGTACATGTTTAGTCCTTACACTAAGAACTAACTATGTCTAATATCGATTTTCTATATAACATAATAATTAATAATTTTGAAGATCCAGAGATTCGACTTCCTTTGTTCTTCATAATTTGGTTGATACCGGGCGTCGTATTCGTAGTAGGTAGTTATTTTCAGAATAGATTAGAGATGTGCATCATTCAGTCTTAAGCAATGTTTGTTTTTATTAATTTTCACACTACAAAACATCTACCCGCATAAATATGAACTACTGAACATACACAGGATTCGTGCTGCATGTTTTTTTATATTTTGATAGTTATCCAAATTCTTGAAATATTGTGTATAAAATTAGGTAATGTTAACCTCTTTAAATTTGTCCACTCGGCTCATGAAAAATAAAATTAATCACCGAATGAAAACGGGATATTTTAAAGGAAAAAGGTTAATGGAAATTCAGTATTTTATTCTGCACACGAAGCAATTAGCTTAGATTTTGGCTCGCGAAAATCTAAGCCAATCAATTTCATCGTCTGCGTTCGATCAGTAATCGACTTAATTCGGCCGTCAAAAGTGACACCATTGGCCTCTAAACTAAAACAACCGGCCATCGTGCATGTCGGCTTGGCCGCAAACGCTTGGCCAACTATGCCAGTTGGCCAAGCGGGTTCCAATATCTTTGATTTTACGAATAGCATTGATTAAACAGGATGAGTTTTTAATTAGTGACATTCTTGTAGTCAGTGAATCAGTACGACAAAGTAATCAGGTTTTGATTTATAAAAAAGAAAAAAATATATTGTCAAATTTGTAAAACGTATCTATTGAAGAAAAGTTTGAGTAGCGTTGAGCGCGCTGCGCCATCTAGCGTTAGGTAAACTATCGCTAATAAAGTATATTAGCGATATTTTATCTACCTCTAGATAGCGCATCGTAGTCGAAGCTTTAAATACTATTTTTTAAAAAATGGTAATTAAGAAAAAAAACTTTTGTTTTTCCTAAAAAATCTTATTAATTGCTTAGTTCGTCGTACTGATTCACCTACTACAAGGATATCACTAATTTAAAACTCACCCTGTATAAAGTAAAAGTAAAGTAAAAGGTATTTATTTCCAATACAACCATACAATTGTGTAGGAATGACAGTAATTAATCTTAAACTAGTTACTCAATTTAGACAAGAGATGATATACAATATATAGTTTTAAACTTACCAATTTACAAAAACATAGACTATATGATAACAGTTTACAACAAAACAATTTACGGTAAATAATATGTATTAGATTAAATGGATAGATACGATGCTATGTATTTTCAAAATATTTTAAGAAGTCGTTATGGGCATACATGTTGATTTTAAGCAGATAGACTCGGATGGATCTCTTGAAAATATCGATGTTTTTAATTGCTTTTAATCTTTCGGGCAATTTATTGAAAAGTTTGAGGCCTAAGTATCGACTAGTCGCCTGGAACTTGGCAGTACGTGCTACGAACGGTTGGAGATACAGGGTTTTATTCCTGGTGTCATGCCGATGTACTTCCTCGTGGGATATGGCCGAGCTCTTATTGCAATAGAATTCGCAAAGAGCTTCTTGAGCTTCTTGAGGGTATTAGATTGCTCAATGCCTTATTACGTTTTGGCAGCTAGGATTTTACTACGAAACGCAACGTGTAGATGGCACTCTTAGTTCAAAACATTCATTAATCTTTTCTTATGTTCAATATTGCGACGTTCGTGGCATGACAGTATGGCAGCGCACTGTAGATAGCGCTCTAAACGCCGATATACGGTATCCTATCTCGAAATAAAATAATGACGTATCTATTAAAAATAAACGATTTTTTAAATCATAGCTCTTTTTATATATCTTAATAATATTTTACATACAAATCTCAATTTTTAATTTGGTATACATTTTTTAATACGTAATAATTACGCACTTTCACGTTCAGATTGACTAATAGATGGCATTCTATCTCTCCGAATTATTTATGTGATGTATAATAAGCCTAATATAAATGCGATAGATGGCACTAATAATTGAATGGTGTTAATATTATTATTATTTAAAATAATGGGTTTTTATAATCAATAAGTTCTTTATAAAAAAACATTCATTAACAATGTTATTTAGACGGCTAAAAAATCGCTATTAGTTTAGCCGCCAATGCCATCAGCGTCACTTGCATTTCGCCGGTGTAGTTTTTCAAATTCAAATTCAAATTCTTTATTTATCAAAACAGATACATCTATACTATCTATACTAATAGTATATAAAAGAGGTAAAGTTTGTAAGGTTGTAGGAAGTAATCTCTGGATCTACTGAACCGATTTTGAAGAAAGCCACGTTATTTGTGAGTGTCATCGGCTATTTATTAATCCGAAAAATGAAAAGACTTTTTCGCGGTAGTCGGATTTGCAAAGTAAGTCGGAGAAAAAACGGCCGAACGAAACGTTTCTAACTAACGCTGCCTTAACGATGAGATATATGATTAGGTTATAGAGAAAAGTTGTAGAGCTTGGTAATGCCTACAAAAAAGTCAGCGACAGCATATGTCTAAATTTTATATTTAAGTCACAAAAAATATTTTTTTGTATTAAAAAAACAATTTAAATTAAAAAAAATGTTTTAAACAAAAGACTTTTCCCCTTTACTGCATATAATTTCCCTTTTACTGCATAAATGGTTAAAGAGATAAGACACTCACAAATAAGACACTCACAAGAAGACACTCACAAATAAAACACTCACAAGAAGACACTCACAAATAACGGTAATATAGTCAAATTGGCATGCAAATACATACATACATATGCAGTAAAAATATAACCCTTCTTTTGGCAGTCAGGAAATAAATCATAGCACTCAGTACTAACCGAACCACACTCATAATTTCATCACAAGTAGAAAGTTTTACCGCCCAACGAAGTGGGCACGGGTCACTTAGTATTAAATATACCTAATTAAACTTGATTGCACGAGACGTTCGCACTAAGGTAGGCTCAGATACGCCTACTTAAATACTGCCTAATAATTAAATAATACATTAATGATTGCCGTGAAATCAATTCAAAATATTCGTTAAAACCTAGAATCACACAGATAGGTAAACTAATAGTAGAATTTTAAACTATCAATTACAATAAAAATATTAATAGAAATAAAATAAAATAAAATTTTAGTAAAAAATAAACATTGAATAATAAAACATTCAAATTAAACATTTCAAATTATCCTAAAAGGCAATCAAAAAGCATGCCAATAATCAATATATGATAGGTAAATAATAATAATAATAATAATCGTTACAATATTAGGAATGGTATGTTAGCTAGGAATAGAATAAATTAGTTTTTCAGTCTCTTTTCTTCTCTGGGTGACCAACTAGTGGGTTAGTCTTTTTTGTTTATAGTTATATAGTAGTTATAGTTGATCAATCTAATACCATATAATAATATAATCAATGCCAATGCAAACGAATAATTACATGATCTAAATACAATCCCATTTACATACTTAACCGGTCGAAAGCCAGCCTTCGCGCGCAAAAAACTGCGCCACAACTTTTTGGCCGATTTTGTAAATATATACTAACAATACTTATCTATCCAACAGGGTACAACGTGTCACCATCCAGGGCCGCCAGAGTGAAAGCCAGCATCTCACGTATGGTGTCCCACAGGGTGGCGTTCTGGGACCTATTTTATTCCTCGTCTACATAAACGAGCTATGCCAGTTATCAGTAGGTAAAATCATCACATATGCCGATGACACTGTAATATTATTCAAGGGTTCAAACTGGGATTACACATTAAAAAAAGCAAACGAGAGCATGGAAACTGTTAGAAATTGGCTAAGAAACTTTATGATAACGCTTAATGTTGGCAAAACCAAATACATGCCATTTAGTATAAACATTAGGGGTCAACCCACTGCAATTGCGCTTCTCAACTTTTTCAAGTCAACATTTACGGGGGCGTCCATTAACTCCCAATCCTACCGCATCACGATGGAAACTTTCACATGCAAACGCTGCGAAACCGAGTTCCGGGACGGCGCACTGTGCTCCATTTGCCAGGGGCATTTCGACTTCCCGTGCTCCGGTATAACCGATCCCGGTTATCGAAAACTAGGAGACAGGAAGGCGTCCTGGAAATGTCCATCTTGTAAGGGTGCAGCTTCGGCCAGATCTCCGGTACCAGCCGATCTAGAAAGCATTGCGCTGGACATAAAGCGGCTTAGTGCTCAAACAGCATCGCTGCCGACACTAATGGCTACTCTCAAGGCAATCCAGGCTGACGTCACCGATCTTAAAACCTTGAAGTCAGATATTGCAGACTTAAAACTCATGAAGACAGATGTGGCGGATATGAAAGCTTCTGTTGAATTTATGCACAATTCTATTGAGTCTCTGACTGGCAGGATTTCCGAAATCGGCCAGGAAGTTCAAGGACTTCTCAAGACTAAATATGAAGTCCGTCTCCTGCAACTACGATTAGAACAACTAGAGTGCACCACACGAGATATCGTACAACGATCACGTATGAACAACATTGAGATAGAAGGAGTCCCAGTGTCTCAGTCAGAAAATCTTTTCGAGATTTTTGCTAAAATCGGAAGTCACGTTAGCTGCTCTATTACCAAGGAGCAGATAAACTACATTGCAAGAATACCTATGCGGAATGACAAGCACAACAAGACGATTCTGGTCTCGGTACACAATAGATACATTAAAGAAAACTTTGTGGCCGCGGCTAAAAAGTGTACTATTCTCCCGGCTGATTTGGGCCTCCGCGGCGACAAGAAAATATTTGTCAATGATCATCTGACCCTGGACAACAAGATGCTTCTCAATAAAGTAAAAGGCCTGGCCAAGGAATGGGGGTTTGCTTACACTTGGGTAAAAGGATGCAAGATATTTACGCGGAAAAGTGCTACTTCCAATGTACTGATTATAAACTCGGAGTCGGATCTGAAAAAGATTTCGTAAATTTAAAACTTTTATTATTGTTTTCTAATTTTTCTCTTTCCTCATTTTTTTGTAATGAATGTATGTCTCGCTCAAAAAGTCTAAGAAACTTTGGTTTGCTCCCACTCTGGTGTGCCCATCTTGGTGCGCATGCGCATAGCTCTCACACCTTATTTAAGCCGTCGTTCCATCTCGTTCAGATGGTCATTTGCTATCTCGCTTTATGTCTGTTTTTTATTATATTGCACTATTTACGATTTACTCAACACTACCACGTTCTCATCAATTCATTATTATGGTGCTCATTCTACATTGCATTGCCTATTATTCATTTGCTAATAATATTAAGATATAACAATGTAAAATATTTACTATCAGAATGTTCGTGGCTTACGAACGAAAACCTCAGATGTTTACCGAAACGTATCCTTGAATAGTTATGATATTATTTGTTTGACTGAAACTTGGCTATTGGAGGGTATAAGAAGTAGTGAACTATTTGACGATCGTTATGTCGTATTTAGACGTGATAGGGATTATGATAAAACGTGCGAAACAAAGGGAGGCGGTGTGTTGATAGCTGTTCGTCGGGAGATTATGGCCGAAACCCGCAGTGACTGGTGTTCGATTGCCGAAGATTTGTGGGTAACATTAACCCCTCAAATGTGAGGCGTCCCTTAAGGGATGCCTTGGCAAAATGTATACAAAATGTATATAAATTTATATAAATATAAATATAAATGTAAATGTGCGCCGCTTTATAGTAATCCGCTCTATAGTAATGCTATAGCTCTATAGTAAACCCCGCTCTATGTAAATGTAAATGTAAATGTAAATATAAATTTATATACATTTTGCCGTAGGCAACCCGAGCTAATCGCCATTCATTTGAGGGGTTAAGGCCAGCGCCACATTGAACGGATCTTCCGCCGCCGAACGTAGTCGCGGAAAATCCGCCACCGAACGTAGCAGCCACATTCTAATTCCGTTGGCGGATTATCAGTCGACCGCCGAGCCTTATACAGTGTGGACGTAAAATGGATCCTTTAGATGTGATTGCTATTTATAAAGGTTTAAAACAAGATAGAAGAAAGCGTAAATATTGGGTACATCCCCTAAATGCGCTAAGAATAAATAGGGGGCAATTTCAAAATTTATATGAGAAAGTAAGACAGTATCCAGATAAGTCATTTGAATATTATCGAATGTCCATTCAATCATTTGACGAACTGCTAAGTTTGACGAAGGCTTACATAACCAAGCAAAATACACAAATTAGAACGGCTATATCTGCAGAAGAGAGACTGACTGTTACTTTGAGGTGAGATAAACAATATTATTTCTATAAATCTTTATTTATTACAGCTATGATATTACTTTAGTATTTCGTAGATTTCCTCTTCAATACTTGAGTTTTGAGATTGAATCTCTTGTGTTTCACTCAATTGCGGTGACTGTACGTTCGGTGACTGAACGTTCGGCAAGGACGAGTACGTACTTGTGTATCCTTGGTGGTAATCCGGTGGTGATGTCTCATAGCGGGGTTGATTAACATAATACTGACCATGTGACATATTATATGGTGTTCGATACTTTATTTTGTAAATTAAATTCATGACTTCTAATCTGAATTCACAATTTTGCCTCTCGTCGAGGCTCTTAATTTGAGGTAATAAAGAAAGTAAAAACTTTGTGTCTGCATCGTCTTCTTTTGGTGATGGTTGTTGTTGTTTTTTATTCATTGCTGCTATTAAACTCTGCTGAAAGGCAGTCATTTTATACTTTTTAGTAGTTTGAGAAGTTCTTGGAACTACAT
Source organism: Micropterix aruncella (assembly GCA_944548615.1). Lineage (NCBI taxonomy): Eukaryota > Metazoa > Arthropoda > Insecta > Lepidoptera > Micropterigidae > Micropterix > Micropterix aruncella. The sequence goes on along the minus strand of OX155965.1, from coordinate 4,556,402 downwards.
CTGCTTGAGCAGAAGGCGAATTCTCATTCGTAGTTTGCCGTGAACTTGTATTTGAATTTGAATTTGAATTTATAGCTGATTCTTCACAAGTATTTTCAGTTGAGTCATTAGTTGAACTACCAACCGGAGCACTTATATTACCCGTTGTTATCCGCGGTTCTTTCACAACATCTAAAAAACGAAGAAATTCAATGTAGGAATTCTTACGCCTTTTAGGCGCAGCACTTCCACTCCTTGTATTTTCGTCCTTTTTTTCTTTGACATGATACTCTCTTAAATGCTTCCACTTCTTTTGGAGTTCTTGCACTGTGAAATATAAATAAATATGAAATTATAAACAGATAGAGAGACTTTTATTATACATCTAAGATATAAGCTTGTATAGTTAAGTAAGCATCTAAGATATAAGCTTGTATAGTAAGCTTGTATACTATTATTTAATGTGGATATCTCGTTTCAGGTATTTATCAACCGGAATGAATTTTAAGACCTTATCACAGGACTTTTTAATGGGAAGATCAACTATAACAGAAATTATAAAAGAAACATGTAAAGTACTATGGGAGGTGCTGCAGCCGATTGAAATGCCAGAGCCAAATAAAAAATCATGGTTAAAAGTGGCTGAAGAATTCTATAAATATGCTAACTTTCCAAACTGTATAGGATCCGTAGATGGTAAACACATAAGAATTGTTAATCCTGAAAACAGTGGATCAAGTTATTTTAATTATAAAAAGTTTTTTTCGATTGTACTCATGGCAGTCGCAGATTCTAACTATTGCTTTGTCTCAATTGATGTTGGATCATACGGAAAGGAAGCTGATAGCAATATCTTTAGAAGTTCCAATTTCGGGCAGAAGCTTTACCAAGGAATGTTGGATTTACCCAATGATAGGGAATTGCCAGGTACTACTTCTCCAGTGTTACCATTTGTATTGGTAGCTGACGAAGCTTTCGCTTTACATAAACATGTAATGCGACCCTATCCAGGCAAAACGTTAGATATAGAAAAACGTATATTTAATTATCGCCTATGCCGAGCAAGAAGGTATGTGGAATGTACTTTCGGCATATTGGCCAATAAGTGGAGAGTACTCCACACGACGATTCTTACGAATCCCGATTTTGCTACACAGATAGTAAAGACGACATGCGTTCTCCATAACTTTGTTCGAAGAAGAGACGGTTCCAACTATAATGAAGAATTGTTAGTTTCTGAACTACGAACATTGCCAATTTGTAATACATCCAGACTTTCAAATGCAATAAATACAAGAGAATCATTTAAACGATATTTTATGGAAGAAGGTAAATTAGAATGGCAACACAATTTCATTTAAATACGTATTATAATAATAAATAAATAACAAACTCACCAAATTCTTGCCGTTTCTTTTCTGTTTCATCCTCCCAACTGTCGTAAAATAGTTTTCCTATCTCTTCCCATGCCCGTCTCTTTGCCGTCCTGTCACTATAACTTATTTCTCTCGAGTCCCAAAGGCAAATTCTGTTCTGAACCTCCAAAATAAATCTTTCGGTGTCAAACATGCTGTACGTGCGCTGCCAACGCGTATCGTCCGCCTAATGTGTCGCATCCCATAAAAAAACATGCAATGCGACGTTGCCGATCAGACGCCGACGGAACATCGGCGCGCGGAGGACCGAACAGACGCCGAGAGCGAGCGGTCCGTCAACGGAACAACCGATCTTCCGCGTAGTGTGTCCGATCATAGTAAATTATATGCGACAGAACGTATTGGCGTTCCGCCGCGGATGATCGGCGGCGGATGAACCGCCTTATGTGGCGCTAGCCTTTACGCTTCATTGCCAGAGGCCGAGGGTAGCTTATAAGTTGCATTTGTGCGTTGTATACATTTGTGACGAAAACACAGGTAATTCTATGTCAGAACAGTTACAATACTTCTCTGATAATATGTCAGACATTGTATCAGGGGCGTCATTTCAGATTTTGATTGGGGGGGGGCATGCACAAAGCGCCATTGTTTTGTCAAGGTTTTTATTAAAAAAAACAAAAACCATAAAAATTAAATTATATATATATATATATATATATATATATATATATATATATATATATATATATATATATATATATATATATATATATATATATATATATATATATATATATATATATATATATATATATATATATATATATATATATATATATATATATATATATATATATATATATATATATATATATATATATATATATATATATATATATATATCTTATATATAAAATTCTCGTGTCACAATGTTCGTTCCCGTACTCCTCCGAAACGGCTTGACCGATTCTCATGAAATTTTGTGAGCATATTGAGTAGGTCTGAGAATCGGCCAACATCTATTTTTTATACCCCTTAGTGGTAAGGGTTGTCCACCCTTAACATTTTTCTTTAATTTTTAGTCATTTTTTTAATTTCGTTATTTTTCTATTATGTCGCATTAAAAAATACATACAACCCTAAATTGTTACCCTTTTATCACCAACCCCTATTTTTTAATAGCCATTTTAGTAATTTAATCATTTTTCATCCCCGGTCGATAACTGATCAATCGTCATTTAATTAGTTATCCCCGCCAGTTGTCTACAGATGTCACTTCTGACCCAGTAAACAGCACGGAGTAGGGATGAGAACGAAGCCGGTCTCCTGTTTCTCTCACACAATAAGACTTCTCTCACTCCCTACACAGTTGTCGGCCATCATTATTGTTTATGCATCAAGTGTAGTAGTAACGTTGACAATTATTATTTTGCTATCTCAGTGTAACTCTCATATTACCTATTAATCATTCCTATTTTATTAATAATAATAAAATTGTCAATTTAGAGTGTATTTTGCACGATTAGTTAATCAAGTGATTTTCATAACCTCAAAAGTACTCAACACGTTGCACGAGCTTCCACCAACAACGGCTTTTGTGTTGTAAGTATACTTTTTTTTATTTATATCGAAAATGTTGTTGGAAACGGTCAAAAAAGATTCGGTGGAATTTAATTTTTATTAAAATTGGGCAAACTTTTTTTTGTATTAATTTTTTTTACCATTTCTAACCATATATTTTCGATATGATTATGAAAAATAAAATTTTTCGCTTTTGTAAAACAGTCTAATGTTTACATGAATATGTAAATGAATGTGTGTACCAAATATTAAATACATTATAACTAGGGCCAAGATTCTTGCCGTGATTTCATTTTAATATTTTACAATTAATGCTCTTAAGTTTTTGACATTACGGCAAATATATTTGATCTTATAAAAATGTAATTTTAATTTTATTTTATTAAAAAAATGTCATTTAACAATTAAGATTTTCATAGTTTCCAAAAATTTGAATCAATCATTATGAATCTTTTTTTTGAAATATCGATGGAAATATTGGTTGTATGAGAAAATTATAAGAGAATTTTTTTTTGTGAAATTTAATTTTTTACAACTTTTGTCTAAAAATTTTTTTCATAAAATTTATATTTTTGCTATAATTTCATAAATTCAAACTAATCATTTCAAAACTGCGGCAAAAATCCTGGCCCTAATTATACCTTTAACATTTTTCATCATTAAGTAATTTAATTAATTCTATTTATGTGTGTTTTGTACAGTGAGCAATGCCAAGAAAACGCAAAGGGACTGATTTGAGCCGTAATACAAGTAAATCTCGAAGCTTGGGAAATAGAAGATCCGAAAGAACCGAAGAACAAATCCAGCAACAAAATACTGATGCACGTGTCAGAATCGCGCAATTGCGTCAAGAAGAGTCAGAAGATACACGAGCTGAACGCAATGAAGTACGCCAAATCGAACTGCATCTGATTTAATGAATACTGAAATGAATCGTGAACTGCAGTACAGCACTGTAGAAATGGCAGCGATTGTTGCCCGCAATGTCCCACTAATGAATGAGGAACAAAGAACCATTTATGATCGCATTATGCTCGCAGTTTCAGCTGGACAAGGTGGGTTCTTCTTTTTGGATGCACCGGGTGGAACTGGCAAAACATTCGTTATTTCGCTAATTCTTGCTGAAATACGATCAAATAATGGCATCGCGTTGGCCGTGGCATCATCGGGCATTGCAGCAACTTTATTGGATGGAGGCAGAACAGCTCATTCAGTATTTAAGCTGCCACTAAATATTCAGAATAACCCTGACGCAGTATGCAACATTAAGAAACAATCGCCCATGGCCACCGTGCTGAAACAGTGTAAAATTATCATCTGGGATGAATGTACTATGGCACACAAACATTCGCTTGAGGCGTTGAACAGGACATTGAAAGATATTAAAAACAACGACAAACTATTTGGCGGAACTCTGTTGGTCCTTTCAGGTGATTTCAGGCAAACACTTCCAGTCATTCCACGTTCAACATACGCTGATGAGATCAACGCTTGCTAAAAATCATCTCCATTGTGGCGTAATGTTGAAAAAGTACAGCTGAAAGTAAATATGCGCGTTCAAATGCTTCAAGATCCATCCGCTGAAACATTTTCAAAACAACTCTTAGATATCGGTGATGGAAAAGTTGCTATAGATGAAACTGGATACGTAAAATTACCGACCGATTTCTGCACAATCGCTGATTCGCAAGATACTCTCATTGAACAAATATTTCCCGATGTACACACACAGTACATAAATCATGAGTGGCTTGCAGAAAGAGCAATTTTAGCGGCAAAAAATGTAGACGTTGACAATTTAAATCTGAAGATACAAATGTTGTAACCAGGGAACTTGGTATCATATAAATCTATTGATACAGTTTGCGACGACAGCGAAGCAGTAAATTTTCCCACAGAGTTTTTGAACTCACTGGATTTGCCAGGCATCCCACCGCATAATTTACAATTAAAGGTTGGATCTGCGATTATCTTGCTTCGTAATTTGAACCCGCCCCGGCTGTGCAACGGTACGCGATTAGTCATTCAAAAATTAATGAAAAACGTGATCGAAGCCAGCATTTTAAATGGCAAGTTCCGAGGTGAAAATATATTAATACCACGGATTCCTATTATACCTACAGATGTGCCAATTCAATTCAAACGTATTCAGTTTCCGATTAGATTGGCATTTGCAATGACAATCAACAAATCCCAAGGTCAAACGATGTCTATTTGTGGCTTAGATTTGAGAACACCATGTTTTTCACACGGACAATTATACGTGGCATGCTCTCGAGTGGGTAAACCATCCAGTTTGTTTGTGTTAGCTAAAGATGGACTAACAAAAAATATTGTTCACGCTATAGCATTAAGAGATTGATATTGTTTGTTAGTGTTACTGTCGTAATTGTTTAATTAATGATATATAATTTTAAGGAATAAATTATAATAACTTAAAAATAATGTTTGCCTTTTGTTATTTTTATATTCCCTCATCGTTCACAGTGCTCCATGCCTATTTCACGCATATACCACATTCTTACACACTTACAATAAGTAAGCTATTTTTTGTCTACACTAGAAATTACTTAAAAATTATTTATATGGCAAAACAACGTTTGCCGGGTCAGCTAGTATATATATATATATATATATATATATATATATATATATTTTTTCAAATTGAAATTATGTTTATCACTAAATAAATGAAATGATAAAATAATGAAAGGGCACTTATCTGGTCTGTGGTGACCAGGAGTGACTCCACGCCTTTTTCGTTTTCTCTTCTCTCAGTATTTGCGGTTTCCTACTGTGGTATTCGAACCTTTCTACTTTATCCTACAGCGGCGACACAACAATGTGAAAGACGAGAATGAATGCTGGAAAATAATAGGCGATTAGTGTTTCTTAAATATTAATGATTTTTATAAAATGTATATCAATATTTCGGCTCAGCCGTCGTCAAGATATATGACATTTCTGAAATCGAACAATTCGTTGAAAATTTAAATTCAAGGAATCGAACAAAAAGAAATGGATTAATAATATTTTACACGATTTAGTTAAGGTACCATAACCAACCGTGCAAAACGTTATTTTAAAATGAATGATTATAAATTAAAAGAAAAAGCATTTGATGATTATGATAATATGATAAACCTTATTAATTTTGCCTGTTGAGACCGGAACCTTTGCAAGCGCCTAAAATATAAATATAAGCCAATTCCCAAGATTTGACGTCCCTTTCTTTTGCATTATCCCCAAGGCATTTTATTATTTTAACTTTAAAACATTGATCAAAAGATAAATTATGCGCCCTGGCATGCAAAGATATTGGGAGTTGGCTTTCATTTCCTACACTAGCCCTATGATTATTTAGTCTAATATTAAGTGGTGTTGTTGTTTCACCGATATAAAAGGCATCACAAGTCCTGCACAGAAGTTGATATACTATATTTTTTGAAATACAACTGCAATGAAAGGGAACCCTGTAACTATTAGTAGTATTTGGACTGGTAAAAAAAGGACTTAGATCTAACAGAGGACAAGTTTTACAACGTGGACGACCACAAGGTTGAAGCCCAAAAGTATTATTACCAATAGAGAAATTTTGATTATTTTTTGTTTTGTTTAATATTGATCTAATATTAGGTGGTCTGCGGAAAGATAAAATTGGCGGTGAATCTAAGAGATCCTTAGTGGATGCATCATTAGAAATGATGGGGAATAAATCAGATAATATATCTCGCAGTTTCTCAGCACCAGGAAAATAAGTGGTGCTAAGAAAGATTTTATTATTATTATTATTTTTATTTGAAGAAATTTTAGGTTTTGGTATATATTTTACTTCAGAGTTTAGAATATGTTTATCCAATAGAGGAGCAGGGTATTTTCTTTCAAGAAGAGATTGCTTTAGATTATTGAGATATTTATCTAAATTTTCTTTGTTGTTAACTAAACGGTGTCCGCGAATGGACATTGAGTAGGGAATGGATCTCTTGGTGTGAAATGGATGACAGCTATCAAAGTGTAAATACTGTTCTTTATTTGTAGGTTTTATATGAATCGCGGTTTTAATTTTACCTTCGGAAATTGTTAAATCAACATCTAAGAAAGTAATTTGTGATTTAGAAATGGTATGAGTGAAATTCAAAGGGCCAAAATTATTTAGGTCGTCAAGAAAGGTTGTTAGAGTAGTTTGTCCGTGTGGCCAAATCATTACTATGTCGTCAATAAATCTATACCATAATATGGGTTTTAAATTTTGCGTTTGAAGAAAATTTTGCTCGAATAATCCCATGAAAAGGTTGGCATACGAAGGGGCCATTCGCGTGCCCATAGCAGTCCCTTTAATTTGAAGATAAAATTCATCTTCAAAGGAGAAAGCATTACACGTTAAGACAAACTCGGCTAATTTGCAAAGAAAATCCGTAGAAGGTATTTGAGGATGAGGTCTCTCATCAAGAAAATAAGAAATGGCTTCCAATCCTAAATTATGAGGAATATTGGTATACAGGGATATGGCGTCAATAGTAACAAATAATAGGTCGTCTGACTTTGGAATTACAGTATTCTTTAAAATATCAATAAAATGATAGCTGTCTTTGATATGAGAATTTAGATTTTTCACAAAAGGTTGTAAAAAATAATCTACAAAAGCCGAAATTCTTTCTGTCGGAGAGTTAAAGCTTGCGACTATTGGTCGTCCAGGATTATTAGGCTTGTGAATTTTAGGTAATAGGTAAAAATTTGGAGTTCTGATAGGATCAGGAATTAAAGTTTTAACATCTTCGTCTGATAATTTTTCATTTGATTTATTTTGTTCAATATATTTTTTTATTTTCACTGCAAAATTTTTGTTTGGATCTCTAGATAGTTTTTTATAGAAAGTTTCATCTCTAAGTTGTCTCAAGCCTTCAGTAACATAGTCGGTTTTGTTAAGTATGACAGTAGTGGAACCTTTATCAGCCGGCAAAATGACGATGCTGGTATCCTTGCTAAGACTCTCAAGAGCTGCACGTTCATCTACTGACAAGTTTGATGTTGGCTTGAGGCTATTTAGAAAAGATGGCTGTGTTACTTTGTTTAATAAAATAGTAATAAAATTTTCTACCGGATGATTTTTTGGTAATGGAGGGGGTTCTTTATTGGAGTGTGGACGAAATTTAGCTAGTGCATTGTGTAATTTAATATTATTATTGTTATTCTTTTGATTTGAATGCCAAAATTCGCGCCATCTTAAATTACGACAAAATTTAACAACATCATTACCAAAACTAAAATGGTTCACATTTTGAGTCGGTGTGAAATTTAGACCTTTAGCTAATACTAAATATTCATTGTGGTTAATTACTTTGGATGACAAGTTTTTAACAGCATTTTTTTCTCTAGGAGATGGACCTTGTATATTATTAGAATATGATACTGATGGTGTTATACTGTTATTAATTTGGTTTACTAATGTGGCACGTATTGGTACGGAATCTGATACTAATGGAAATATATTGTTAGTAATTTGGTTTACTGATAGGGTGTGCATCGGAGAGGAAAGAGTACCTTGGTGAACTGCTGGGATAACATTTCGAAGTGAATTTGAATTCCTTGTTTTGTTAACATTGGAATGACTGTAATTTGAAATGGAAACTGGATTCAAAATGTTTCGTGTATTGTTACTTGGGATAATGCAAATTTTCTGAAAGTTCTTTAGTAAATTAAGGAACTTTTTATCGTGTTTTAATCTAATATTTCGTAAATCTGTTACAGAATTGTTAACTATTTTATGAGCTTCTTGAAATAAGAAAGGAGAATGTGTTGTTATCATGTTAACATAAAAACACAGTGAGTTTAAATGTTTATCAACTAAAATTTGATATTCATTTCGCAAAACAGACGTAATTTCCATTGAATACCTTAAACGGATTGCGGTGAAATCATATTGAATTTCTGTACTAATTGCTGCGAAAGGAAATTTTGGTAATAACCCTTTAGGGCAAATGTTGTTTTCTAAACATTTAGAAAGAAATTCAACGTGTCCCGTGAATTTAGCTGTCTTAAGTGAATGGTAATTTATTTGGTTTAACCAATGAGTGTACATAATGGATGTGATTGCAACATAATTAAAATTAGGTAATATTTTAATATTTGATTGTAAATGTGTAAATTATTATTTTTTCAAATTGAAATTATGTTTATCACTAAATAAATGAAATGATAAAATAATGAAAGGGCACTTATCTGGTCTGTGGTGACCAGGAGTGACTCCACGCCTTTTTCGTTTTCTCTTCTCTCAGTATTTGCGGTTTCCTACTGTGGTATTCGAACCTTTCTACTTTATCCTACAGCGGCGACACAACAATGTGAAAGACGAGAATGAATGCTGGAAAATAATAGGCGATTAGTGTTTCTTAAATATTAATGATTTTTATAAAATGTATATCAATATTTCGGCTCAGCCGTCGTCAAGATATATGACATTTCTGAAATCGAACAATTCGTTGAAAATTTAAATTCAAGGAATCGAACAAAAAGAAATGGATTAATAATATTTTACACGATTTAGTTAAGGTACCATAACCAACCGTGCAAAACGTTATTTTAAAATGAATGATTATAAATTAAAAGAAAAAGCATTTGATGATTATGATAATATGATAAACCTTATTAATTTTGCCTGTTGAGACCGGAACCTTTGCAAGCGCCTAAAATATAAATATAAGCCAATTCCCAAGATTTGACGTCCCTTTCTTTTGCATTATCCCCAAGGCATTTTATTATTTTAACTTTAAAACATTGATCAAAAGATAAATTATGCGCCCTGGCATGCAAAGATATTGGGAGTTGGCTTTCATTTCCTACACTAGCCCTATGATTATTTAGTCTAATATTAAGTGGTGTTGTTGTTTCACCGATATAAAAGGCATCACAAGTCCTGCACAGAAGTTGATATACTATATTTTTTGAAATACAACTGCAATGAAAGGGAACCCTGTAACTATTAGTAGTATTTGGACTGGTAAAAAAAGGACTTAGATCTAACAGAGGACAAGTTTTACAACGTGGACGACCACAAGGTTGAAGCCCAAAAGTATTATTACCAATAGAGAAATTTTGATTATTTTTTGTTTTGTTTAATATTGATCTAATATTAGGTGGTCTGCGGAAAGATAAAATTGGCGGTGAATCTAAGAGATCCTTAGTGGATGCATCATTAGAAATGATGGGGAATAAATCAGATAATATATCTCGCAGTTTCTCAGCACCAGGAAAATAAGTGGTGCTAAGAAAGATTTTATTATTATTATTATTTTTATTTGAAGAAATTTTAGGTTTTGGTATATATTTTACTTCAGAGTTTAGAATATGTTTATCCAATAGAGGAGCAGGGTATTTTCTTTCAAGAAGAGATTGCTTTAGATTATTGAGATATTTATCTAAATTTTCTTTGTTGTTAACTAAACGGTGTCCGCGAATGGACATTGAGTAGGGAATGGATCTCTTGGTGTGAAATGGATGACAGCTATCAAAGTGTAAATACTGTTCTTTATTTGTAGGTTTTATATGAATCGCGGTTTTAATTTTACCTTCGGAAATTGTTAAATCAACATCTAAGAAAGTAATTTGTGATTTAGAAATGGTATGAGTGAAATTCAAAGGGCCAAAATTATTTAGGTCGTCAAGAAAGGTTGTTAGAGTAGTTTGTCCGTGTGGCCAAATCATTACTATGTCGTCAATAAATCTATACCATAATATGGGTTTTAAATTTTGCGTTTGAAGAAAATTTTGCTCGAATAATCCCATGAAAAGGTTGGCATACGAAGGGGCCATTCGCGTGCCCATAGCAGTCCCTTTAATTTGAAGATAAAATTCATCTTCAAAGGAGAAAGCATTACACGTTAAGACAAACTCGGTTAATTTGCAAAGAAAATCCGTAGAAGGTATTTGAGGATGAGGTCTCTCATCAAGAAAATAAGAAATGGCTTCCAATCCTAAATTATGAGGAATATTGGTATACAGGGATATGGCGTCAATAGTAACAAATAATAGGTCGTCTGACTTTGGAATTACAGTATTCTTTAAAATATCAATAAAATGATAGCTGTCTTTGATATGAGAATTTAGATTTTTCACAAAAGGTTGTAAAAAATAATCTACAAAAGCCGAAATTCTTTCTGTCGGAGAGTTAAAGCTTGCGACTATTGGTCGTCCAGGATTATTAGGCTTGTGAATTTTAGGTAATAGGTAAAAATTTGGAGTTCTGATAGGATCAGGAATTAAAGTTTTAACATCTTCGTCTGATAATTTTTCATTTGATTTATTTTGTTCAATATATTTTTTTATTTTCACTGCAAAATTTTTGTTTGGATCTCTAGATAGTTTTTTATAGAAAGTTTCATCTCTAAGTTGTCTCAAGCCTTCAGTAACATAGTCGGTTTTGTTAAGTATGACAGTAGTGGAACCTTTATCAGCCGGCAAAATGACGATGCTGGTATCCTTGCTAAGACTCTCAAGAGCTGCACGTTCATCTACTGACAAGTTTGATGTTGGCTTGAGGCTATTTAGAAAAGATGGCTGTGTTACTTTGTTTAATAAAATAGTAATAAAATTTTCTACCGGATGATTTTTTGGTAATGGAGGGGGTTCTTTATTGGAGTGTGGACGAAATTTAGCTAGTGCATTGTGTAATTTAATATTATTATTGTTATTCTTTTGATTTGAATGCCAAAATTCGCGCCATCTTAAATTACGACAAAATTTAACAACATCATTACCAAAACTAAAATGGTTCACATTTTGAGTCGGTGTGAAATTTAGACCTTTAGCTAATACTAAATATTCATTGTGGTTAATTACTTTGGATGACAAGTTTTTAACAGCATTTTTTTCTCTAGGAGATGGACCTTGTATATTATTAGAATATGATACTGATGGTGTTATACTGTTATTAATTTGGTTTACTAATGTGGCACGTATTGGTACGGAATCTGATACTAATGGAAATATATTGTTAGTAATTTGGTTTACTGATAGGGTGTGCATCGGAGAGGAAAGAGTACCTTGGTGAACTGCTGGGATAACATTTCGAAGTGAATTTGAATTCCTTGTTTTGTTAACATTGGAATGACTGTAATTTGAAATGGAAACTGGATTCAAAATGTTTCGTGTATTGTTACTTGGGATAATGCAAATTTTCTGAAAGTTCTTTAGTAAATTAAGGAACTTTTTATCGTGTTTTAATCTAATATTTCGTAAATCTGTTACAGAATTGTTAACTATTTTATGAGCTTCTTGAAATAAGAAAGGAGAATGTGTTGTTATCATGTTAACATAAAAACACAGTGAGTTTAAATGTTTATCAACTAAAATTTGATATTCATTTCGCAAAACAGACGTAATTTCCATTGAATACCTTAAACGGATTGCGGTGAAATCATATTGAATTTCTGTACTAATTGCTGCGAAAGGAAATTTTGGTAATAACCCTTTAGGGCAAATGTTGTTTTCTAAACATTTAGAAAGAAATTCAACGTGTCCCGTGAATTTAGCTGTCTTAAGTGAATGGTAATTTATTTGGTTTAACCAATGAGTGTACATAATGGATGTGATTGCAACATAATTAAAATTAGGTAATATTTTAATATTTGATTGTAAATGTGTAAATTATTATTTTTTCAAATTGAAATTATGTTTATCACTAAATAAATGAAATGATAAAATAATGAAAGGGCACTTATCTGGTCTGTGGTGACCAGGAGTGACTCCACGCCTTTTTCGTTTTCTCTTCTCTCAGTATTTGCGGTTTCCTACTGTGGTATTCGAACCTTTCTACTTTATCCTACAGCGGCGACACAACAATGTGAAAGACGAGAATGAATGCTGGAAAATAATAGGCGATTAGTGTTTCTTAAATATTAATGATTTTTATAAAATGTATATCAATATTTCGGCTCAGCCGTCGTCAAGATATATGACATTTCTGAAATCGAACAATTCGTTGAAAATTTAAATTCAAGGAATCGAACAAAAAGAAATGGATTAATAATATTTTACACGATTTAGTTAAGGTACCATAACCAACCGTGCAAAACGTTATTTTAAAATGAATGATTATAAATTAAAAGAAAAAGCATTTGATGATTATGATAATATGATAAACCTTATTAATTTTGCCTGTTGAGACCGGAACCTTTGCAAGCGCCTAAAATATAAATATAAGCCAATTCCCAAGATTTGACGTCCCTTTCTTTTGCATTATCCCCAAGGCATTTTATTATTTTAACTTTAAAACATTGATCAAAAGATAAATTATTATAAATCGCCTATTATTTTCCAAAAGATAATCGCCTATTATTTTCCAGCATTCATTCTCGTCTTTCACATTGTTGTGTCGCCGCTGTAGGATAAAGTAGAAAGGTTCGAATACCACAGTAGGAAACCGCAAATACTGAGAGAAGAGAAAACGAAAAAGGCGTGGAGTCACTCCTGGTCACCACAGACCAGATAAGTGCCCTTTCATTATTTTATCATTTCATTTATTTAGTGATAAACATAATTTCAATTTGAAAAAATAATAATTTACACATTTACAATCAAATATTAAAATATATATATATATATATATATATATATATATATATATATATATATATATATATATATATATATATATATATATATATATATATATATATATATATATATATATATATATATATATATATATATATATATATATATATATATATATATATATATATATATATATATATATATATATATATATATATATATGGCATATATAAGTAATAAAAAATGTATCTATTTAATTAAGTAGCGTTTTGTTATTGGTTCATTAAATTTACCTAATTATCGTCTAATATAATCTAAATTCTGAAGAAACTGTAATATAATTTCATACAAGAAACAGTTGAAGCCGCTAATGATACTTTAAAAGTGCAATCATCTTTTGAGCCTACGGCAACAACTAAGAATGTCAAAGGTAGCACAATAGCTCAGGTATCTTCCCTGGCTGCAGCAATAGCGACACATGGAATATCCCGTCTAGCTACTGCGTTAACTCCGTCTTTCTCGCACACCTCATCAAAAGAAAATCAGAGTAAGTTACTTAGCACTAACTCACTAGAATGTCCCGCCCAGCCAAACATAGATTTCCCAAAAACCAATGGAAGGAGGTTCACCGCTCGTTTCTATGACATCTATGAATGGATAGAATACTCCACAACAGAAGACGCTGTGTATTGTTTCCCATGCCGACACTTCAACGCACAGTCTTCTACTGTTCGTCTGGGTGAAGCAGCTGGCAGTCGCACTTTTATAGACAATGGCTTCAAAAAGTGGAAAGATGCTTCTGCTCTTTTAAAGCAGCATGCACTTGGAGAAAGACACAAAACGTCAATAACATCAATGGCTGAATTTAAAAATCGTAGCTCCCAACAGAAGTCAGTATCATCTCTATTAGACTCGCAGCGATCAGGAAATATAGAGGAAAATCGAAAGCACATTAAAGTTTTACTGAAAGCGACTGGTTTTCTCGACAGACAAGGTCTGGCTTTTAGAGGGCACGACGAATCAGAAAATTCTCAAAACAGAGGTAACTTTCTCGAGCTGTTAGACACCATGACTGGTGATGATCCTTATATTAAAGATAAATTAAACCGTCGATATGGTCATTACTGCTCACCGGAATATCAAAATGATTTAATCGACGTCTATTCTTCAAGACTGCTGAAAACCATTATCACTAAAGCTAATCAAGCCAAATACTTCGCTATAATGGCTGATGAAACGAAAGATACATCAAAATCGGAACAGCTTGCAATTTTAATCCGTTATGTTGATGCTGAAGAAACAAAAAAAAACGAACGTGCAATCGGGCTCCACCATCTAAAAGACTGTAGTGCCGAAAGTATTGCCAACGCTATACAATCGATGTTATCGGATCAGGGAGTAGACATAAAATACTGCGTTGGTCAGTGCTACGACGGAGCAAATGTTATGAGAGGATGGGTCAGTGGGGTCCAGGCGAGAATTAAAGATTTAGCCCCTCATGCTACATACTTCCACTGTCATGCTCACCGACTTAATCCTGTTTTGGTGCATGTGTTGGGTAACAGCGACGAAGTTAAAGATTTTTTTTCTACAGTTTAAACTCTCTATCAATTCATGTCCAACAGTGCTACTCGCCATGAGCTTTTCGTAAAAATACAACAGAGGATGAATAAACCAGTACTGACTTTGGAAAGGACGATCACTACAAGATGGTTCTACTGGTTTAATGCAGTTATGAAAGTTCGAAAGACATACCAGGCAATTTTGGCTGTTCTAGATGAAGGAAAAAAGGAAAGGGCAGAGAGTATAGGAATAAAAGCGCAAATAATACAGAAAAAGTTCATATTTCTGCTTTGTGCTATGGAGAAGATATTAGGCATTACTTATTGTCTATCACAGCAGCTACAAGCTGAAGAACTTGATTTAGCAGCCGCCGTGCATCTTATCAAAAGTACGGAAGAAGAACTTAAAACATCCAGAACTGACGACACATACCTAGAGGTTTTAGAGAAGGCTAAATCTTTGGCACTCAGTAGTGGTGTTGTATGGAGTGAACAAAAAAGATCGAAGACTGTTCCTCATAGACTCGCTGATAGTGTGATAATGTCAACGACGGGTAATAAAAATACTGAAAATAAGGCCATATACTTCGAAGTTGTTGACAGCATTCTCGTGGAATTCAATCGCCGATTCTCCGAAAATGAAGGCCTGTTCTCAGCAATAGATGGCTTAAAGAAAGAAAATCCAGCCTTCATAGCGGAAGAGAAATTAAAGCCATTGATAGAAAACTACAAAAAAATTCTAAATGTAGAACTTTTACAACTGCAACTGCCCCTAGCTAGGAACTATTTACAAACCGGCGATGAAAACTCCGTTTTGTCACTACTCGAATCTCTCCGAGTTCTTCCAGTAGCATACTCAGAAGTGATAAAACTGTTGCAAATTTTTGCTACACTGCCTATCACCACAGCTGGAAATGAAAGATTTTTCTCTGTGCTGAAAAGAGTAAAAGAGTACCTACGAAGTTCTACTGGCGATGAAAGATTGTCCTCACTTATGTTGATGGCGGTTGAAAGAGAAGAAATGAAAAAAATATCACTAGACCAATTGGTGGATGATTTTGCGGCGAAGAAACCACGACGATACCCTTTGCTACACTAACATGACATTGGAATGTACCGTAGTTATTTTGTTTCATGATACCTTTTACAAATAAAGCCTATGTAATAAAATTTGATACATTTTTTCATCCATACCCAACCTACCAAAAAAGTTCGTTTTCTTTTATAAATAACCAAGCGATCAATTAATATATGTACTTATAAATAGTAGGTAAAAATATCAGATTTTTTTGTAAGTTCCAAAATTATAGGGGGGGGGGCAATTGCCCCCCCCTGCCCCTATCAAATGACGCCCCTGCATTGTATTGAAAAACCCATGCGATAAATTTTTAATTTTTGGTGACTAACATGCGAAACCTAACTTGGAATGTGTCTGACGACAACTCTTTTTATATTGCCGATAATATTCAGGGCACTGTGCAACAAAACCTTTTTGATGATCTCAACCTTTGTAATTTATCACAATACAACAATATTCTAAACTCTAACAACAGAATACTTGACTTAATTTTTTCCAATAATGATATCACAGTTGCCCCGTGTCGACACCCTTTGTCCAAAATAGACGCAGCACACCACCCAGCTCTTTGTATTTCTGCCGATTTTGTTCAACTACACAAGCTAAAACCCTGTCCCTATTTAAAGTATTTATATCATAGCGGTGACTATGACATCATCAAATCTAAACTTGAAGTTATTAACTGGCAACAGGAAATACACAACAAATCACTTGAGGATGCCGTATCTTTCTTTTATACCACTTTATACGATCTTAGGACAAGTCATGTACCCTCTAAAACAGTTACATCTTCACATAAATACCCTCCTTGGTTTAAAAAACCGCTTATCAAAATGTTAAAAGAGAAACACAAATATCACAAAAAGCACAAAATTTACGGTAACTGTGCTGACCTTCAATCCTTTGTCACTTTGAGGGATCGTGCTAAGACACTCGAAAAAGAGATGTTTAACGCAGGGGTTCCCAATCTTTTTCAGCCCTCGGCGCACTTACAAGTTTAGTATTTTGTCACGGCGCCCTACTTTAGTAAGCTATGTGGAATAGATATAGTGAATATATATATATATATATATATATATATATATATATATATATATATATATATATATATATATATATATATATATATATATATATATATATATATATATATATATATATATATATATATATATATATATATATATATATATATATATATATATATATAATATATATTATAGTCGAAAGAAATAGGTACCTTTAATAATAGTAGTTAGGTAGATAGGCACAAAAATAAAACATTCGGTGCTTTTTCACGAATAAGCGCTTGTATACCTCCATACCTGCCAGACATGGATCGAGCACCATCAGTACATACACCAATACACTTTTTCCAATCTAAACCATTTTCTGCAATAAAATTGTCAAGAATTTTAAACAAGTCTTGGGCCTTCGCACTATTGGTAATGCTTTTGCAGAATAAAAGGTCTTCGACAATAATATTGTCAGCCAGAAAGCGTACATAGCAAATAAGATGTGCATCATTATTACTGTCAGTAGCCTCATCGAGTTGCAAACCAAATTCCTTGCTTTGCATTTTTTCAATTAATTGGTAATTGAGATCCTCAGCTATGTCATGGATTCTTCGACTAATAGTATTGTTAGATAAGGGCACCTTGGAAATTAATTTTCCAGCCGATTCTCCCACCATAATATTCACCATGTCGAGAGCAGCCGGTAGAATAAGCTCTTCTGCAATAGTATGAGGTTTTTTGCATTTTGCCACCCTGTATGCCACCTTGAATGATGCTAACAGTGCGTTGTTAGGTACTGTGGCTTGCTGAGTGAACACGTTTTTTGTTTTTATTAAATTTTGTAGTTTCCGGTGAAAAAAATCATGCGATTTTTCAGCCATAGTTGGATGAATTGTATCGAGATGTCGCTTTAATTTACTTGGAAGCATACTTTCGGATGAAAGTATTTTCAAACAAAGAACACACTGCGGTTTTTCTTCATTGTTTACTTCTATTGAAGTAAAACCAAAGTCCAAATAGCTATCATCGTATTTACGATATTTTCGCTTCTTTGGTTCCCCGCCGCCACTGGTAGATGCTTTATCACTATCACTTGAACTACCGACTTGTTTATTTAATAAAAATCTGTCCATTTTGCGTGAAACTTTTAACGGCAAATAAAGCGAAACACAACACGACGACACGTCCGTCCCTTCGCGCGGCTAGCTTGACTACTGACTTGGTAAACGGATATTGTGTTGCAAGCAAGCAGTCGCCGTCGGGTAAAGACGTGGGAGGGGTCCCTTGCTTGAAAACCGTTAGGTTTTCAAGCCCGTAGGTATTTTTCGGCGAGTGAGCGACGGCGACGAGTATGTACCTATGTTCTATAGACCGCTCAAAATAAAAATTGTTGCTTTGTAGGTTTGTGGTTTCGGGCCGCGAATATTTGTGGTTTCGGATAATGATAGAGGATCGACTCACGGCGCCCCTCTTTACTTTCTACGGCGCACCAGGGCGCCGCGGCGCACACTTTGGGAACCCCTGGTTTAACGAGTATATATCTAGCATTGAATCTAGTATCACTAAAAACCCTAAAGCATTTTGGTCATATGTTAAAACTAAAAATCAAAACAATTCTTATCCTGCCATATTAAGTCTTGGCGATCGCTCGTCTGATTCTGGGAATGGTATATGCAATATGTTTAGTGAATACTTTCACTCCACTTTTTCATACAGTGACGCTAATCACACCCCGGATACTCCTGATAACGACACGACAACAACTGATATAGCGAACATTGAATTTAAATCTTCAGAGGTCTGTAAACTGTTAGAGTCTCTGGATTTGAACAAATCTGCCGGTCCAGACAGTATCCCACCATTATTTATTGTCAAATGCGCTAAGAGTATCTCAGCTCCGCTTACCCTACTTTTTAGGCGATCCGTTTCTGAGGGTGTTATGCCTTCGATCTGGAAGTCTGCGTATATAACACCTATTCACAAAAAGGGACCTAGAAACCTGGTTGAAAACTATAGGCCTATCTCCAAACTATGTCTGTTTGCTAAAGTGCTAGAAAAGGTTGTCTATAACCAGTTATACTCTACTCTAAAACATACATTCTGCTCACAGCAGCATGGTTTTTTAAGAGGAAGGTCTACGACATCTAACCTGGTTGTTTGTAGCGATTATATATCTGAGCATATGTCCATACCTTCTCAAGTTGATGTCATCTATACCGATTATAGCAAATGTTTCGATAGAATTGATCATACAGTACTTTTATCCAAACTCCGATTAGTAGGAATTCGTGGAAACTTGTACAGGTGGTTCACGTCCTACATACAGAACAGGTGCCAGACTGTAGCTCTCAACGGATACACGTCATCACCAATGCAAATCCCTTCTGGAGTACCCCAAGGATCCCTATTGGGACCGCTCCTGTTTAACATCGTTGTCAATGATGTATCTTCGTGCTTCAAATTCTGCGAAGTAATCCTATACGCTGACGACATGAAGATACTCTGTCCGATTAACTCACAAGAAAGTGCACAACGTTTGCAAGAAGATCTCAATCGTTTTGACCGTTTCTGTTTGTTGAACAAATTGGACTTAAATGTATCCTAATGTTATTTATGTTTCTTCACTCGTAAGCTACAACCTCTTCTTTTTTCTTATACACTTAAGAATATCAATATTACTAGAGTAAACTCAATCCGTGATTTAGGTATAATCTTTGACACTAAATTACTCTTTGATGAGCACATCAATAGTGTCATCAGCAAAGCATCAAGAACATTAGGTTTTGTTCTGCGTTTATCATCTGAGTTTAAATCTATTAAAACCATTAAAATTCTTTATTGTGCATATGTACGTAGTCACTTGGAATATGCATCACAAATCTGGAACCCCAGCTATAACACTTACATTACCCGCTTGAGCGAATTCAGAGACGTTTTGTACGACACCTACAATTTAAAGTAAAAAAAATCTTTCCAGACTACACTAAACGTTGTCATAAATTTCACCTCTTACCTTTAGCCACAAGACGCCATATTGCAGATGTCGCCTACCTATTGAAGATAGCAAATGGCACAGTTGACTGCCCGGATTTATTGGAGAAGGTTGGGTTGAGGGTCTCTGCTGATTCGATCAGAAGACCATGCACCCTGTTTATCCCCAGAGCTAACACCAATTACAGGCTAAACAGTTATCTATTGAGAGCAAGCCAAAGTTTCAATGATGTAGCTACCCAATATGACATTGACTTATTTAATATGTCAGTCCAGCAGCTCAAGAAGTTACTGGCTGACGCCTTTTTTGGCTAATCCTTTGTTCTACTTTGTTTAGTTTTTTCTTAGTCTACTTGTTATTCTTTTTTTTCTCCCCCTTTTATATATCTATTCATACATTTTTACTTGTGGAACCTTGTAATTGGCCTTATATACATATTAATTTGTAATAACCGTATACCTAGCTGTAAGATTCCTAAATTAATAAAATAATAAAAAAAAAATAAAAAAAAATAAAAAAAAAAAACTATTGTAGTACACGAATGCGATAGCGTAGAGTCTTGCAACTGTCAGCCTATGCAAAGAGAAATATCTTGGAAATACCTAGGCTTCACTCTAGATTGCTTCCTACGTTATGACACTCATATACAAAGGTGCGAATCCTTGGATATCTTTTCATAGAACTGAGGAATATGCTGGATTCCAAAACGCTAAAATCTGTTTATCATGCTTTATGTGAATCGCTTATTACTTACGGCATAATTGGATGGGGTGGATGTGGAAAAACCCTGCTAAAGCCATTGCAAGCTGCGCAGAAATTTATACTCAAAATTATTCTCTGTAGACCATATAGCCATCCCAGCAATGAACTTTATGTGGAAGCTAAAGTCCTTGATTGTAGGCAACTTTTTTTTTTAAACTTCCCTTTTAAAGATATTTTTGGACAATATTTCAAATTTAGGAATAATTCAGAACCGAAGACCAACAAGACAAGTTTTAGAAAATAGCTTAATTATACCCAGGATGAAAACGTCATTTGGACAAAGCCATTACTCTTTCATTACGCCGAGATTTTACAATCTGATCAATATGGAAATAAAAATGAATTGGACATTTAGGGTATTCAAAAGTAAAATAAAGGAATGGTTATCGAGTCATCACAGACTAACCATACATCAAATGTTAGAAATTATAGTTTAATAAAACTTAGGTGCCCAAATTATTAATATATTTTTAAATAGTATGTATGTTTATTATATTTTAACATTCAACTAATTACCATTTCATTTTGTTGTTATAAATTGTTTTGACAATGAATTGTATTTTTTTATTTGACTAGGTATTTTATATACATTTTTATATTTCTTAACATATATTAAATATTACTTATTGACTTTTTTATTTTTTTATTATAGATTTATCTTACTCTTTACTTTAGTTTTGTGTCAATTTTGATTGTCTCATTCTATTTGATTGTTTTTCTTTTTTAAGGATCATATTTTAGGGCAATTCTTATGAGCATTTTAATAAAACTTTTACATAATTTATTGTAAAATTAGAGTCCTGTCCATCCTAGAACGGGCTAGTCCCAGATGGGTGACAGAATCAAATAAGCGAAAGGTAAAGGTTTTGCCATTCGATTCCTGTTATTGTTATAAGCAAAAACAATGTTTTATAGTAATTAATTCTTAAAAAAAATTAAAAAATATTGTTTTTTCATGAATTATCTCTTGTTACCTAGTAATTAATCTTGTTAGTCGTGTAAATTATATATTTATAATAAAAAATATACATAAGTGGCGCCGAAATGGTTACGCGCGGATCTGACAAACGACGCAAAATGCCTATCGGCATTGTTGGTGTCCGACGGGTTAATGGAATAGGACAATTCATGATATTCATTCAACTAATAAAAATAAATCCGGTCAGTGGGTAGGTGCTCATTTCATAAGAAGCTTTGACCCAAATCGGCGACATCGAGTTGACCTGAATACTTTCCGCCTCAAGGCGTTCACACATTATTGAAAGTGGTTTGGATGGAGTATGGAACGGCATGGCGCTCGCCTCAAGTTAAATTGGTACTCTGCATATCGGCAAATACATATCCTACTACTATTATAGCCACAAGCCGTGTAAAAGTATAGCAGACGGAATCTTTTTTCACAAAAGTTTCGTTATGATCGAGGCGTTGATAATCGTGTAGGTTTTTCTCTGATGCCGTGAGTTATCGATGATCAGAGCCCCATTTTATGACGTGTTATTTCCTCGGTGTAGTACAGTACATACATGCGGTAAGATAAACACAATGTTTAATATTTAGACATTACATTTAATTATCCCAAAGAGAAATTAATAGAAGAGATGGCTTACCAGTGATTACGTTGAGAGTGAATAATTATGCTAATTGTATGTGTTTGTATATCGGTAGAGTTGCTATTGGTCAGGTAATTTTCGTTTGAATTAATACTTACGATCCTGAAAGACGCTTTTTTCTATACAATAATAAAACTGCATCGTATGAAAGACTCGTTTAAAAATTAAATTATTATTTCTTTGAATATTATTAGTCATCAGGCAATTCGTCACTTTGCCTGTTAAATTACGGTAATTGAAACTCGGAATCAGAAATGTTTGTTGATTTAAATGTTTCATGGCTCATCATCATGAGACACTACAATCGTTTTGGGATCTAGGGTTAATCACGTAATTCGCGGATCCAATAATCGGAATAAATCCTCTTTATCCATTACCGAAATTTAAAAAATAACACGAGGAGTTTTCAAGATGGAGAGCCGATATTAATTTTTTTTGCAAAAAGATCGTCACAAAAAAATATTCTTAACATACTTAAAGTGAAAGCATAGTAAACGTAGTAAAACAACAAAAAATATTGTATTATATATCGACAATCATTTTAAAAATTAGACATACATATTAGAATTATGTGCTGTCTCTGCTCTTCATTTTCCATATAACTAGACTACGCCACAGCAACGAGTGGCCGGGACAGATAGTTATAAATAAAAACATATAAATAAATAAAATTATTGTGTAGGCCAATTCTGAAATATGCTGAGTATTCTCTGAGCGTTTCTTCCAACGCTAGCTTCATGCAGATCAGCATAATCTTGTACAGACTTTAGCGCACCATTGCGATTATAATAATAATAAAAGCCTTTATTTACTGGCCGTACAGTTTTGCCTTATGTGCTACTTATAAAACAATAATATTTTGAATCTAATTTTAAATTAGATATCATGTTCTTCAGCAGCCAGTTTATTTCAGGTTGTCCTTCGACATATCCTTCTGTTCTTCATTCGCATCAAATCTGTCAGATCTTTCTAGAATGTATCTTTCTCTACTTTTGTATCCTATTGTATGGATAATCGACGATGGCTGTTTAAATTATGGTAGTTGTATATTAAGCACTGCAATTCCGTCTGATGTTCCTTGGAAGCTTTTTATTTTATCTTTCACATACTTTTTTATTAAGAATCCCATTCCATATATACCTTGTTTTCCACCATAGAAGTAATAAATGTATTCGTTATATTCTCCTATCTCTCTCTCTTCACTATTTCTATTACAATGATGTAAATAAGGTATATCAGACAAGCTCAATTGCTCAGTTATTAGTATCGATTGACTTTTGGAAACGATGTTCGCGGACCAATTCAATTTACTAGGTGCGACGTTGTACAGCATGGCTTGGCTCTACCATTACATGATACCGGTTACACATACATTTTATCACCATAGTCTTACCTACCGGCAAGACATTCAAATATCAGTGAACCTTTGCAAAATGAAGTGGTTTTTGCACGTTTCCTTCGTTGCTGTAGTAGTGTCAGTTTGCGCGACCAGGGCGCAGATTTTCGGATATGGAAATAGACAGACTAGGGTAAGGCTTTTATTAGGGTAGGCATTTTAGGCGCAGCTCGTGCGCGCGGGTGTTATTACTGCAAAGGCATTTTTTTCTGTGGGCGAATTAGTACAACACGGTAAAAATTTTTAATAAAAAAATTTGGAAAAACAAATAAAAAAATTTTTTTTTTGGAAAAATTTTTTTTTAGTTTTTTTTTAATTTGAAATGTTGAAGAAGTTGACTTTTAAATAAAGGTTTGATAAGCATTTGAGCGCGCTGCGCTTTCTAGCGGTAGGTAATAAGACGTAAATAAACAATATCAGCGACATCTTACCAATTACTAGATAGCGCATCGTGATCATAGCTTTTCATACTACTTAAACATAAAATAATAAAAAAAAAACAATTTTCAAAAAAAAAAAAAAATGTATATTTCAGTTTTTTCAAAAATTAATAATAAAAGTTGCTTACTTTGTTGTACTGATTCACCCACAAAAATAATGCCCGTGCAGTAACAACACCCCGTATGAAGCAACCTTTGTTGCATTTTATGTCGTGTTGCGAATATCTGTACGCGGTTTAATTAAAGTATATATGGGTAGGTATCCAAAGACCGGAGGTACGATGTAGACAATATTATTGTACAGCAATGTGTTCTATGTGGCGGGAAATCCATGGACCAAAATCGGTAAAAATGCCCAAGAAGCCTCTTCCTGTGAAAAGAAACCTTTTCCAGCATAATGATCGCTATAAAGATATAAAATGAAAAATATTTATTTAGTTTCAGAAGAACTCTTTAAACGAATTTAAAACCTTTCGAAATTTTCTGTTTTCACGAAAATTCGGCAGAGAAATAACCTGTTTGTGAAGTTATTTGACCCCTTTAGATTTTTCTATTTATCGACTTAGACACGTAATTGTAATCATTTTATTAAATTCAAATTATACGGGCACAAAACAATAATCATTATTATCATAATAAAGCACTAAACTATTTTGTCGAATTCGTCAATTTTTAAACGAAAACATTTATCATGGTCACGGGATTAAAACTGTTTACGAATACGAATTTGGAAATATTTATAATAATTTTGACTCGTTTTTATCGCTATTCATGGGCGTATTTTTCGTTAGATATAAGAGCAATAGTAAATTAAACTTTAGTGACATAAAACTTTAGACCAACATTTAACATTCTTATAATATTTATTATTTATTATTATTTATTCCGTAGCCGGCGATTGGGGAGGGGGTCGCCCTCGCAGCCAATACGCTGCTGTCGGTGCCGCTGGATCTCGTACTCCATTCACGATTCGCTTCCATTCTTGACGATTTTTTGCCACGTCTCGAGCATCCCTATTCGACAATCGTTGATTTTTAAGGTCGTCTTTGATGTTATTTAGCCAGGTTTTCTTCGGTGCCGATCGCTGGATTCTCCATTCTGTCGGACGGTCTTGCTAAAGAAGTTTACGATAATATTTAATATAGTTTCTTATAATATTTAATATAGTTTCGTTGTCCAGGGTAGACTGAGTCTCAGTCTACCCTGGACAACGGCGGCTGCAACGTCACCGATATATCGGGTGCTACAAAATTCACGCGGTAAATTCGTTTCTATCGTATTTATAATGATTTGTAGGGTCGTACCCTTCCTTAAGTCGCATATATTTTCAGATTCCAGCTACGATCTTTTACAGCGCTCTTTGCCCTGATAGCAAGAAATTTGTTCTTGATCAACTGGCACCAGCCTACGAAGAAATAAGCCATTTTATAGAGCTCAAGTTGGTACCTTTCGGGAAAGCGGCGGTGAGTGTCTACTTATATAGTTATTTACAACTAGCTATAAAGTACCCAGCGTAACCTGGGTCTCCCCACCCCGCCATTTTTTACCCTTCCCCCACTCCTTTACCGCCCTTTAATTCTGAAGCATTTTCGGTCTTCTCATAAGAAAACAAAGTGTACACATTTTCGCAACCCACTCTCAGCAACCCAACCAAACCTCTTATCATCGATGGGAGATCAGGGCTTTCTACCACCATAACCACGAGTGGGGGGAAGTGAGTGGTTGAGGAGAAAAATAAGTGTTTGCACACACACTTAGCTTTTATATATAAATATATATATATATATATATATATATATATATATATATATATATATATATATATATATATATATATATATATATATATATATATATATATATATATATATATATATATATATATATATATATATATATATATATATATATATATATATATATATATATATATATATATATATTAAATTATCAAGTTAATTTACTGATAACTTTGTCTATGCAACCTAGAATAATTTAGAAGAATATTGAAATATTGAGGGATGGCGATTACAACGGGTGATCCCTTCACCCCAGGGAGTTATAATGGTATCGTGGTATTGTGTCTCTAATGGTGTGAACGTAAATATTTAATTTAATATTTAATAACACAACCCGCCGTCAAACTACACCAACAGCCCGTAAGAGTCCAAAGCCTTACCGCGAGACACTGGGAAGTTAAGGCAGCCGCCAAGCTCGCTCGGGATCGGGTGGCCAACGGATCGTTTCTAAGGTTATATTACGTCAGGCCGGCAACTACCCCGCTCCTAATGTCCGCTCTACACGTTGGCCAATATTGGGATACTTCGTTCAGTTGGAAGCTAGTCAGCACCACTGTGACGCGTGAAAAAACTATGGGAAAGAGAGTAAGATGCATAGGCAATGACACATATACTGGCTAGCGTGTAAAACAGGAATTAGGAATCGTACGTTTCCAGACTACCCGGATTGCACAATCGATTGGCTAACGCCGCACGGCGCGCAAACCGCCCAGTTCCGCCTGAGGTGTCCCCGGATCGGAACATCCTCCCCAATAGTCTACGACTACAGGTTATAGCCTCAGGCAGAGTTTGAATCAGCCCGGAACTCTGATTCCAACTGTGAGAAAACGTTTTGTTTTTAGAAAATTCAAACTTGGAGAGTTTCAGTTCCGGATTAACCTATGTAGAGGCCCTTAGTCCGTCGAAATCTCGGGGCGCCCTTTGCAAATCTCGCCCCCCCCCCTCTCTCCCCCACTCTCCCTATTTCATAACAAAGAGGCAATTTCATAGCAAAACGCACTTTAATAAACGTAACACGATCGTACGGTACGATCGTGTACGATTCGTAACGGTTAAGAGGGCTGTCAAACATTCTGACGATGATATAGTCATCTATTATATTATATAATTTTCCTTTTTTCTTAAAAAGAAGGTTATAAAATTATTATCTTTTAAATGGGTACTTTATATTTTTTGCTAATTTAAAATGTAATAATGGCTATATTAATGTTAATTTATAAAATGTTTTTTTTAATATAAAGAATATGCTGTATACATTTAGTTAATAAAATAAATAAAAATAAACAAATAGATTATACAGCTGTATAATAGACGTATGTAAACAAAACACCATCGCATCGGCAAAGTGGGCCGTTAAACATTTCTGACAAGGCTTAAGTGTCGCGTAGCAAAGACGCGCATTTGAACGAAATACGATCGCAGTGGCCAATTGTCGACAATTTATAAGAATTATACTATTAGTCGGATCAAAAAGCTTATTAAACATTTTCTCCTTAGAATTTCAATTCAATGTTTTTTCCCATCTATTAGAAACAATTTAAAAATATATGATTGTAATGATCCCTTGCCACGGGGTCCCTAAAAGGCGTGGGGCCTATACGCTGGTGCCTACTTGGCATATTGGATAATCCGGCACTGGAGAGTTTACTAAATTCTAGAATCACCAATTGACTTCAGAGTGTCGACGGCGGCCGGTCTTTCGAGTGCCAGCGGGGTCCGGCCGAATGCCTTGGCAACAGAATGCACTCCTGCGCCTTCCACTTCTCGACTTCCACTCTTCAAATGGTGACGTATCTGCTGTGCGAAATGCAAGAGGAACATGGCAGTAAGGGGAGCCTAGAGGTTTGTTGACAATTAATTTTCAGATTAAGATTTTTTTAAATTAATTGAAAAAATGGAATTAATTGTACCGATTATAGGTAGGTGTGCCAGACGAACAATGAAATACAGTACTTTGGATACGACGTGATATATATTTCTTAACAGATAGCACGGTTACGTAAAATGCGGAGCGGGCGGCAAGGCAGCGTACGCTCCGCTTGGGAAACGATTTATCACTGCTGGCCGGAGCGCGCCCGGCGCCGCCGCCGGGCGGTCGCCGCGCGCCGCGGACCAGCCAAACAGCGTTGTCAACTGTGACTTTAATTATAATGATACACACGGGAGAACAAATCGAATACATACTACATGAAGAATATAACAGTTTACCTTAAACGTAAAGTGGCGAGTTTGATGCCACACGATAAATCATGAGACATTTGGTTTTCGGGTGCTTTCAGACTATGTTGCTAAGTCACATTTTGTCCCATATGCTTAGAATTCAAGATGGCTCAAATGTAAAGGTGGTTTCTGTTCCTTTCATTTCAAAATGCTTTTACAGGTGTCATTTTCGAGGTTTTTAGGGTCCCCGAGTGCAATGAAATTGCCGGCAACCAAATGTCTTACAACTTGCCGCTAGATTTCATTTTTAGTGCGATATTTGAGATTGTTGTCCGGTCTATATTTTTATTTATTTATTTATCAAAATATATAAGAATTGATTATCACTCCTAATATTCTGTATCGCTCTTAACTAGGCAGCGCCTGTTCCAAGGAAGACACATATTTATAGCAATATAATATGAATATCCTCCCCTTGATTAAGCGGCGTGAAACCGCGGACTTAACATTTTTGGTAAAAATCCCCTCCAATAATATTAACTGGCCCGACTTACCAAATAAAATTAATCTCCATGTTCCTTCCAAACTCAATAGATTTAACCCTGCTCTTCGTGTTCCTCATGCTGGTACCGAAAAATGCATTTCTGTGGCGAACAAGTGACACTTTGATCTGTGCGAATATTAACTCGAAAGTACGAAAGTACGAAAGTAACGAAATGAGACACACTGTACGAATATTAACTCAGCTAGGCAGCGGCTGAACTGTGAATTCTTTAGCACTAATTGTTGAATAATTTTTGATGTATTTTTAATCGATTGCTTTAACTGAAAGGTCACATATGTTCTACAACGTTACTTAAACGTGAAAACCTTTAACTGGCTGTCTGTTATCCTACTCCGTCTTTTTGTTAAATTATAATTAGCTGTTGGTTTTCCTAAAAATAAATAAATAAATAAATAAATGAAATTTCAAGAAAAATACTTTCTATTATTGGTTTCAAACAAAATAATCAAAAATAAAAATAGATAAAATGTAAATTAAAAAAAATTATTAAATAATCATTAAAAAATTAAAATAATCATGAAGGATGATATAAATTATGAAGGTGACAAATATGATATCAATATGATACCTCCTATGATATCAAAGGTTTTGTGTTCTGAGCAGAACATTTTATTCCAGTTCATCTCTCTATCGGCATCGTACTCACCCACTACAAAATAATTTCTAAAAAGCAGTAAATTTACTATTGAATTATACTGGCCTGTATATGATGCTCATCTTTCGGATGCGCAGCGTCCACGTCGACGCATTGTTTTTGGCCACATCTTTTGCAGAAGGCAACGTTATGTTTCAACTTTTTCTTTCCCTGTGGTGAGGTTCAGGTTTACATTTAGGTTACATGAGGTTCAGGTTTGCAACCGACCATCATGGGCTCTATAACTTGAGAATCCTTATCTTCTAGGCTAGATAAGATACTTCATTATTTCTCAAATAGTTTGTTTTGCCATTCATTACGTTTCTTTTAGTGTGCTGCCAGAATAGGTCTTCCTCAAAATGAAATCGCCCAGTGTGTCATGTCGGAAATGGGCACAAATTTGCAGCTAATAGCGGAACAGGATACTGCACCCTTACGCCTGGATTTCATACCGTCAATTCAGCTTGGAACGGTAAGGATTCTTTATCCTCGATTCTTCTTATTCTTCAAGCGTCAATACCTCCATCAAAGTTTGATAATCAATAACGTAAATTTTACCTTATGAGCGGTTTGATTGAAAATGGAGGTGATGCTTTAACTACATCCATATACAGGTTTTAAAACTGTCGCTAGGCGTCAGGTTCAACATTCTTCTGTTTCGTGCAGCTTGGGCCATAAGATCCAATGTGTTCTCAGGTCGGCCCAACTCGCAATTCAGCTCCTATTCAGTAGCCTCCTCGTATGAGGGACTACCCCGGAAAAGACTCTCGTGTGTCAGGCCTCGCGGCTGGTGGATCGGTTTCCCATGGGGATCGCCCTCCGGCGTTACTGGTCGGTTGTGCACTCTGGTTGTGACTAATTACTGAAAGGCTGTGGCGACTATGGAAATATACTGACTGTTAAGCAGCGGGGTGGATCTTTACCTGATGTCATGCCGCTCTTGAAACGATCTATGGGCCACCCGGTCCCGAGTGGCATTTCGGGCAAAGGACGTCCAGGTACGTGATAAAATCTTATTGAATTGCCGCTGTAATACAACAGGTAGCGGCCGCGCAAGCGACTTCGGTCCCGTATCCAGCCGGGAGGGCGAAAGTATCCTGAAGGTTAATTCCAGACGGAGATATCCTGCCAAAACTGGTAGCCAGGGAACGAGGTATCCCACTTTTCTGGTGCCTCGCCGTCAGTAGTTGGACTTTGGCGGATTCGTGCCTTTGCTGGATGGTAGATTTGTATCGTCTTCTACGCTTCTACGCTCACCACACGGGAGACATAACGATCATTATCGTTACAACTTCCTGGGGTGACGGTTTTCACCCGTTGTAGTGACATCTACGAATGTATATTATTATACATGTAACCAGACTGCAGGATGGAGGAACTCGTCTAAATCTGGTAGTAAGGGCGCGAAGAAGCCCGCTGGTTGGCACGGCACTTACCTGTGCCTCGCTGTAAGGCGTCGGTCTCTTACGGGCGTAGGTAGTTTGACTGTGGATTGTGCTGTCCATGAGTTCGTTGAGTTCACTCCATGGAAGACAGAATGATACGATATCGTTATATCTCCCTGTGGTGTTGGGTTCACATTTTTTATTGACACTCCTCAATATCAATGAATTCGTCAGAGAAATAGGAAGTTTCTGATGGCGGTTTAAAGCGCAGCCATTCAGGCCTTGCTTTCAATATTTACATTACATATATAGAATTTCTTTCAAGTCTTCCAAACCTATCAACATCTACGTCATCCTCATATCGCAGACTGGTTTTAAGATTTCTTTTATTTTCAGCACTTTGACAAAGGTTACCAAGAATACGCGAGGAGTTATTTCAAGCAGTTTATTTGCCAAGCGATCATCGGCAGCGACTGCCCCAGATCCACATTGTTATAGCCACAATTAAATACTTAATTATTATACAAACTTTGTTTCATTTCTAGAACTAGAATACTTTACAAGATAATAGGAAAATTTTAAGTAAAAAAATTACTCACAAATTGTGCAATGCCGATTGTTTACTGGAAGATATCGAAATGGCACATTTTTCATTTAAAGTCTAAAATGTTTGTTGTTAAATTACTTATGATATTTTTTATATATATCACACATACCTGTTTATATCTACGAGAGACACAGTAAAACTTTAGATTACTTTGTATAAGGTATGAAAATTGAATTTTACGTTAATAATTGTAAACTTGTGTTTTTTTTAGATTGAAGAAGGAATGTTAGAAGGCATTCAAACATTCAGTTTTACGAGCCAAGAGAAATAACAATTACTAAGTATTATCAGATTACTATTGCAAGCGAAATAACATAAATGGTTACGGGAAAAAGCGATCAATGTATTTTTTTTTGTGGAAACGAGGTACTGATGCTATTTTGTGACTTGTTCCCTAACCCGCCCACACACGATGAGGCCCGGCCGGAGAGGCCGGGACTGCGGCAGTCCAAACCCGACGTGTGTAGGAGGAAATCCTGGCCGGAAGGCGCGGCCGAAGGCGGCCTCTCGTAGAATGAAATGTCGTTCGATGGCCGGATGCAGCGTTGTCAACCTGACTCCTAAAAGTTACCGTACTACTGAAGTAAACATAACCGTTTTGGACAAAAAATACCGTACATTCAGAGAAATGTCGTTTTTTTTAAAGAAAAGTCACAGGTAAAATATTATAGATAGCGGTGCCCTGAAATTTCTGCAACCAGCTCGATATACCCAATCTTGTTAGCGAACTGACGTAATATTATAAGCTGCATCTTTTTTACGAATCAAAGTGTGATAATAGTGCGAATGTATCTTGAGTGAATAGTACGCCAAAACATTAATCGCTAACACTTACAGCGGTCGCTCGAAAATGAAAATGTTAAATTAACCTGCCCGTTCCGACCCGGTGCGTAGGTGGAGGTACGCTCGAGGCGCGTACGCTCGAGGCACAGAAGCTTAAACTTCTGATGATGGTACTATTGCCCCATGTTACTATTGTCCCCGGTCTACCCTATTCAGACAGGTCATTTCGGTTGGCAACGCTGGCAAGATTGTTGTCAAGGTCGGAGGCCGGGCCGGAGCCCCCCTACACACGCACGGCCAATTCTGGCTGCGCCCACGCTGCGCCTTCCGTCCCGGCCTCTCCGGCCGGGCCTCATCCTGTGTTACGAATCAAAGCATGAATCGATTTTCGAAAGAAATATCATAGTCTGCCCTTGAATGAAGGGCGATGAAAACGTGTGACGGAAAAGACCACCCACACCGCGTAACTCTTGGTGATTCTTTCCCGTCAGGTCCAGAGGTGGGGTGGGGTAACTAGATGACCCTCCGGTTGATGCTGAGGAGTATCTATGATATGAAATACTAAGCAAGGCCTATGAATTTTCAATTTTTTCGATAAGGTAAAATTTAATAAAATGTATTTTATTTAAACTCAAATATTGCTATTTTTATATTATAATTTTTGCTTTTTTCTGAGGTGTAATTTAACTTTAAGTAAAATGTATTTTATTTTAAGAAGAATATATTTGTGTTACAGGCAATCTGTATTTTTTCTCACTTTTAAACCCTTGCTAAAATGTATTTTTTTAAAGTTATTATATCTAAACAATAGAATTACCAAATGTTTGAAAAAGTTGACATTGATCGTTTTTCCTTGTAACCCTTCAAATACTTACAATCAAAGGCCACAGACAGACATCCAAAATAATTAGTAAACAGTAATGCCATGGGCTGCTAGGAATATTACGAAATTAAAGTGGTACAAACCTCATATGAGTAAAGGGACCTCATGTAGTGAAACGCAATGAGAAGGATGATAAGGTGGAGATCGTCGTGAACCCTAATTGGAGCAGAGCACGCATTACTACCGGCAGATGAAGATAAACAAACCTGAGGTGGACAAAAGGGTCATTAGGGAACTCACTCCAAGATTAATACGTTACTGCCTGAGACTTTCCAGAGATAACTTGAGAACGACAGTGGGCTTGTTCACTGGGCTGTACCGACATAGCGAGTATATGCACACACTGGGGATAGTCGACGACCCTATTTGCAATAGTTGCGTAATGGAGGATGCTCGGCTGAGCATGTTGTATGTTAGCATGCCTAGCTGTGGCTGTAAGAAGAGAGAAAATAATTGACACATATGAAGATGATATGGCTGATGTGTGTGGCCTCCGTCCGTTGTGATTTTTTTTCGGCTGGTCTCCCAGATGAGTTGATTTCAGGATTTATAAGATAAACTGGGAGCAAAGTGAGGGCCAGCCACAATGGCCGTAAAAGTAGGGCTTAGTGCGGGTAGACGTTCTATACCCTCATACCATCATCATCATACTCTATCTCAATCAGGTTTACATTTGCCTATTTCGAAAAGAAAGCTTTTGTGATGATCTATTTCTAAGCTCTCGGGTTTCTGTTATATGACTTCTGAAGATCGTCAGCAAACAATGATTCAAACCTATACCCTAAACTCTAAAACCGCAGCAACTGTAGTTTTTGTAATTTTGACCTACATTTAAGCTTCTGGCTCTGCCTTATCTCAAGGATCCATACTTAACTTACCATATAAGGGAACCATAATAGTGCTTATAATACGGCTATAAAAGTGCGCAATACATACACATTATACAAATCAAATAACTTTTTAGCAAATACAAAGTGTGGCTTCACTGTGCCTCTTGTAATAAATGTTATGAAACAGTACTATTTGGATTCTGTATCAGTTGGCGTGTTTTCTTTTATCCACTTAGCGTAGTGTTTGACGTTGGTGTAAACGCTGGGAACTCCCGGACTGCCACAGCTTTCCGAACCAAACGACACGATTCCAACCTGCGAGTAAGTAAACAGTACGAGTAAGTAATAACATGTCAGGAGTACTCCTGAAATATTGAACCTAATACACCAGGGGATTTCTTTAAAGGTTGATGAGCACCTGCCTTTAATGAAGAGATGACAAGGTAAGTCAATCGACCTTAGGGTAGGGTAAGTCAATCGACTAGCAACCTAGAGCCGATATAGGAAAGTAGGAGAATTAGGACCTATTTAGGATATTTAGGATGTATTTCTTCTTGTTTTTCGTTTGGTGTGTCATTGTATCTATGATTCACTTGTCTATGCCTCTTCGTATCTGTGATTCACGTGGCTATTCTTCGCTAGTTTCCGTATTCGTTTCCTCCATTTTATATGAGTTCTTCTCGCACTGCTCTTCACGTTTTGCCTGTGTTGTGTGCCAATTCTTCCCATTCCTCTTCCGTTTTGTCAAAGTATCCCATATCATGATTAAGAGATCTTTCCATGAATATATCGGCCTTCCTACCTTCTTTTCTGGTAAGTTATCTTCATATATAATAACGCACACAAATAAAAGAATGTCAAACGGCAGACATATTGTAGGTAACGATATCTTTTAATTTAATTAAAAGTATCAGCCGTGGAAAACTTTATTCAGGAAATCATGAGATAATCTTTCGACTGCGAACTAAGCGAAGACGCCGCAAAAGGACATGTCTAATCATTAGATTAGAACGATAGTAAAAGCACTGTCTGATCGGAAACTCCAGGGATAGACAATACCACCAGCACTATCGCGAAGACACCCCCAATGGGCAAACTCGTCAACTCAGGGGATTATAACGGCATCAGGTCTTTCTATCTCCCATGGGGTGAAAGTGAAAGACTTGAAGCGGACAAAAGATAATCTACTGTCTAACTAGACCGACAAACCCGTAAGAGTCCAACGCTTTACAGCGAGGCACTGGGAAGAGTATCCAGAGGGCGAACCTCTCTCGCTTACTCTCAGATTAAGATGCATTTCTCCATCCTCCAGTCTGTACACATATTCGAAGTCGCTTACGCGGCCTATATCTCATGTTAGCATTCAGTCGGAATTTATCGTGGACCTACGCGCCCTTTGCCCTAATAGTTTCAATACAGAATGCATGGGAATAGTAAACCAGAACTTCCAAATCTGCTGAGAGCTCGCTCGCTAAAACCGGTAAAGCTTCTTCTAAAAGTGGTCTGTAAGCACCTCGCATCACAATCAGGAGTGGACGTTGGCGCGGCGTCGTTACTATTTCTACCTATGGACTATGCCTCCCATCTGGGGGTACGAAAAGTCCCTTGAAAATGGAGTGCACCGTAGACCCTGCGAAGATTTTTCGAGTTGATAAACTTCGATCAGGTTCGAAGGCGTACAGGCGGCTACCGATGTTGGGTAAGGTATTGGAGATGCTTAGTGCTAGACTTGGCTGGACTCGACATTAGTAGAGAGTCTATACAATCTATACGAGTCATTAGTCTCGAGTATATCGAGTCATTAGATTCGAATATCTATACGAGTCATTAGACTCTCTAGTCTATATTACAGACCTCGAAGGAGGGAATTGAGGTTGCCATCCTTTGAGCTAAAAACTAAGCTCATGAATATTCGCATGACTACTGGTGCATTTCATAATGTATGGTGATAATGATACTGTGCATTTGATAATAATACTGTGCACGCACCGGGCAATACAAACAAGGTCCAAACAATTTGCTTAAACTAATAAGAAGCTATTTCTACGTTTTATGAAGGTCTTATCTCCAGATATTTTGCTCATCTTGCTTCTTTACCTGCGTATATTTCCCAGCCATGAGCGTGATAAGCGGCGATCCTCCAAATCCGCTGCAAGCGTCGCGTCCAGCTTCTCCGCCAGCGCATATCTGGCTGGTTCTGACTGGAACAACTTCTCCGTAGACCCGTTCGCACGCCTCCAGATTGAGGATGGGGACGTCGAGCTGCTGCTGGATACCTGGCTGCGAATCCTGGCCGGCTAGCTTTCCCCATCCGACGAGAGACGCTCGCCGATTGGCTGTGACTGGTTCGTCGTACTGGTCTATCATGCATAACGGCAAACTAGTCACTGAAAAAAGACAATAAACAATTGTGTTAGCTATTTGTCTGCTGATTAACATACCACCAAGAGGGGGCATACCACAAGGGGGGCAGGATCAGAATCACTAAGATGGGGCTTAACTAGGGGGTGTAACGAAGTCCTAGTTCTGACTTACGGAAGAAAAACATTCGGAAATGATCCCGGATTCCTTACAATTACCTTTTTTCGGGCGGACTATGCGAACATCAAACGTCTCTCTGGAGTGGTTATTATCGTCTCTCATCTTCCTACTGTAACAACCTTTTCAAGAATTGATTATATTCTTCCTTGACCTTCCTTCAAAAAGTTGGATCTTTAAAAACATTGTTTCGCGGCGTTAATACTGGCTGTTGCCAAACCATGACCATGTAAGGGACCACCCCTCACAAGTCTCCAAATAATTCGATGTGAGGTGGTGGTGTCAACTTACGAGTTATCTCCGTATTTAAAGGCGGTTTTGATGAAGCAGAAGATATTTATTGATTGAATCGATTGAATATTGCCAGTTATAACGCTTGCCGAATTAACGAGTGCCCGGATTACTTTATCGAGACGCGAGTGTTGCGCGACGGAGGTAATGCAGGAACAGTGGATGAGGATTGTGCGTGTGCCCCTAGTATCTTGTACTGGACACGGCTCGAGTCTGTGGGATTACAGACTGATGCTTCGAGACTGAGGAAATGAGGAAAGGAGAATGAGGAAAGGAAACCAAGGAGCCGGATTCGTTGACCTAACTCATGAGAGAGAGTGCCGAATATGCCGTCGCAACCTTGGGGGAAGGTGATCACTCGGGGAATGATAATTTGGTGGCTTTTTGGCCGGTTTATATAGGCCGTGGAATGATGCAATTCTAAATAGGTATTCTGAGTAAAAGTATTGTTTCATCGTGCTCCTGCGCCTGCTGTCGTCCGACCTGCAGCTTCCCCTGCTGCTGATGCTGCGGCTGCCGTCACTACTAGCGCCGCCGGACCTGCGTCCTCGTTGGTGGCGGGTGTGGAGGCAGCGTTGGCCCAGATCGAGGCGATAATTACGGAAGGGTCGTCGCGGTTAAATATATACCAAAAACAGCGCATAAATAAGGAGTCCATGGTCATCCTCGGCCTCGCGTCGAGGATGGCCTGCGAGCTGGCGGCTGCCCATGGGCGTATTGGTCTGGCGGAGGAGGTGATGGGCGGTGTGAGGTCGATGGAGGCCTCTGTCCGGGACCTGGCCACTAGGTCAGCCCCGATGGTGGCGGCAACAAGTAACCCCTCGTACGGGGATGTAGCGCGGCGTGGGGTGCCTATCACTGTGCTAGGGAAGCAGAGGGAGGTGCGACCGCAACGTCCAACGGTAGTAATCTATCCGGCGAAGGAGGACGACACAGCCACCTCCGAGAGGACGAAACAGGCCCTTTTAAAAACACTAAACCCAACGGACGACGGTTTCCGCCCCGTGATGGTGCGAAAAGTTGCACGGGCCGGTGTCTTGGTTCAGACCTCGACCCCGGGCGGCCTTGAGAGGGTCAAGGCGGCGGCCGATCGCCTACTCGGGGCGGGACTTCGTGCCGTTGAGCCTCAGGGTAGGCTCCCCAGGGTCGTCATTCACGATGTCCCTCGGGAGCTGAAAGATGCGGAGGTGGTTGAGCTCCTCTGGAGCCAGAATCTGCAGGGTAGGTGCGACGTGGATAAGGCTACTGTACTGAGTACCACCCGGCGTCTATTTACTTTCGGTCGCCGGGATGGCCCCACCGCACAGACCGTGTGGATGGTGGATCCTGCCGTGAGGGCGGTGCTGGTCTCGGAGGGCCGCGCCTACCTTGACTGGGACTCCTGTAGAGTCCGCGACTACACTGGGGCGGTTCGGTGCTTCAGATGCCACGGCTACGGGCACACGCAAAAGCGTTGTGCAGATGAGGAAGTCTGCGGCCACTGCGCCGCTAAGGGGCACGGTGCGGCCAATTGTCCCTCCAAGGGGACGCCGCCGAAGTGCGCCTCTTGCTCGCAACTGCGCAGGGACGCCAACCATGTGACTGGTACCCAGGTATGCCCCGTGTACCAACGTGCTGTCGAGCGGATGATCTCATCCACGAATTATGGCGGGGCATAGTCCCCAACCAATGATTAACTGTGCGCAACTGAACCTGCAGAGAAGTCGTGCGGTCACAGCCGAATTCGGTCGGACCCTCGAGACGTTGGGGATTGGAATAGCGTTCATCCAGGAGCAGTATACGTTCCGCGGGAAAACCCGGGGGATCGGCGGGCGGTGCGTTGTGCTCGAGAAAGGGGTTCGTCCAATGGCTGGGATCGCGGTGAGCTCAGAGCTTCCGCCTCCTATGCTTTTGGACCACCTCTCCAACGAGCACCTCGTCTGCGCGTCGGTCGTTATAGACCGCGTAGACTGCTACCTGATTTCCTGCTATTTCCAGTTCTGTGAGGAAGTAGGAACCCACATCGCTGGACTCGCTGGTGCCCTACGCGCTCTTCACGGTCGCCCCGTGCTGGTCGCGGGTGATTTTAATGCCCGCTCCCCTGCATGGCACGATGACGGCGACTTGAGTAGTCTTGGACGGCTGGCGAAAGACAGGGCCGAGGCTGTCGAGGAGTTAGTCGCGACCTTCGGGTTGCACATTATTAACACTCCTAGACAGCCTAGGACTTTCTGTGGCCCTGGCGGTTCCAGTAATGTGGACATTACTCTGTGCTCCCCGGGATTCGCCCGCTGGATGAACAACTGGACTGTTCACGAGCATCTCTCCTCGTCGGATCACAGACTGGTGACCTTTGACATCGGCCGTCGTGCACCCCCCACGCCACCATCCGAGTGGCGATACCGAACCGGAGATATTAACTGGGATCGGTTCGGTGAAGTCCTCTGCGTGAACCTCGAGGGTTTTCCATCCCCCCCCAGTAGTACCGCAGAGAACTTATGGTCCGCACTTAATGCAGCCATTTTTTCTTCCTGTGAAGCTGTGGTAGGGCGGAGGAAACCCCGCGGTGGCTTCGCGGCCCCGTGGTGGTCCTCTGATCTCTCCGAGCTAAGGAAAAGCTACAAACGCGCATACGGAAAAATGGGAGTGGCCCGTAGGAGTTCGGCCCCTCGTGAGCGCGTGGAGGCACTTAAAGAGAACCTGACTTCGGCTCGTAGGGTCTACCATGCCGCCATTAGGCATGCCAAGACGGAGTCGTGGAGGCGGTGGGTTACCGAGATAGGTAACGCCAATCCGTGGGACATGAAGAAGGCAATCCACAAAAACACCAAAAGCGCTGATGATTTTCTCTCGAACATCGTGGATGGCAACTCTGCCCCCACCCTCGATACTGAGGGGTCGCTTTCGGCGCTCCTGAATATACTCTGTCCCTCGGATCAGCCCGCCCGGGATGATTTGCATCATGCGCAGATTAGGCGGCTTTCTGTCGTCGACTCGCGCGTTCCCGATGTCTCGGATGTAACTGCGGAGGAACTTGATCGGATCATAGGCTCTATGTCGACCCGTAAGGCGCCAGGGATCGATCTCTTCACGGCGAGCATCATCAAGCGCGTCTGGGAGTTCGCCAGATGGGAGGTGACTGTTCTAATGCAGAAATGCATTAACGACGGCTACTTTCCCACCTGTTGGAAGGTTGGTCTCCTGCGTGTAATTCCCAAGGGTAACGACAAACCTCGGTCGGATCCGAAAGCTTACAGGCCCATCACACTTCTGCCCATTTTAGGCAAAGTGCTCGAGGTGCTCGTGCGCGATCGGCTTGATGCGACTCTCTCACCTCAGAGCGACCGGCAGTTTGGCTTTACCCGCGGGAGGTCCACTGAGGATGCCATCCTATTTGCGAAGGAATGGGTTCGCGCGTTTGACGGACAATACGTCGTCGGGGTTTTCCTCGACATCTCGGGTGCCTTCGACAACGCTTGGTGGCCGATGATTGTGAGCAAGCTTCGTCTCAGACAGTGCCCGAACAACATCCTTAGGATAATCCGAAGCTATTTTTCAGACAGGTCCGTTATTATTAAGTATGGGCCCTCGTCAGCAAGCAAGGTTCCTTCTATGGGGTGTCCGCAGGGGTCGGTGTTGGGTCCCTGTCTGTGGAATATTCTTTTTGACGATATGCTCGGGCTGCCATACCCGGAGGGCTGCACCGTCAGCGCATACGCTGACGACGCCCTCCTCCTGGTGGGCGGCAAGAGTCGTGCCGAGGTTGAGAGAAGGGCGGCCTGTTTGATTGACCTGATTCTCGATTGGGGAAAGCGCAACAGGCTTTCTTTCTCTCCAGCCAAGTCGCAAGCCTTATTGTTAAAGGGGCGTCTCCAGCGCAATCCGCCTATCCGGGTTGGAGGACGTCCTGTGGCTTTTCCGCAGTCCGTTCGCTACCTGGGGGTCTCGTTGTCGGCGTCCCTGTCGCATCTTGTACACGCGAAAACCGTGGCTACGAAATCGCGAGATCTTTTCCTCGCCATTCGTCGCTCCAGCAGGGCCGAGTGGGGCATCCGCTCCCCGGCCGTAAGACTGCTCTACAAGGGTGTTTTTGTCCCGCAGGTGGCTTATGCCGCGCGTGCTTGGGCGTGGCCATCCATATCGGAGGCCATGCGCGTTGTCCTGCTGCGTGGCCAGCGTCTCCCGCTTGTGGCGATTACTGGCGCATACCGGACGACCTCTACTCTCGCTCTTCCCGTCCTCGCTGGAGTTTTGCCGATCGATCTGGAGGTTCTGGAGCGGGCAGCCGTGTCATGGATTCGACGGGGGGTGCCGGTAGACTACTTTAGTCTGTCGGTGGACCCGGCGTCCTCCACGTTGGTGGGCTGGTCCCGTCGTATTCGGGCGGAGAGTCTGCGCGTCTGGCAGGAGCGGTGGGATGGCGGCGGCACGGGCCGCCTTACCCATAGTTTCTTCCCGTCGGTGTCCGAGCGGATGAAAAACGAGGATTTTCTGCGGCTTGACCACCATGTCACTCAGCTCATTGGGGGTCACGGTGAGTTCAAAGCCAAGTTATTTGACCTTGGGCTCAACGACGATCCCTGGTG
This sequence comes from Micropterix aruncella, assembly GCA_944548615.1. Lineage (NCBI taxonomy): Eukaryota > Metazoa > Arthropoda > Insecta > Lepidoptera > Micropterigidae > Micropterix > Micropterix aruncella. Next base: position 4,515,019 of record OX155965.1, on the reverse strand, counting down.
CTCGTGTGGCACTGGTCGCCAGACGGCCGAACACATCGTTTGGACATGTCCCAAGCTCGACGCCGCACGGGCGGAAATGTTGTGTGTGGTTGGTTCGTGCGTCGGCAGTCTGCCGGTTTGGTATGCGGACTTGGTAAGTTGTAGGGGTTGCTTTGCTGCGTTTCGCGAGTTTGTGGATCACTGGGTGTCCCTCTGGGAGGATCTGAGGCAGAGGGGCTATCCTCCTCCGGGGGAGGGCCCCCCCTCTTAGCGGTGCGAGCCGGGGGCTGCTTCATCATCCGAAGTCGCCCGTACTGTATCGTCCCTAATCGCCCTTGTGGGTGCGTGCCCTTTCACAGGATCCCGGTCGTCGACGTCTCCGACGGCGCCCCTGCCGTTTGCTGCCCGTTTTTTCTTTTTCTTTTTTCGACATGCCGCATGGAGCATAACTTCCACCGCATAAGCATAACTCATTGCAATTAAAATAATAATAGGTATATCATACTATGTAAAAAAATAAATATGTTACCGCTTAGTCTCCTAGTTTAGTTTAGTAATTAAGTAATTAATTGTAATAATTTTGAATTTTAAATAAACGGTTTACGGGGTGCCGGCGGGGGCTGAAGCCCGGAGAATCCCTCATAAGGTCTCCGTTCGCTCACCCCTCACGCGCTACCCTTCCGGCACGCGTGAGGTTGTCGTTGCATGACATCCTGGGCAGATAAAACGACCCACGTCGTTAGAACTGCCCGGGTGGTGGGTGGGGTTTTCAACCCTCGCCTGTCGCCGCGTAAATATTGAATGTTTCATCGTGCTGATTCATAGCTGCACGAGTCAAAATAATATCTGAATTGTGTCAGTGGATTTCACTGGAAACGATGCATTTGTTGATCGTATGTAGTGGACTTAAGGTCCGTTACAACCACATGCCCCGCAGTGGTGAATTAAAAAAATATGTTTCTAACTACTCAACTCTAGTAGGAGCTCCATTGGAGCTGCTCCCTCTCCCCCTCCGTCCCTCCTCTTAAAGAAACCCTTACCGGTGTAATTTATATCCTCGGCCAAGATGACTAAAGCGATGTCGTGCCGGTACATCTTTTTCTCATATCCTGGATGGACGATCAGGTGGCTGATGGATATTCTCTGAGGTTGTTCTGAGCAAAACATTTTATTGCAGTCCATCTCGCTATCGGCGTCGTACTCACCCACTAGGACAGAATTTCTGAAAAACCATAAATTTACCATTACATTATACTGGCCTGTATATGATGTTCTAGTCTCTTGGTAAACAGCCTTCACATCGTCGCAGTATTTTTGGCTAGATTTCGCGATATATTTATCAAAAGAAATTCAGTATTTATTTATTTATTCAACATTGAAAGTATGGAGGAAAAAAATATGGTATTTATTTATTTACTAGCTGACCCGGCGAACTTCGTACCGCCTAAGAGTGAATGAATGTCTAACTTTTAGCTAAACTTAATTTAGGATTTTATTTACTTGAAAATCATTTGTTAGTGTTTTTAATGCGTTCATTGCAACGCTTGGTAATGAACGATATTTTTTGTCTTTCTGTCAGGAGATAAAACGAATAGCGCCGACGGTTTACCGACTCTCGAGCACGCCACGTACAACTGCCCATGTGAAAAACACGGACATTCAAGGTTTATTCCACACACTTTTAAAGATTGTCCTTGCGATTTATTAATCGTCATTGTAAATGCAAGGCGAACAGGAAACTGCAAACGCCTAAATTGAAACGGCAAGTCGGTTGGAATCAGGTATCCTTGGAATCAAAACATCCTCGCCTTTGAACTTTCCTATGATTATCGTTGCTTCAATTACGTTGTTCATCAGCTTCTTAACAGCTAGTGTTAAGCCATTGCACAGTCTTGGTTGGTTCAAATTGCGTAACATGATTATCGCCGAGCCGACCTTGAGTTGCAAATTGTGCGGCGGCATTCCTGGCAAATCCAATGAATTCAGGAATTCCGTATATTCCGTACATAACTCGCCATTGACAGTTCGTAGAAATTCAAATGAAGTCGGTCCACGAACAATAACCAATAACAAACGCAGGTAAAACATTCGTCATTGCTGGGATGAATTGTGTAAATGCGCCCCAATGCATCGGTTGAATATATATTCACGTCTCCAGGAACAGGGTTTCCTTGTTTCCGTTTTTGGATTTATTTTGATGTTGCGTTCCATGTTAAATATCTCGGCATCTCCGAGTAAAGCAGTGTTATTGCAAATGGATCACTTGCGCAAGTCGCAAAGAAGCTTGTCAGCGTTGTCGCTGGTGGTCGTTCAGCTCTCTGCGCTGCGTTTGCTGCCGTGAAGTAAACTCGTTGTCCATTTTCCAGGTGCACAGCTAAATGGACCACAGTGGGATGACGTTCGTGTACAATACAATACAATACAATACAATACAATCAACTACTCCAGTAGATAGGCATTCCTACACTTGGATGCGTCACAAAATTAAATGCTAAAAATTTAATTATTAAAAACATAACTATCGTGATAGTTGTCATCGCTGTAATATTATATTCAATATTACCTATATACAAATAATCAAAATATACTAATGTGATTTAAGAGTCAAGGAGAATAATATATTAAAATAGAAATGCAAATTCTATGTAGAATAATCAAAAAATATATATTTTATTGTCAATCCAGCAATAATGCTTTCGTAGTTTTTTTTAAAATGAATAGATGTTTAATAAATTATATGAGAATTAGAATGTCAGCTATCATAATACCGTTATGTTTAAAACTTTACGCATTTCATTAATCATCAACATGGAAAATAGACTCAGAATTTTCAAACTCCCTTATACCATAAATTGGGTTTCTTACCAAATTATTTATGATTATCTTTTTAAATTGGACCTCTCCGAGGCTTTTCATTTGCTCTGGAATCTTATTATAGAACGACAAATTTTGATGAATAAAACTGTATCGCACTTTGCTAAGTCGCTGTCGGTTTATGTGGAGATTGGATTTATTCCTCGTATCGTGATGATGAAAATCACTATTCACCGGAGCTTCTGTTAGGTGTCTACGAGCGTACATAATATTTTGGTAGATGTAAGAAGAAAATAGAGTCATTATTCCTGATTTTACAAATAGCGGCTTACAAGAACTTCTCGGTGAGACTCTATATAAACTGCGTACCGCTCTTTTCTGGAGGAGAAAAATTCTTTTTGAGTTTGGTGCCATTCCCCAAAACATTAGGCCATACGTTAAGTGGAAATATGCAAAATAGACGGATTTAGCTGCTTCAAAACCGCATAAACTTCTTATCTTTCTAATGGCGAATATGGCACTGCACAATTTTTTACTGAGATCATTTAAGTGATCAGACCATTGTAATTTTTGATCAATTTCTAAACCGAGAAATTTCGTGGAGGAGACATTTTCTAGTTGGTCAGACCCAAAGTATACGTCTATTTCATTATAATCAGACGGCCGCAAAGAGAAGCATATTGATTTTGATTTATTTACGTTAAGTGACAATTTATTAACTTGGAACCATATACTAAGCCTATCTATTGTTTCTTTTATTCTTTGGGCCAAAGTGTATTTATTTTTATCGCTAAAAAGAAGTGAAGTATCATCGGCGAATAAAATGATTTCATCATCCACGGATTTCAGGCACTCTGGGATGTCATTAATATAGACGAGGAAGAGAAAAGGTCCAAGTATCGATCCTTGAGGAACACCTTTGCGGATATTCTGTGGCGCGCTCTTGCTATTTTCGACTTGCGTAATCTGAGTGCGTTCTTGCAAATAAGATTCCATGAGTTGCAGTTCCTTATTCCTAATGCCGTAGTGTTCCAATTTTTCAAGTAGAATTGAGTGGTCTACGCAATCAAAAGCCTTAGAGAGGTCACAGAAAATGCCTACGGTTTTTTTCATATTGTCTAGCCCAAGTAGTGTTTTTTTAATTAGACTGGCGATTGCATCTTGCGTAGAGAGATTTTTTTGAAATCCAAATTGTTTTTTAGACAGGATTTGGTTTTCAGCAAAGAAATTAACAAGTCGGATAAGAAGTAATTTTTCAAAAATTTTGCTGAAAACTGGTAAAAGAGATATGGGTCGATAATTATCTCTGTTTTCTGGGCAACCTTTTTTAAATATCGGCACTACTTTGGCCATCTTCATTTCGGTGGGAAAGAATCCATGTTCCATGCATCGATTAAAGATAAAAGATAGATTGTGCGAGATTACGGTTACAGAACTCTTTAGGATTTTGGTGGATATATTCCATAGGTCTGTTGAATTTTTCATTTTAAGTGATTTAGCAACTTTAATTATTTCGGAAGAATTGGTGGGGGAGAATAACAATGAATTTGGATTTTTTTTACGATAGTCCTCAAGCAGGCCTAAAGCTGAGTGATTTCCCTTATTCTGGCAGCTGGTATTTAAGGGTATAGAGCTGAAATAGTCATTAAAAAGTTCTGCAACCGTTGTCGCATCATCTATACTACTGCCATTGACGTTGAGGCGTACGCAATGATTACCTGTTTGGTTCCGTGTACATTCTTTTTTAATATGGAGAATGAAAAGATTCTCCAAACCACCTCATTGCTGCTGACATATCTTCCCATTTGATATTGCGAAACTTCATCGTTTGCATCTGGAGCTGAAATACCAAATACAGCCATGTCGCTTCCTTTCGTGACGTACTTGCAAACGTATTTGATTGATTTCACAGAATTGCAGTACTCATTTTTTTTAAATCAGAACATATTCTATCTGTGCGCAAAATTCCTTTTTTTTATCGAGATTTTCATACAAAAATACCATCCAAATTTCCGAAAATTTCCGATATTTCCGGTGGATTTTACAAAAATTTTCTTCCCTACAAACCTTGTCCTTGAAATTTCCCAGACCAAAAAAATAAAACAGCCAAATCGGTCAACCCGTTATGAAATGATGCTCCGTCAAACATGCGGAATTTCATTCATACAAAACACCATCCAAATTTCCGAAAATTTCCGTTATTTCTGGTGGATTTTCCAAAAATTTTCTTCCATGCAAACCTTGTCCTTGAAATTACCAACACAAAAAAAATAACACAGCCAAATCGGTCCAGCCGTTCTGAAGTGATGCTCCGTCAAACATGCGGCATTTCATTTTTATTTATATAGATTCAAGAAATATTTTTTATAAAACATTGATTTTAAATAAAATCATAAAAATTTTACCAAAAAAAAAAGACTCCAAAATTGTATGTAAGTGCAGCAGCCATGTCATGGTAAAACTTAGAACGGGCTATCTTAATTAAATGCGTACACAAAATTTCGTGTCTGTGCTGTTGACTGTTGAGGAGTCCCCTCGTCGGAAGCCAACCCTGGGTGTAGAATCAGGTCATGCTTACCATAAGAAATGCATTGTCATCAGAACTGAACCGATATGGTAACGAACGTTTGCAGACTCCCTCGCCCCCTGTTTCGCCGGTCGCCGGGAGCTAATAGACCCTGTTGCATGTTAGCCACTAAGACCTATGTGTAGGGTCGGCCAAGCGCACGGGTCAACACCCATCCGGCGGCCTCCTCGCAGAAGCGCGAACCCGGGTAGGTCTCTGGCCTGCGGGCCATTTCCCTTAGGAGTCAACCTTCGGGCGTTCCTGGACAGTTTGCGCACCTTGCGCACCGTGCGGCGTCAGCCAATCGATTGTGCATTTCGAATGACATTTCGAATGACGAATGACGAATGAGAGCGGTGGTGTTAACCTTACGGCAACTGCTCTTGAAACGACCATTCGGCTACCCGATTCCGGGTGAACAGGGGGAGTACCGCGTAAGCGACCTCGAACCTGTCGGGAGAGTCGAACCAGTCGGGAGACCGGAGTAATCTGGTTGCAACTGGAAGTAAGGATGCGAAAGTCGGCCCGCTGGGTGATTATAACCTGGTTATCACGCGGTAAGGCGTTGTTCTCTTACGAGCGAGTGGCATAACTAGACAGTGGACTGTTTTCGCCCTAAGTCTTCTACGCTCACCTCACGGGAGATAAAATGATGATCTAATATCGTTAAAAGTTTCTGAGGTGACAGGTTCGCCCGTTGTAGTTGATTGCTCTACTTGATTCGCCCGTCGAGCAGGCTTAGCTAACAGCCCGCCCGATAGGTACCCGAAGTAGTTTCCCCAGCGCACTACAGATAACAATCGCCTACAACCGCAGGATAAAACCGCAGGCATAGTTTCCCAAGGCTTTCCAACATAGTACCCCTTCGTGGAGGCTACCGGATGGTAACTGAACCATGAGTTTGACCGACCAAAAGAACTCAAACTGACGATTTAGCCAATTGCCATTTGTCCCTCAGCCATACAATTTGGTAGCCTAACGCGTAGTTGAGATCAAAAGAGAATGAGGTCGATTTCTCAATAACATTGTCAGACCGAGTCAAAGAGTCTGTCTCTTCAGTCATAAATAAAATATTATAAATAGGATAGAAAACGAATTTACCGCGTGAAATTTGTAGGACCCGACGTTTCGGTGACGTTGCAGCCGCCGTTGTCTAGGGTAAACTGGTTTACCCTAACTCAGTTTACCCTAGACAACGGCGGCTGCAACGTCACCGAAACGTCGGGTCCTACAAATTTCACGCGGTAAATTCGTTTTCTATCCTATTTATAATGTCAAACAACCGCGATAGTCTTCGATTTCAAATAAATAAAATACTACAGAATAGATGGTGGAAATAAAATATGGTGGAAATAAAAACTAAACATCACACTTACAATTTGTATCCTTCAGCCTTGGCCAATGCGCAATGTGCTGCAGTCAAGATGACTCGTCTTCCGATGATGGAACCGCTGCAAGGATACCGGAACCTTCCGGTCGTCTGACTTTTGAAGCCAATCCTGGCGACCCACGGCTGCGACCCTAGGCCTTCGTACATCATTCCTCGCACCATGGCCTCACCGCATTTCGCCTCCCTGTCATCATTGGCTGATGAGATCCCCATGTATCCTCCGGGAGGACAGCATACCAGAGCCTCTTCGTTGGAGTAGCCGCATGTGATTGCGTTCAAGCGACGAAAATAGCTGAAAAATAATATTCAGAGAAGTGTAACATACTTCAAGGCTCATGGACTCCTTCTTGCTGACCTCGCCTTTGGCCTCGAGGTGTTTGGCGATATCATATATTTGGGATTAGATTAAAGAAATCCCAATGACCGAACGAGACCTGACATCCCTAGAAGTCATCAACTGGATTATCAAAACCACCTTCTGAACAGATTAACGAATGTACTCGTAGTGCACATTAATAACATTTGCAAAAAACTTAGACAAATAATTATAAAAATCTACCACTTTAAAATACATTCTCAAGTACAATCAGCTGAGAACTCTGTATTTTGCCTTGGTCGAATCTATTATTGCTTATGAAATTACAACCTACGGCAACACATTTAAATCTTATATATCGCGCATCACATCTCTACAACACCGTATTTTAAAAATAATAGTTCTAAATAAGATTCGAAACAAATTCAGAAACGACCAGATAGGACTTTTCAATTATTGTGACATATTACCAGCTGATGTATTATTTATTTATAGATTGACAGTTCAATATTTCGAGACGTCCGAATTTATGTCCAACATAAACACAGCACTAGACAGATACAAAATGAACGGCTACTCGTCCCTCCTTTTCGCAACCTTTGTGGCAAAAGAAGATTGAATTGGCTAATCCCTCATATATTCAACAAAATTCCTCTAAATTTAAAAACTTATAAAAAATGTACAAAAAGCAAAAAAAAGAATTAAAAATAGTTAGCTTTAAAATAAGTGAAAGCGAAACACACTTGTAAATGATACTAATAAGATTCATATTTTATTTTATTAGCATTAAGTACGTTCATCTTTTTAAGTAAATATTATCCAGGGGGTGGCTTTCTGTGCCGACTAATCCTTACTAATGCAGCAGATAATGCAGCAGATATATTATTAAATGGTCAAAATGGCCACTAAAGTTGCACTCAAAGTCATCCTATCATAATCTCCTGCAGGTAAGCTTTAGGCTTTGCTGGATTTTATACAAAGCTGTATTAAAAAAAATGGGTGGTAAATTAAAAAAATGTAAGGGATAGGCCCCACGATGAATTGTAAAAGTAGTTTCAAAAAGATAATTATTATCGCAGCAACTAAATTAAGTTTTATGTTGTACTGAAGGCGTCTACACTAACGAAAGCAAACAGGAAACGATTAGGAATATACGAAAGCCATATATTGAAAGAATTCTAGAAGAAACACGAAATCTACATAGAAAACCGATAAATTTATTTATTTATTTATTTATTTAAGAATTAATTACTATAAAACATTGATTTGCTTACAAAAATAACAAGATCCGAATGGCAAAACCTTAACTTTTTGCTTATTTGATTCTGTCACCCAACTGGGACTAGCCCGTTCTAGGGTGGACAGGACTTTAATATTACAATCAAGTTTGCTTGATTGCTTGATTGCTTACAGATGTACAAATGAGATAAGGGAAGGAAAAAAATAACCAAAACAAAGTGGATACCGTGTTTGCCACTATGGTCACGTAATAATAAATTAATAGTTTAAAAAAAAAACACTAAAAACACGCTTTTGGGCTATGATACGATATTTATATACACACGGCTATGATACGATATTCCATCATGGAATGCCAGTGCCTATCTTCCGGCTTCATCATCAGACCTTGAAACCTAATCGTGGTCAAAGTTGATTCCAAGACTTTTCTAACAAGTCCAAACACAGCTATGACACGATGTTCCATCATGAAGTTCCAGTTCATATCTTCCGACTACATCATCAGATCAGTTCGACAGTGCCATATTATTGTGTTGTCATCAGAACTACTTACATCTGCCAATTTTCATGAGGCTTAGATCCTTGGAAGATGGCTAAATTAGTTACCTTAGATTCCATTACATAGTTACATACAGGTCGACCTAATAAAAGCGTGTTTAAAAATGGAGTCTCTGCATCTATTATCGGCAGCGATCAGATACTCTGCAGGAAAAGGGAGGTTAAAGAATAATGTACGCATGGAATAACTCACTAAAATAAGAACAAGAACAAAAATTTTAAAAATCGGTTGTGTTACCCAAAGACTTTCCCGGCAAGTAGCCAGGGAACTATTTAATCTGACTATTCATTTCATAAATAAAGTCGATGAGTATAGTTGGCGATAATTCAATAACAATGAAAAATACAATGGAAATTTGAATTTGGAACGCAGGTTGTCGTGAGCCTTCGAATTCGAATTTGCAACATGCCACGCATCGCAAGCGTCGGTGTTTTTAAAGGCCTTACTATTTATTTAATATAATGGTGGACTTTGAATGTAATGTGTGTCGCTTGTATATTAGATATTTTAACGCAAATTTCACCGTGTAATTGCAGTCTAAAGGGGCAATCATATTATCTGACGCGTCCGCAAGCCGCGGCTTATGGACGCGACAGAACAGTATGCACAGTCGTTTGGGACGTGGCTTGCCAGATCTCTATCGGACGTCCGAAGCTGACGTCCGCGACTGACGTCCGATAATATGCACGGCTCAATAGAAATTCATTACACAGTTAACCTTTCAGTCCCGTCCATAAGCCGCGGCTTACGGACCCTTCCGATAATATGATTGCCCCTTGAGAAGGCATCTGTGTACCGAATATCAAGTATCTACTTCCAATATTTCGAGATTAAAGTATGACTAGCGCGCCCTCTAATTGACCGTTTTCTACCGCAATCTTTTCAACCCTTACCATGATCGAATGATGCCTGCATGCCAAATTTCAGCTCAATCGGATTAAGCGTTTGAGCGCTATCGTGGAGACAGACAGACATACAGTCAAATAGACAGACTTTAGACTGGAAATGGTTTTAATCGTCTCGGAGGGAAGTGGGTCAAAATGCATATATCCATCTTCATCTCTTTTTTTTTAACGCGTTCACATTACTTTACCTCGATGTCAGTTGGTAGGCCGGTAAAGTAAAACACGGCTGTCTGTACAAAAGTGGACTATTGTATTTATATTAATAATTTCTAGAAACAATTTTATTCTTGTAGAAAAGCATGTTTTCCAGAGAATAAAGTTTTTCGTTAAAACAATTCTCGTTGAAATAAAATTCGATTTAAAAAAGCTCCGTTACGGCTCCTATTTACTGAAACTCCGTTGACGCGTGTTATTTATTTATTTAGTTATCTCTTTATAGAGATAATGTTTATACATCCAGTGTTTAAAGATGATTGCGCATTCTGTAAGTCAGTCGACAAGCCTTGTACAAGGCCCGTGACGCCTTCCACCGGGCAATTGCCCTTTAGCGGGTCTTCACGTGAGCCGGGCCCACTGACTCGGCTTTCTTCGGCAGGTACCTCGTGACGATCGTGCTATATAGCCACCGGCGGACCGGGACTGGAGTATTCTTGGCTGGGGAGGCACGGCCTAATCTAATCTAACCTACTTTTAGTTGTTTATATAATTATTTATATAACATTCCAAGGATTGGACACTTACTTGTCTGACCCTAAGCAGGACCTGTCCAGCAAATCGAATAGCAGGGGGCATGACGATATTGGTATGCAGTTGCTCTCCAATGAACAGGTTCCCTGAAAATATTAAATACCATGAGATCCTAATTCTGGCGAATACAAATCAGATTCTGAAATGTAATTTCGGAATTTCGGAATTGGGATGAACCGATCGAGTTCGCGTGGCATGTGTGGTGAGTGCGAAACATTTCATTGTATATAATATATCAATGGGTAAATAATGGCTCGAATATCCGCATCTATATAATATATAAAACAAAGTCGGCTTTGTTCGAACACTTATAACTCGAGAACGGCTGGACCGATTTTCATAGTTTTTGATTTGTAGTATTTGTCTCCGTCCCGAATAGCAGAATAACCAATAAAAACGAAAATTGGAAAGTTGGCGAAAAATTAAAATAAAAGAAAAACATTTTCCCATACAAAATGTAAATCAGTGTTTTCTCATGTTCAGTTGTACGTGGCATGTTCACGTGTCGGCTAATCATCCGATTTATACTTGTCCTTGCGCCTGATGAAAAAACAAATGTCGTATATTACAAGGTGTTTCAATGACGAGAATTAAACCGAGTGCATCCCATGTTGCACAATAAGTAAATAGTTTAATTCAATCATGTCTTGCTGACACGCGATTGATATACTGAATTTTTGTACTTTTATGTATTTTTTGTGTTATTATCTTAATCTTAGGTAGTGAACTTGATATTTATTTTGTATTCATTGTATTACTTTCATAAAATCATAAATTAAGTTCAGCTAATCTGTAATACGACATTCATTGACTGTTAGGCGGTACGAAGTTCGCCGGGTCAGCTAGTTGTATATATATCAATGGGTAAATAATGGCTCGAATATTAGCATATTTTAATAATAAAAATTGAGGCCATATATTTAGAAAAATGATAAATCAATAAATATTGGCCGTAGAGAGAAACTGCCGGCCATCTAAAAGTTTAGGTACATAAATCATAATTCCATCGTTTTGGTTGCATCCAGTTTTATTATGATTAAAAAATAAAATCGTTTGATATTGAGTGAAAGTCGAAGACTAAAATAAGATGATGGGATGATAGGTCTACTGGATGATTCGTTACTGAGAAAAAACAATACTGAGTATCTAAAAGTTGAACAGAAAAGACGCATTTACTGGATAAAAGCCTTAAATTAAAAAAAAACCTTTTGGAACATTTTTAACTCAGTTTCTCTAAATCTTTTATAGAAAGAAAATCATAATATCAACAATTCAAAAATTAAATAAAACCTATTTGTGTTATTTCTTCATTAGTTTTGTGTTCAGAATCACCCACTGGACGGGTGCTCACTAATATAAACTAATCTTGTATAGTGGTTTACGAATTCGGCGGGTAATGAATAGTACTGCTCTATTTGAAGGTTTGTTTTTGAGATGTTTTTCAATTCAACTTTTCGGGATTCCCCCTTCAGTTCTTGAATCGTGGACATCATGTCTTCAATGTTTTCGGTAGAGCAGAAGCAAGTCGTCAACGAATCTAAGTTTTACAGTCTCTCTCCGACGATTTTGATACCATTTCCATTCCGGTTTAACTGCCTAAAAACGTTTTCTAAGCCTGCGCAGCTAAAAACTTTGGAAAGATTATATCGTATGGTCGTAGTCCTGCAGCCAGTTAAAAAATATATTGGTCTTATCATGCAGATTCACGCAGGCTGTGGCATTCCCTTGAAAATGCCTGATCTGACATTCGTATGTACATCTTTGATTAGATCGGTTCTCCAGAACCAGAAATTTCTGATCAATACTCCAGTATGGATCAATAATTTAGGATAGTGATTTTCTGGAGTATGGATCGACAGAATTGAACGAGTTTAAAAGAAATTCGCTCGCATGCTATCGAAGAAAAGTGGCCTCAGAAATATTCTGAATGGTTATGTAGAGCGGCTTTCGCACTTCAATCTCATAAATTTTAAATCGTTAGCTTTTACGCAATCGACTAGACAGCACAGCTATTCTCGCAAATGTTCAATTTATTGTGCCACCGCGAATAACGAGGAGCTCTCATACATTTTCTGTTGTCGCTTGCAATATCAATATCGTGACGAATAGACCTCCCACTAGAATGTGTATTTTTTTATATACCACATGTAAAGGATTAGACATATTTAATCAAAGATTCGATTACATCTAGTATTTCTCTATCTCGTACTTCTTGAGATTTAACTAACTGCCATCATATTGCATAATATGATTTTATTACATTATACTCGTACCTTATATTATATTCTACTAGCTGACCCGTGCCCACTTCGTTGGGCGGTAAAACTTTTTACTTGTGATGAAATTATGTGTGTGGTTTGGTTAGTACTGAGTGCTATGATTTATGTCCTGACTGCCAAAAGAAGGGTTATATTTTTACTGCATATAGGGTAAGTTGAGGAGAGATGGACCACTTTTTTTTGGGGTCAATTTTTTTTTTGTGAATGAGTAAAACACACGCTTATGGTATTATCTGAATATGCTATTAATACTCTACCATTTAAAAAATATATATAGCTAAACGACTGTTTCTTAAAGGTAAAATTTTAGATTCAAAAGAAAAGGTAGCCTCGGTCCATCTCTCCCACACTTATGGGTGAGTTGGACCACCTACTTAGATGGGATGGATCTAGAAATAATAAATAATACTTTGGATAAATTTTTATTCTTTAAGGTCCGTTTAAACGTGATTTTATGTTCCAAGTATTTTTGCGGCTTTATTCATTCTCAGTCCGTCTTTCAGAAGCCTTTACAGCATTGGTTAGAACAACCTTAGTCCATTTTCCTCTAAAAGCCACTTTTAAACTTACTTAGGTTAAACGCATTTCTGACAATTCGAAAATTAAACATCAACAAATACACAAAACTACCAAAATCTCAAAAAACCAAATTTGAAGTGGTCCATCTCACTAGCAATATATCTGGGCCATCTCTTCTATATCGTGAGGACAGACGGTTCAACCCCTCGCACTAAAGGCATAAATGTTTATCGAAAATTTTTAGGCTATATTGCCGCTTTGAGAGCATGCAAGTACAGTGATGCTAATTTTAATCATACAAATTCAATATTCGCTACATAACCTTGTTATGACTGCAAGCATAAAGAAAACTGACACTGTGTAAGCATTTTTTACAGTTTTTCTAGAAAACAAAACAAAATACAGCTGGCTCGACAGGACCACTTCAATGTTGTTAGTTTTGAAAAAAAACTGTAGTTTGGAAGAAATTGAAATGGAAAGGTGTCTGGTCCATCTCTCCTAAATCGCGAGGACATACGGTTTACCCCCCCCCCCCCACGCCATAGGCATAAACGTTTATCAAAAATTTGGAGGCTATATAGCCGCTTTGAGAACATGCAAGTACAGTGATGCTAGTTTTAATAATAGAAATTCAATATTCGCTACATACTTTCGTTATGACTGCAACCATAGAAAAAAACTTACACTGTGAAAACATTTTTCTCAATTTTTCTAAAAAACAAAACAAAATATGGCCCTCTAATTTTGTACAATTTGCAGCTGCTTCGATAGGACCATTTTATTGTTACCAGTTTTTAAAAAAATAACTTGAGTTTGGTAGAAATTTAGGTGGTCCGTCTCTCCCGCTGGTCCATCTCTCCCGAAATTACCATATATGTATGCATGCCAATTTGACTATATTATCGTTATTTGTGAGTGTCTTCTTGTGAGTGTCTTATTTATTGTTTAACCATTTATGCAGTAAAAGGGAAATAATATGCAGTAAAAGGGAAAAGTCTTTTGTTTTAAACACTTGAGATGATAAATTTACTTATTTTGATATGAATTCATAATTATTGATAATATGACCAATAAACATGACCTAACGATTTAAATTATTTTGTTAATTAAAAAACTACTTTTTGTGACTTAAATATAAAATTTAGACATATGCTGTGGTTGAATTTTTTATAGTCATTATCAAGCTCTATCAAGCACTTCTCTAGAACGTAATCTCTCATCGTTAAAGCAGCGTTAGTTAGAAACGTTTTTGTTCGACCGTTTTTTCTCCGAGTTGCTTTGCAAATCTGACTACCACGAAAAAGTCTTTTCATTTTTCGGATTATTATATAGCCTATAACACTCACATATAACGTGGCTTTCTATTGGTAAAAGAATTTTCAAAATTGGTTCAGTAGATCCAGAGATTACTTCCTACAACGTCACAAACTTAACCTCTTTATAATATTAGTATAGATTATAAATATGTATGATAAATAGTAATATCCAAATATTCATATTACATTTTCACTCTAAATATCCCATTTTTCCTATTTACATATTAACATGCTCATGTTATTTCTATTATAAGTTGTTCATAGAAGCGTTGTAAACTGTTCATAAAAGTTATAGTAAATTATCTTGTGTAAATACGTTTTGCAAATACTTTATAATGTATTTAATAGTATGCAAATACTCTATCTTGTACTTAAAAAAGATACTGTGCCTAAATAAATAAATTAAAAAGTATGATAAATGACATTTTAAAATGATTATTTTAATTTTGGTCGTTTTTTTCCCTGGGATTCTTTATCTATTGTTGGGCTTTCGGGATTGCATTCGTGGCTTACGTCGTTCGGGCGGATGTGATGACGGGCGGAAACTCTCATGGCTATTTGCGTTTTTTTTTGTTTTGTTTTAGAGTACTAGGTACAATTATAATGTTGAGCATCGCCATTGTATTAGCAGCGGTGAGTAAGGTCGCTTACCTCATTAATATTGTTTTCGTCTGCTCGACCGCTGGGTGAGTTGGGTTCCCCGTTGCCGTGCAGGAGGATCAATCGCGCTGCAATCAAAAGTATTTTATAAGTCAAGGTCAAACCAAAAAAAAGTGGGGGGGGGGGGGGGGTTATTTATTTATTTCAAATATTATTCAGAAGTTTCGCTTAAATCCGACTCGCCCTAGTCGAACATAATAAATCTAGTATGAACATGTCTATAATAACTGACTTACATAAGTAAACTAATACTGCAATAAAAAATAAACAATAAGCAAAACAAATTACTTATTTATTATTATTATTATTTATTATACAAATTACCTAAAAATGAGATAAAAAGCTGGGAGTTGCCTATTTAGCTGCCAAAGAAATATGGCAAATATGTCCATCTCAGTGGATAAAAATCAAGAAGAGTTTTAACCCTCTTCAGTATTCAGTGGCCTACTTAGGGGGAAGGGGGGGGGGGGGGGGTTACCTAACCTTTTATGCAGCTTAGGAAATTAGGTCCATTGTGTTTTCGGGTCGGTCCAACTCACGATTCAGCTCCTATTCAGTAGCCTCCTCGTGTGAAAGACTACCCCGGGTAGGATTCTCGCGTCTCAGGCTTCGCGGTTAGTAGAACGGTCTCCCCTGGAGGAACGCCTCCCGCCGCTACTGGACGGTTTACGCATCGTTCGGCATCAGTCAATCGGTTGTGCACTCTGACTAATTACTGAAGGAGTGTGGAGACTATGGAAATATACTCCTCTAAGCAGCGAGGGTGGATGTTGACCTATTGTCAACCACTCTTGAAAATGACCATTTGGCTACTGATCCTGAATTCAGAGCCGGGCAAAGATGCCATTGGTCCGCGATAGATTCAAACTGAATCACCGCTGAATATACGGTAGGTAGAGGTCGCGCAAGCGACTTTGGGTCTGTCACCAGTCGAGAGGTAGGAGGTATCCTGATGGTTAATTCCTGACGGAGATATCCTTCCAAAACTGGTTGACAGGGGGCAAGGCTGCCCGCTGGGTACCTTTCCTGGTGCCTCGCCGTAAGGCGTTGGCTTCTGTCGGGCATGTTGGCTTAGCTAGACGATAGAATTGTATTGCCTCTAAGTCATCTACGCTCACCTCACGGGAGGCAGAACGATCACTATCGTTAAACTTCCTGAGGTGACAGGTTCGTCTGTTGTAATCGACATCCCTAGTTGGCTTACTTTGGGAGCTAATGGACCTAGTGCAGTATATAGGGCCATTAAGACCAATGTGTCAGGGTCGGCTCTGCAGAAGCAGAGCAGAAGTGCGAGCCTGGGTAGGACTCTGAGCCTGCGGGCCAGTTCCTATGGGAATCGTCCTTCGGGCGCTCCTGGACGGTTTGCGCACCGTGTGACGTCAGCCAATCGATTGTGCATTCCGACTGATAGCCAGGGGAGTCTGGAAACAGTATTGTTTCCTATAATAATAATAATAATAATAACTTTATTCATTCAAAAATATAAATTTATAATTGTATTAATTGCAGAATCTGCCTAACTAGACCAACCCTATACAATTGGGTCTTAGTGGCCAAACTGCAACAGGGCCCATTAGCATATTTTCAAAATTTCCGGGGGGGGGGGGGAATTAGACTCCCTATATCCCCCCCCCCCCGGGCTACAGCCTTGACCCCCCACTATTATTCTTATAACCATAGTTACTTCATATATGGTAAAATATTGTATGGTAAACTGTGTATAAAGTATACAAGGAACATAAAACCTAATTAAAATCACTATCGAAATCCTTAATTATTCTGACCTTGTTTGATGCTACCTAAAATCCCACGCGTAATGACAATATATAATACAAAACAATATTATCGTAATATGTACAACCTTTTGTCCCGCTTAATCTAGATCTGAATATAAACTTATTTCCGGAAAAAATACACAAATTAATGTCGATATTCGAGGTTAATCGTATGTATATCGATACTGAGCAACCATGGAAACGGTATCAATTAAATGGCATAATAACTCGGAGAGTTAATCGTTAAAATTAGATGATTGAGGCAAAGCGTAATGCCACAGTAACTGCATTCTTATGTGACGACTTACGAAGGTCTGCATAATTAATTAATACTGCATTACTTAATTAACATCCAGATTATTGCCTGAAGTACGCTTGACTAAATATCAAAAAACATTTATATATATAAGTTTTAAATTGTTCAATGCTTTGCCATCATCAACGAAAAGACTTGAGATGGCAGCATATAAAATCTGCTTGAAAAATCAGTTAGTCAAACATGCCCTTTACAAACTGGACGACTTTTATGATATTGCGTCCACAATTGCTTGATTATAAATATCCATATTATGACTATACTTTCGAACTAAGTTTTAGATTTTATTGACATTGTTTTTAATTACGCATGTTTCAGAATTTTTCTTTTTATGGTATTGATTATTATTTGTTTGATTATTGATTATTTTGTAAATTTGACTATTTTTAAGTAATCACCTCTGATTACGATTATTTTTTTCCCTTTTAATTAATCAAAGCGGTTTTATCATCCGGTAAATTATGATTGTAAAATTTGACATGTTCCTCAGTATTGTGAAATGCTTTTATGGAATGAACAAATGATGATGATGATGATGATGATTAGATTATAACATGATTGCGCTAGAAGGCAACTATGGTTTTAAGAAATACCACTCGAAACATCACTTTGAATAATCAAATTAAAGATATAACAAGAAAATGTATTTAAAGTAATAAAAAACACGACTGCCGTTACAAAAAGTAAGCATTTATAATTATTTTTATTACGTTTCTTTATGATATATTTGTGGTTTATGTTATTATTTATATACATACATATTGAGATGTCAACCACAACGGGCGAACCCGTCACCGCAGGACGTTTTAACGATTCATCGTTCTCTATCGACCGTGCAGTGAGCGTAGAAGACTTTGGACATAACAAATCCGACGTCTAGCTACGCCACAACCCGTTAGAGACCAACGCCTTACCGCGAGTAGCCAGGTATGTTACCTGGCGGGCGGCACTTGCGCCTTAACTACCAATTGTGACCAGATTTCTCCGGTCTCTCGATTGGTTCCGAGTTCGAGGTCGCTTGCGCGGTCCTCTCCCTTACGAAGCGATGAAACGGAGTATACCGAATCTGTCGCGGACCAAGGCGTCCTTTGCCCGACTCTGAACCGGGATCGGATGGCCAATGGTCATTTCAAGAGCAGTCGCCGTAAGGTAGACAACTACCCCCGCTCTATAGGAAACAATACAGTTCCCAGACTCCCCCGATTGTTAGTCGGAGAGCACAATCGATTGGCTTGCGCCGCTCGGTGCGCAGACCGTCCAGGAGCGCCAGAGGATTGATTCCCAGGGGAGACTGGTTGACCCAGTGTCCTACCCAGGCTCGCACCCCATGCGTGGAGGCCATCGGATGGGTGTTGACCCGTGAGTGTGACCGACCCTGAAACAGAATGGGTCTTCGTGGCCAACTCAGCAAGGGCCCATTAGCCCCCAAATATATACATACATATATTTTTTCAGAATGTACTCAATCCAGTGGCGGATTTGCAGTCTTGGCCGCCCTAGGCCCCATGCCATGTATTAGGTACCAGCCGCCCCTTTCTCAGCAACCATCATTTAGTCTACATAATGAATATATTTTTTTGACAACTTTTATCGAAATCGATTCAACATCAGTTAAGTATAATAGCTGCCAGTTTGTATTTTTTCGAGGATTCAGGGATAATTGCACATTTTAATAAAACATTTCAAACGCTGTTAGGTTTTATTTATTTAAATAACTAAAGGTTATTCTCATACAAGATATAATAAGTATTTTACAATGTGTTACAAAACTCATCTCAACATCATTAATTAAATCTTCGCAATCCAATTTCCTTAAAAAAATAGCTTCTATGTTAAGCAAAGCAAGATCGTTTAACCTTTGCTCCGTCATTGTTGTGCGTAAATAATTTTTAACTCGTCGCAAACAAGACAACGATCATTCTCCAGAGCAGTGATATTTTTGCCAATTTTGCCAAGATTGCCGCCCCTAATATCTGGCCGCCCTAGGCCCGGGCCTACTGGGCCTTAGGGCAAATCCGCCACTGACTCAATCAAGCTATTTATTTGTTACTAAACACAATATATTTACGTTAATTTATTGACATTTGCACAATTAAACATTTGGAATTTAGACAATTACTTACGTGCTATTTGGACAGTTAAGTAAATACAAGTAAATATATGAAAAGGAATAAAAACCACGATAAAATGATTATTGTTTTTATTTACGATTTTTTATGAAATAATTTGTTTAAGGGGTCATATTCTAAATATAAATTTTAGCTTATAATAAATTAATAATATATAAAATGAATAATATTATAAATTACTATTATATTAAATTATTAATATATTAAATGTAATTATTAATATATGAAAGCTAGTGTATGCGCGAACACCTACCTACCCGAGGCTTGTTCTCAAACGAATCGAAGCGTGAATCGATTTTGAAAAGAATTTGGAAAGATTTTAGTAGAAGTTTTGGAAAGTCTGCACTCAAATGATAGGAGAAGAAAATGCGTGACGGGAAAAACTGATCAAGGTCTATACGGTGACGGTGGAGCTTGATCAGTCTTTCTGTATGACCCTCCGGTTGAAACTGATGAGGAACTGTAATGGGAAAGATTGATTTAGGCGGGGAGGTATAATTTAAGTAAAGCGTATTTTTATTACTCAAATATTCATACTATTTATATAACTTTTATATTATGGCTTTCGTTTTTCCTTTTTAAGTTAAACTTTCTAATTTAAGTAAAACGTATTGTTTTTTAGGAAACTCAAATATATTTGGTTGCAGACAAGTAATATTTTTTTCTTACTCAGACCCTAGCTTAAATGTCCTTATTTAAGCAGAATCATTTGAAGTACCGAAGTGCAAAAGTGCCTTATGCCTGTCACTGGGCCTTAATAGGTCTGCGGAAATGGCTATAACATTGTCAAATAAAGAAAAAACAAACGCAGCGATGTAAATCCCCATTCAACGACACTTATCTATGTAAAGCATCCAAATAGGCACTTGAGAATTAGACCACGGTTTTCACAGAATAACAAAGAGTGTTTTACAAAGTTTTATTACTTCTTTATATATATATATATATATATATATATATATATATATATATATATATATATATATATATATATATATATATATATATATATATATATATATATATATATATATATATATATATATATATATATATATATATATATATATATATATATATATATATATATATATAAAGTTTTATTTTCTCTTTGACATTCATTCAATTGTCATAAAACATTAGGTATTCTTTAAAGATGTATGTATGGTAATTAGTGGAATAGTCATATTTGTGTGCGGTTTTTATTTTATTGTCGTATAGCAACATTTCAAGGCTTTTTTGATGAGAGCTTTCTCTGAATAAGTAACCATTTTTAAAAAATAATAATATAGGTATTTTTTGGGAATTGAGATTCTTGATAGTGCTTAAATCAGCATTAGCGTCCTTTAGCGCCTTGAAAAAAAACTCATGCTAATAAAGGTTCTTCAGTAGAGTTCGTAATGTACTATCGGTCAATTTATGTTTATTTAAATATATATATTTATTTATTTATTTACGAATTAATTTCCATAAAACGAATTAACATTGCATACAAACATAACAGGAACCGATTATTGTTGTTTTGTATCATTTGCTAGATATGATAGGTAAGCCAGAGCAATAATGATAGCAACTAATTTAACAATGCACTTTTACCAAATACGTTAAAACTGAGACAGGGCAATACGCTAGAGAGCGATGATGGTTGTCCCTTCTTTGCATTAAAAATACTTACCAAATTTAAAGCATCTTAATCTAACACCGCAAGAAATGTGTTCAAATTTATCGTACGGGTATAAGTTCGACATGTAGTTTTTATCGTCGATCGTTCGTTTTATATTCCACTCTAAAGTATTGCTTTATATCGTTCGATTAAACTAATTTCAGTTTTAATTCACAAAGAAACGCAATCGGGCCCACTATCATTATAAATATGTAGTTCACCATAATTCGGACAATAAATATACTTATGTTTCTATTTCTATTGGTTGAAATATGGCACCGTCGGTACTGTCAAACAGCTATTTTCTTTCGTTTAGTTTGATTTGCTATCTTTGTTATAGGGTGGAAACCATAACCATGGAATTATACCATAACCATAAACCATAACCATAAAAATATTCCGCGAAGGAAAAATGCTCCAATTTAAAAATAAACCCAAATTATGTCTCATTGAAAGAGAATTGTACGACATTAACGATCTCTAAAAACTGTATGCATCTCGACTATATCTCTTTCTGTAATAGGTTTTTAATCGATTTTCAATTTGACTAAAATGTATTGACTATTTCTATTATTAGGTAGGCACATATAATTAATCCTTGACTACCTTTTTTTTTGTAATATTATCACTAAGACATTTTATTTTACTTTTTGACAATCGTCACATTTTTTTGTTATTTTTGACATTACGTTTATTATTTTATATTAAAAACTTATTTTTATCGGTATTTTAAAGAAATAATTACTCTGTTTTTTTTATCTGGAAAACTAAATGGTGAGACTCGATTTAATTCTACAATAATACCTTCTTTATTCTTACGAGTAACCTTTTATGTTTTGATTATTAATAGAAGAATTTGATCATTAATGAAGAATTCATTCATATCACGGCCAAATGTAAATGTAATACAACTGTCTATACAACTATGTATTAGTTTTTAGGACAATCAATTATTTGATTGATTGCATGATTCATAATATGTAATTTGCCCATCTGGCCAAATTACATATTATGAATCTTGAATGAATGAATGAAATCTTGAATGAATTTCGCCAATCATCTGATTGGCGAAAATCTTGTTCGGTCTCGGCAACGAAACTATCGTCTCGTCTCAAGTCTCGAGCATCAGAGGTCTCGTTTCGTCTCGTGACGTCTCGTGCCCCTCACCAGTGCACAGTGCAAAAACGATGCAAGCGTCGTGGATTGTGCCCTGCATGGTTTCTGCTACGCGGAAGTACTCCTCCGCTGAGCATGAAGCAAGCGATTAAAGTGGTCGGTATAAATAGTTGGCCTGAAATAGCGTATTCGCGAAACTGTGAATTGGTTAGTCAGTTGATGGGTCGTCGACCTATCCAGCACGTTGGCAATTATATCATACGACGTACTTGCACCTAGGCATGGCACGAGCGTCCGACCGCATGGAACGAATTAACTATCCCAATCGACACCTAGAGAATAGGCGAACAACGGAAACCATTATAAAACTGCAACAAAAACTAAACAACCTTTGTACTCAGACGGATTCTACGTCGCACGAGATTTTTATTTATTTTGTTGTTTGGGGCTTTTCTAAGGTCTTTATTACCATTGCTGATCTATTGTGCTCGCCACCTGCTATAGTTCTGCGTTAAGCCTCGTGACTTTTAAGAACCGCAACAGGCTTCTGGCGCCAGATTGTTTTACCTCCTCAGGTTGGAGATAATGACCACCCAAGTGGATGTATCTTTTACGCATCAGCGGGCTCTACTCGCACATGAGGTGCAGGGATGTTTCCTCTGCCTCTTGGCAGAACCTGCACATTTTCGTGTCCCGGAGTTTGAGGTTGTACATGTGTTTGTTCGTGCCACAATACCCCGTGAGTGCCCTCACCAGTGTGCGTAGATTTTTCCTATTTAGCGATAAGGCCTCACGGGCAGTCTTACGGTCACGTGAGCCTTAATTAGCGCTTTGGAATGATTCAAACCTGGCGTGTTGTTCCATTGGTTGACGGATTGTACTAAGCATATATTTTTTAGCATTAGGTTTTGCAAGGCTTTTTGGTGCGCCACAGCTAGGTTCAGTGCCGTACGTCGCAAGAGATACTACTTACTTGCCGAGAAATAAAATCAACAACTAATCGTAATGTGTCTCAAACTTACAAGTCTCAGTTGTGAGACAGTTAGATTAGTGTCCCCTGAATCCAATAGGATTCAGGGGACACCTGAATAGGGAAAACGACAAATAAGAAATAATTGAAACATTATTTAATATTTCTCGAAGTACCTTTCAATGAAATTAGTGCACGTTTGCATTTACACGGACCAACTGTTGCAGCAATAATTCCAATCCGAAGATAGGGCTGTTAAAATGGGATTTTCGACAGTTTCTTCAAAGACTTTCATCAGCTCACTTCTCATTTTTTTGTGATTCTTGGGTTTGTCACATAATCATGGGGATTTCAAGGAAGATGGTCTATCAGCTCGATGATTTCCTTCTTCAAAACTACTTCGTTTCTCGAGCTATCCGAGAACTCGCATAATCATAGATACAAAATAGCAATACTACTAATGTTTTAAAATAAGGCGATCCTTTGGCTGCTAATTACATTTATTGAGGACTAATTTCACTACGAAACTTAAAATATCTACTTACTTATGAATAGGTAATCCCGTAATTACTTCTGTTGTGCATGCTTTGGTCATTCTAACACGTGCTTTAAGTGCATCTCACCATTTTAAGGCGTCTAAATGTAATGTAAATCTACAGAGCCGAATGCTTTTTCATAATAAATGAATGTCAGTATAATCGGATTTTTATACTCGTCGCATATCTCTACTAGGGCGTTTAGTGTTATCGTGTGGTCACAGGTATTTATATTATTAAAGAAGAAATTATAATAATTATCATTAATCAGAATTCGCTAATTAATCGCATAATAATCTATACTAATATTATAAAGAGGTAAAGTTTGTGAGGTTGTAGGAAGTAATCTCTGGATTTACTAATAGAAAGCCACGTTATTTGTGAGTGTCATAGGATATATATTAATCCAAAAAATGAAAAGACTTTTTCGTGGTAGTCGGATTTGCAAAGTAAGTCGGAGAAAAAAAGGGTCGAACGAAAACGTTTCTAACTAACGCTGCCTTAACGATGAGATATATATGACCAAGTTCTAGCGAAAAGTTGTAGAGCTTGATAATGTCTACAAAAAGCAGCGACAGCATATGTCTCACATATTTAAGTCACAAAAAGTAGTATTTTATATTAAAACAATAATTTAAATCGTTAGGTTATGTTTATTGGTCATATTATCAACAATTATGAATTCATATCAAAATAAGTAAATTTATCGTCTTAAGTCTTTAAAACAGAAGACTTTTCCCTTTTACTGCATATAATTTCCCTTTTACTGCATAAATGGTTAAAGAGATAAGACACTCACAAATAAGACACTCACAAGAAGACACTCACAAATAACGGTAATATAGTCAAATTGGCATGCAAATACATACAAACATATGCAGTAAAAATATAACCCTTCTTTTGGCAGTAAGGAAATAAATCAAAGCACTCAGTACGAACCGAACCACACTCATAATTTCATCACAAGTAAAAAGTTTTACCGCTCAACGAAGTCGGAACGGGTCAGCTAGTCGCTAATAAATAGCTTACTGAAATTGACATGAGTTCGTTTGTATAGTTTTTGTTGGGCGATGGTAAAAGTTTAGAAGCGCTTCGATCGAGCTTAGCGGGATGGAATTTTATATTGAGAGCTTGGCAGCTGATTTCCTTCTGAACATTCTGTTTATTAGTTGAGAGGTAAATGAGTTTTTAAATTAGTTCTCGCAGAGTGATAATTCGCAGGCGTGTATAATCCAGGCACCAGGATTATGCGACGTTTCTGGTCACCCGTACAGAGTTCGGTTACCATTTCTGGCAAACACACAGTTGTCTACTAATCTTGGGTAACCGTTCTCCGTCCTTGCTGTAACATATCTTAATTTTGAGACAAACGAATCGATTATTTTCTTTTGTACATGCGTTGAAGCGTTGCGGAGTAAATGGGCTTTAATTGTCACGAGCAGTTTTTTTCTCTTCGGTGCTCTTTCTCTTTCTTTTTCTTTTCTCTTCCCACTTTTTTCTCTTTTTCTCATGCGATATCCGTATTATTGCCAACCTATACTGGAGAAAAAAGTGCCACCATCCAAGCTGATGGACGCCTTTGGCACCTTAAGAGTAGTACGGAAAGGATGCATACCTTCGCCGCTGCTGTTTAGAATATACTTGTAATTGGATATGATCTTCAGAGAAGCGATTGGGAGCTTAAAACCGGTATTCTTTTAAATGGCACTCCTATCAGTTTGCAGTTATCAGGTACTAAGGGCGAACCCGTCACCCCAGGAAGGAATCTATCGTGGACCACGGCATCCTTTGCTTGGCTGTTCACCCAGGATCGGGTAGCCGATGGTCGTTTCAAGAGCAGTCGCCGTAAGGCCCGCGACCACCCCCGCTCTATAGGAAACAGTACTACTTCCAAACTCCCCCGGACTATTAGTCAGAGTGAACAATCGATTGGCTTACGCCGCACGGTGCGCAGACCGTCCAGGAGCGCTAGAAGGTTGATTCCTAGGGGAAACTAGCCCTATGGCCAGATTCCTACCCAGGCTCACACTTCATGCGCGATGAAGCGCGATGCGCTCACACGCTCACACTTCATGCTCACAATATGAACGCAGACACTTAGGAACAAGACAGTCTACCGCCTAACTACGCCAACATGCCCATGAGAGTCCAGCGCCTTACCGCGAGACACTGGGAAGTTGAACCAGCGGGAAATCTCACGCCCTCACTACCAGTTTTTGCCGGATTTCTCCGTACTCCAGTCTGGTCGTAGGTTCGAAGTTTCTTGCGCGACCTCTACCTGGTGTTAACGGTAATTCAGTTCGAATTTATCGCGGACCGTGGCGCCCTTTGCCCATTATACGGGATCGGGTGGCCAACGGTTAATATTAAGAGTAGCTGACATCAGGTTAACAACCACCCCCGCTTCGAAACATATAAGATAATTTCCAGACCTACCCAGTTATTAGTCGGAGTGCACAGTCAATTCGATGACGCCGCATGATGCTCAAACCGCCCAGCAGCGTCCGAAGAACATTCCCGGAGGAACTGATCCACCTGCCATGACAGGGATCAGAATCAGAGTCCTTTCCAGGTTCAACCCTCTAGGAGGAGAATACCGGGTGGAGACTGAACCGTGATTTCAGCCGACTCAAGTTAATGAACGAATTTTAATGGCTCAATGCACAAGAACCATTAACTATCATTAACTGGTAGGTACTTGGTATTGAATTAAAATTTCGTTTTATTTGAAATTCCAAGTCAAGACGAATTTAAAGTTCAATGTTGTACTGGCAACATGGAACTCTGCACTGGCAACATGGAACAACATGGAACGTGTATTAGATACATTTCTTGTTCTAAATATTTTTATTTAATTTATTTATTTATTCATAGCAACTAACAATATTACAATTTACAATTAAAGCATCAAATAAAATATACTATATTACTTAATCCATAGAAAGAAATATTAACTCAATCACTCACCTAAGAGAGGCACTGACAATGACGATTGCCTGGGCTTTCATGAATTATTAAAGTATTATTACTATTTATTTATTTCTTTATTTATTTTAACAACGTATTTTCAATTCAATTATACCACTAATATTCATATCAATAATCAATTATTTATATTATTAAAATAAAAATAAAAATTAAACACGGCCGATATAAGCATTAGCTACATGCTACTGCCCAACTAACTGTTAGGACTTGTTCCAAGGATGCGAGCTCTCTAGTATTAAATTCATATACATACATACATTCGGCAATTTAAAAATATATGTGTATAAAAATAGTACCATAACCATTACAAATTATTAATAACAATCAATAACTAATTATCAAAATATGTAATTATCACATTATTACCTTAAAAACCCTATTTAATTTTATCAGTTATATTTATAATTTAATAATAATAATATATAATATTAATCATAATATATAATAATAATATAATAGTAATATATACCTAATTTTAATAATATATTTTTATCAACAAAAAAAAATATTAAAAATTTTTTATTATTATCAAAATAATTATTAATTTCATAAAACATAAATTCTATGAATTAAAAAGAAACACGAACCTTTTCTCGCATTGGTATTATTCACTCCGGCACTACACTGCGAAAAAATCGTCATCACAAAAAACAGCACATCGCGGAACTTAACTATCGTCATTTTTGACAATTTAATTTATAATTGGCGATAATAAAATAGTGACATTAAAAGGCGCGGCTTTTGAAATTGGCGGGAGACGATCGCGGCCGGCGGGCGCGATATTCAAAATGAGATCTACGGACGTGGGGACGTCATCATCGGCGAAACGCTATCGTACGCACGATATTTAATTATTTTTACCTTCTATAAGTTGATCTTTGAGGTGTCGCACGGGAAGAGTTATAAATTTATTGTTTAGAATGAGGTTACAATCTTTAACAAAATTTCGGTCTAAAACTTTGTATGCTCTTAATTTGTCATTTAACTTCTATACGTTAAATTTTAATACAAGAATACCCATAGGGGTATATAATATAATTGATTACATATCTTATTTATTTTCAATGTTGATAAATAGCAAAATTTGTAAAATTTTAACATAACGGTATATGATAACGGTTATATGATAGCTGACATTCTAATTCTCATATAATTTAGTATACATCTATTTATGTTTAAAAATACGAAGGCATATTGCTGGATTAACAATAAAATTATTTTACGTTGATTCTAAATAGAATTTGCATGTCTATTAAAATATATTATTCTCTCTTACTTTAAATGACATTAGTATATTTTGATTATTTGTAAGTAGGTAATATTAAATATAATATTACAGCCACGACAACTATCATGATAGTTATGTTTTTAATAATTAAATTTTAAGCATTTAATTTTGTGACGCATCCAAGTGTAGGAATGCCTATCTACTGGAGTAGTTGATTGTATTGTATTGTATTAGATTTCTCATGTTATGCGATAGATTACTACGATGTGGCAGCTAGGATTTTACTATGAAAAGTAATGTGTTGATAGGACTCATTGTTCCAAAAATTGATTAATAATTATGGCGGCGTTCGTGGTATAACAGTATGGCAGCGCACTTTAGATGACACTCGAAACAGGCCTATACATACTGGTATGCTGAACCTATAGTATCATATCTCAAAATACAATAATAATGTAAAATAAAAACATACGGATTTTTAAATCATAGCTCATCTTGTAAAAATATGTGAATTGTCACTTATTGATACACGAATTGACAGATTGTATTGACACTCACGGAGAATATTTTGAGGAACAATACATTATTTTTTGGTGATTCGTTTTTCTTGAAATATTATTTAAAAATTATTGAAATATTGCCATTGGTTATATAGTATTCGATTGCTCAATTCCATAATTCATTTTTGCAAAAAATCTGGGCCGGCGAAATGCAGGTGGCGCTGATAGCAATTTATTTGGCCATCTATAATACCATTCATAATCACCGACTCCGCGTTTTGCTTCACCGCCAAAAGCATTTTGAATCCGAGCGACGCTCTGCTAAGCAGTCAAATTATGTTTAAAATCGTTAAAAACCATAGAGCGAAAACTATCAGTGATGCCATAATGAAAAACAACTGACAGTTAGAAGGCACAATTATAGATAATAAACTTTTTAAAAATTGGACTCAGCGATGGCGCACTTCCTCTAACACAAAGGGCAAGAGGTTCTCACTTATCCAGGCCGTAGTCCTCTTGAAGCCATGGTACCACCACCAGCCATTTAGTCGGAAAGAGATTTCGATAATCTGCCGCATGAGGATCGGACATTGCTCCACCCCATCGCACCTCCACCGTATCAATGTTCTCGCGTCTCCGCAATGCGATTGTGGACACAGGGATTACACTCTGGACCATCTATTCATTAACTGTCCCATCCTCAATAATTATCCGAGTTTTATCCCAGACCTTATAAAGTATAACATCCAACTCCCTCTATGCGTTCTCCACTTGTTATCCCTCAACTCTCCCAAAATATATAAAGTAATATGTAAATTTATTAAACTTAATAATATTTCTGTATAGTGTAATAGCATATTTCACATTCTTTCCTTGTTTGTATCATCCCCAATAACCATGTTTTATGCTATATGTACCTACATTTCTATAAATAAGTATCCCTTGATTCAGTATTGAACCGTCTTATACATAACATACTAACTTAGATGCCCTCCGAAAACGACTTGGCAGAAAAGCACCGACTATCGGTGATTGCCATTAAGTAACAAGAAGAAGAGAAGACACAAACTTTATCTACTGTCAAAAGGTTTAATTTTCATATGTTTATTATTTCTTATCAATTGTTTAGGTAAGCGGCCAGTACCGGGGACTTTCAAATTGACCTATGTAGGCTCGTAGGCGTCAATCCTTATTGCATTGCTGCAAAGGCTTTCAACGCCATAAACTCCGGGAGACATATTATATCTACATTAGGTGCATGAGCTAACGAAAAGAAGTATTTTTGTAAGAATTATTATTTTCGGAAACAAAATAATATCGATTTTAAAGCTTGTTTAGAATAAGTTGGGGTTTTAGCTCATATCTCGACAAATAATTAACAAATCATTTTGAAATATGACCTGCCGATTTACGAATATCTATCTATATTCAGAATGATTTTTAAATTATACAAAATTTTTAACAAAAACCCGATTTCAAATTTTTTATACTTGCAGCAGCCATTTTATGGTGAAACTTAGAAATGGCTCTTATAATTTAATGCGTATACAAAATTTCGTCTCTGTGCTATTTACCGTTGAGGAGTTCCCTCGTTGGAACCAAACCCTGGGTGCCGCAGTCCAGTCTTGGTGAAACTTAGAACGGGCTGTAGTATTTGAATGCATATACAAAACTTCGTGTCTGTGCTATTGACCGTTGAGGAGTTCCCTCGTTGGAAGCCAACCCTGGGTGCAGCAGTCATTTCATGGTGAAACTTAGAACGGGCTATTATAACTGAATGCGTATACAAAATTTCATATCTCTGCTGTCGACCGTTAAAGAGTCCCCTAGTCGGGAACCAATCCTGGGTGTAAAATCAGGTCATTCTCACCATTACAAATACATTGTCATCGGAACTGAACCAACATGTAAAATTTCGACTTCATATTTATTTAATTATTTATTTGTTTTATTTTCAGGAAACAAACAGCGCTTCATTAATTATGACTAATTATCTTAATACAGTGTTTCGCTGGCCGATTAATTGTTTCCTACATTATTTTCTCATAAGGTAAATCAAAAGTTGCATTGCACTAAATTAACCTTTCAGCCGCCGGCCCTCCAGAAAGCTATTATACGCCCCGCGCCAGCCTGTTTTGAAAAGAAGGGCGAGCGCCGCGCTGTGTTTATACTAAGTATTTTCCATATTACCATCATATCGATCAAAACTACTAAATATCTATCAATGAATTGCCTAACTTATTTACTTGTTAACCTATTTATCAAAATTTGACAGTGATAGCAAAGGTCGTTTGATCAGAAATGATTTATTCAAACGAGTGTCATTTTCTCCCGAACGTAAATAAAACACCCACAATTAATTGTTTGAGCATATTTTTTCACTTTTTTTTAAATTATCAGAAAGCTAAATAAATTCTCTTTAGAATAAAAATAAAATCGTATAACATTATAGTACTAATAAGTAGTGTAATATTAATTTCAATATGTCAATATTTTTGGCTTTACTTTTTCCGGCGGAGTTTACGTGACTCAAAACATAGGGTGTTTGTAAACGATCGATATATTATTTTAGTTAGACTCTCTGTAATGCCTCTGAAATCTTCAAACTAAACATAACGGCTACCAAGACAAAGTTTTACTAGGTAATCTACCTAGTAAAATCCCTTTTTATCCCCAACTATATACCCATTTATTTCGTATTTTTAATACCAATTTCGTTGAATAGCTAGGTAGCTACAAAACACTACCCAGAAACAGTTTTCTCAAAGTAATTAGTAAGGGTGTGTTATGATTATCCATAGAAATATAATTTTCGAAAAATTTCATCAATATCATTATAGCTATTTTTGAAAAAAAATACCTAGGTATTTTCCAATAAAATTAAAGTATAGTAAAAATATAAGTGTAATTATTATTAATAATATTAATAAGGGAATATAGTATAAAATATATAATTAATTAAAATAATTGTACCTAGGTACTTCCTGGGTAGGTACTTTTTTACTTATAGATTGCAACTATCCCACATTTTGTGTAAAACCATCATTCGTAAATAAATAAAACATGTGTAAAAGAATCACACCGTTCATATTTTAGCGCCTAATTTATTAGTAGCCATGCTTCTAGTAACTGACTATAATATACCTGCAAAAGGCGATTCAAAAGGCCACTCCTTTTTTTAGGTTACTCAAGTCGAATCGTAATGTCTAACATCTGTTTGTCACTTCCCACGCGACCGACCGATACAATGACGAAGCCCTATGAAGGTCGAAGCATCGATATCTCTGCGTTGGGACCAAGGGTCTGTACTCTGTTTCCAAAACTTTAATCGGCAACAACTCTTACTTCGTCAATCATTTCTTTTAAATTTGTCCTTTTTAATTAGACACCGTGTCACATTTGGACTTGCGTTAACGTATTAGAATCATTGTCAACGTTTTAAGAAATAAATTTTCATTAGGGTTACTTATTGTACTCATCTATATTTACGAACACTAGCGTATTATTAGTCTACTGATTATTATTTTTCATCATTGTAAACAAATTATTTTACCAGTAATTATTGTCGTGATATTTTGAGATTTAGTTATATCATAATTTTATAATAATTCTTATCTTGATTAAGTAGAATATAACAAAAATACAACTTACTGTTACCGTTTTAGATTTATTTTACTATACGAATATAAGACAGGTACTCAATGACGATTGTTTGATAGTGATAGTTAAGTACCAATAATAAAGATAAAGTTTACATTCAAAAATGTCAACATACCTTACAATTAAAACTCACCAGGTTGACTTTCTGAGATGACACGAAATATTCGGCAACTCAGAAATAATGTCCATATAAAATTTAGCTTAAAAGTCTGAAAGAGATCAAGAGCAACAAATAACATCGTGATTTATGTCATGTAAAATTTATTAAAGAAAACATTTATTCCCAAATAATTCCACTGACCGCTGGCAAATGAAAGTCCTAGAAATTGCATGGATACTATAAACATTACTTTTTAACTTATGGTTAGTAGTTTTAGAATTATAAATAAAGTTATTTTAAAATATTCATATTATAATTTAAAACTATGATCTCAAGTATATTATCGAGTTCATTATTTGATTTGGTGTAAAAACAATTATTTATTCGTTATTGTCCGTAGCAAAAACAATAATATGTACAAAAATGTTGTATTTACTATTTATGGCTTTAATTGAACTTCATTTGTTTCTCAGTACGATGACAGAAGGTAGGTCTACTTTTGTAACTCGATTTTGACGAACTTTTACATAACCAATTATTTTTAAATTTTACATACATAAAAAGTTCCGATGACAATACAATATTCTATAGTTAAAATAATAAAATACATGTCGTGTGTTTGAATACCTACAACATTTTAAGGGGGTTATTATTTATGAAACATTGACAAGTAGGACTGCTAGTATTAGGATTATAGAATTATAAATCACCATTGATAATGAAAATATATAAATTACCCACAAAAAGCAGTTACTTATACTTACATATTATATTTAAAGCGACCTGATTGTAGACGAAAATAGACAATACCTTCTAACTAATAGAATACATTCGTAACCAAAATTCTTTTATACCCTTCCGAGACTCATTGACATGGTTATCTAGGCGACTATTTTGACTATGGTTATCTAGGCGACTTGATTGCGTTGGACGTGATATTTTACTAAACAAACTAAATCATTATGGAGTTAGAGAGGACTGCTTAAAATGGTTTGATTCATATTTGAAAAATAGAACTTTAATCGTGGAAATTACACATTGTCAAAATCAAAACATTACGAAACACTGTTCGATTGCTTTAATTAATAAATTTGTTGTCCCGCAGGGTTCAATTTTGGGCCCTATTCTATTTTTAGTTTATGTAAATGATTTACCAATGTATTTCAAAGATATATTTCCAGCACAGCCAGATACATACCTTATAGGTCTAGTTGGTTGTACGACTTCGCCTCATTTCGGATATGCTAGCACATTTATATGCATAGAGCTATGTTTTTTCTTCTATACTAATGTTTATTTTTAAAGATTCTGCATATAAGATAGTATGTATGTCCATGTCTCTTTTTTTGTACATTACTTTAACAGTTTGGAAACGCGTGGTCTGGTGGTTAACGCTGGCGATACCGTTACATGTCAAAATCATAAATACGGACTTTACGAATTGCCGCAGATCCTTGCTCGCCGAAATTGCCTATACAATATTGTACCTCTAATCTCTCTTTGGAATTCTCAAATCAAAAATCTATGACATCAAGGAATTTTAAGACTCAAAAATGAAGATTCAAGTTTAGTATTTATTGGAGAGTAAAAGACGTAAGCTTGATTCTATACATAAAACTATAGTTAAAAACTTTAAAAAATGTATACTCCATTTTTTTAATATTTTATCAAATACTTTTTGTTTATGTACTTAAAAAACTGTTAAAAATCGTGTGCAGGTTATTTTTCGTAGACTTTTGTTACAAAGAAAAGGAAATAATAAAAAAAATATATATCCTCGGAAATTGAATATCCTGTGAAACAAAGTCTGAATTAAAAAAAAAATATAGCGATATAAACTCACTTTTTTATGTTAAAAAATCTTTCGTTAAAAAAAATAAATAAAAAATACTTTCTTGTAATCATTATGTAACAAATATAAAACATCCTCTATAGTCGCGATGTGTTTGGGCGTTGCTACAGTAAGTTAAAGTTTTCCAGGAAATTACTTTTGAAACGTCAGATTAATTTAAGTATATGTAATCTAGACTAAATTTCTAATAACATGATATATAATTTATTATAAATTATTTGAAAAAATACGAGAATTTACTCAATAAACGGCTTGCTCGTGTTAACTGTTCCAAGGAACCGGCATTGAATCGCGAATAATACCTATTGTTACTTCCTATTTCGGAGAATTGAAGGTTTATATATGATAATAATATATTTAAATAATATTAAAACAACATCTACTTACATTATTTCTGGTATCCACAACACAAATCACTTATACAGATACTCTAAGAACGTCTTTAAACGTTGCCGTCCGAAGAAATTATAATGTACGCATTTCAGGGTCGGTTTAGGCATCTCAAAAATGATATTTTGTAAACTGCGATATTTCTTTCGGTTGCTAGTTTTATTGGCTAGCGGCTGTACTTAAATTTATTACGCTAGTAGTAAACCATTAGGTAGAAAAAAAATAAAAATCAGCGCCGCATCTGCTGTCACAGACGGTGTGACGCCGGCGCCGAGGGACAAAAATCGTCTGGCACAGCGTATGTGACGGCGGCGCTCTAAGAGTTAAATTAAATTACAATCGAGCTATTGCAAGGAT
This sequence comes from Micropterix aruncella, assembly GCA_944548615.1. Taxonomy (NCBI): domain Eukaryota; kingdom Metazoa; phylum Arthropoda; class Insecta; order Lepidoptera; family Micropterigidae; genus Micropterix; species Micropterix aruncella. The sequence continues at coordinate 4,480,150 of OX155965.1, read as the reverse complement.
AGGAAAGGAGAGGGATGGGATATATTTAGGATAGAATATAGGTATTCAAATTATAGTCTTTGATATTCTTATTTTCGCTCTGAGTGTGTTGAAACAATATGTATGTCTTCATACACGCCTAGTGAGCCAATGAGAGCCTCGCTGAATTTAGGTTGGTTCAAGTAAAAAGTGTCGATATCTTCGAATCGACTATTATATGTGGTCATCAAGCGGTGCATAACAGAGTTTTGGGCGTAACTAGTGTGCTCACACGAGGGATTTCGAACGTACGAGGAGAGCGAACCCTTCGTGGCGGAACCAACAACAATGACAGTTTTTCAGTGAACACATACTAAAATAGTTCAGCCTGCTCTCGTAAGTTCTAAGTTCAAAGTGCTCACGGTAGTCCAGGTATCTAATAAAACGTCTTTGGACGCCCTTCACCCTATTTTTATACACGCCATATTGCGGATTCCAAATCTGCGATGCGAACTCTAAGGTCCTACGAACATAGGAAAAGTAAAGCGCTTTAAAGATGTTAATGTTCGAGAATGGTTTACATATTCTATTAACAAAACCCAGAGTCCTCAACGCCTTGCTAACAATACTGTTGATGTCTTGGTCGAACGTCAGCTTTTGAACCAGTTGTACCCCAAGATCTCAAATGCTTATGATAATATTTGAGGAGTTCTCTTAAGTCCTCATGGATCCCATCATTTAAACAGGATTTTGTTACAAATGCGACCAATCTGGAAGTATATCCTTTCAAATAAAAAAAGAATTTTACATCATAAATGACGGAGTTCTGAGGTAACAAACTTAAAAAAAGATTCAACCGAATTGATAACCTCCTCCTATATTTGAAGTCAGTTAAAAATATATAGGTTAACGCTTTGTGGTAGCTGTTGCGTTCTCCAGTATATAGGAACTCCTCTGGTCTATACCTAGGCAGAAAAACAAGTGAATAAATTATCAAAGGTCATCCCAGGCTATTTATGATTTTTATTGTTCCTCGTTTTTATTAAACATAGATCTCAATGAATACGCAATGACCTCAAACTGAGAGTCCCTCACGCAAACTCTTCATAAAATGGGTACATATAGTGCTAGATGGACAATCGTACCGTGATAAACACGCGTCTCTTTGTCCCTAACTAGTGGTTTTCCGTCTCTTTATTGCTGGCCATTGTTGAAAAGCGCCGCGGTGCCGAACAATGCATGCTCGCTGGCTAAAGTGGTTAGCGTGACAGCGAAGCATTTGCAGCTTCGGACATTATTTGCAAGTCGGAAGTGGAATGGTGAATTTGTCAATCGTTGTGACAGCCATTTTGAGGTGGATAATGGAGGGTATTCAACGCATGCATAATTCAACACTATATTCATTTAAGTGCCATATCCGCCTGGCAGATTTTCCACGGAGAAAAATCCAAAGGGAAGTCAAGTGGGAGGAGATGGAAAAGAAGGTTAAAAAATCCCCCGAAACCTTCAAAATTATAAAGGACCACGAGCAGTATTTCATTTTATCTATACTAAGATTAAAAAGGGGTAAAGTTTGTGAGGGTGTAGGAAGTAATCTCTGGATTTACTGAACCGATTTAGAAAATTCTTTTACCAATAGAAAGCCACGTTATTTGTGAGTGTATATATTTATCCGAAAAATGAAAGGACTTTTTCGTGGTAGTCGGATTTGCAAAGTAAGTCGGAGAAAAAACGGTCGAACGAAAACGTTTCTAACTAACGCTGCCTTAACGATGAGAGATATATGACTATGTTCCAGAGAAAAGTTGTAGAGATTGATAATGCCTACAAAAAAGTCAGCGACAGCATATGTCTAACTTTTATATTGAAGTCACAAAAAGTAGTATTTAATATTTAAAAAATAATTTAAAGTCATGTTTATTGGTCATATTATCAACAATTATGAATTCTTATCAAAATAAGTAAATTTATAGTCTCAAGTGTTTAAAATTATGACTTTCCCTTTTACTGCATAAATAGTTAAAGAAATAATAAACAGATAAAATACTCACAAATAAGACACTCACAAGAAGACACTCACAAATAACGGTAATATAGTCAAATTGGCGTGCAAGTACATACATACATATGCAGTAAAAATATAACCCTTTTTTGGCAGTAAGGAAATAAACCATAGCACTAAGTACTAACCGAACCACACTCATAATTTCATCACAAGTAAAAAGTTTTACCGCCCAACGAAGTGGGCACGGGTCAGCTAGTACAATATACAGTCAGTTACAAAAATAGGAAGAAAAGGGGGGCCAAATTTAAATTTATTTTAAAAGTAATGCTATGTAATTCTAATAAATTGTACAAACGTAGGGAAGTAGGTCAAGCATTAAACGCGTGAACGTAGCAAGTGAGACGCAAATATTTAAAACAATTTGTTATGTCACCGCAAAACTTTCCCGGCAGGTAGCCAAAGACTTATGGAAAGATTTTGTGCGTGATGTCCCTTCTGGTAGGCGGTTGACCTGATTGAAAGGGATAGTCGGCGACGAGCGCGGATAGTGAGAATGCAAAGTACTTTCGATTCGATCGTTTACGCAAATATACTGACCCGTAATTTTTTGATGTGATTTTGGCCCAACAAGGCAGCTGTATACCAAATTTAAAGTTTCTAAATTCATTATTTGAAGATTGAAATATTACTAGTGCGTCCCCCTGGTGGATTGATTTCAACAACAACTCTTGCCATGACCAAATGATGCCTGCATGCTAAATTTCAGCTCAATCGCGTTTAGGCGCTGTCGTGTAGGCAGACAGACAAACACACATACAGACTTCCATCTAGAAATAGTCCTAATCGTCTCAGGAGTGCTCAACATATTTCCGCCTCCATCTCGCAAAAATAATTGCGCATTCACAATACTTTCCCTACTCGTCGGTTGGTAGGGCGGGAAAGTAAAAACGAACCATCGATATATTAGCTAGATATGCTCTCAAATACAAATAAGTTGGCTCCACATACCCATTGCTCTTAAATCATGTGACAGAGAGAGAGCAATAAATTGAACAGTATGCTTGAGAATAGCGCGCCAATAGTCTTCGCGGCAGCTTTCACACCGGAAACGCTCGGCTGTCTGCCAGCGGACCGCGACCAAATTGCTACTGGCCGGCTTTTAGAATTGGTTTTGAAGGGGTCATTTTTCGAGCGCGAAAGGCCAATCTAGGGGATCATATATCGATGAGATGAACCCGTTTCTGTTCCGTTACTCGTTTCACCTTTCGTTTTTCGGGTAGCCTCGGGCGGCTCGGTGTTAAAATTTGATTAAAATGTATGGCGGAATTGAAATATTATTAGTGCAGCTTGTATATTAATTATTTTCTTTAAAAAAATATTTTTTTTCCTAAAATATTTTGAAAATACAAAGCATCGAATCTACCCATTTAATCTAATACATATTATTTATTGTCAATTGTTTTGTTGTAAACTGTTATGATATAGTCTTTGTTTTTGTAAATTGGTAAGTTTAAAGTTATATATTGTATTTCATCTCGTGGCTAAATTGAGTAACTAGTTTAAGATTAATTAATGTCATTCCTTCACAATTGTTATGGTTGTATTGGAAATAAATACTTTTATCTTATCTTTATTTTATATGAGATATTCCAACAAAAATATCACTATGTGATTTAGGCCCAACAAGGCATTTAAATGTGCATCAAATTTGAAGCCTCTAAGTTTAATATTTCGAGATTCTAGTGCGCCAAGTGACGAGTGACTAGTGAACCGATTTCAATCCCAGCTACACTACGATTTCGATCCCAGTCACGGGTATTAGACAAGGTCAGTCGACTGACTCACAAAATGCTCAATCGTCTTTAAGCACTAGGTGTAAAAAGACATCACCTTTCAACTGGGCCGTAACGGAACTTCCGTAAATTGAATTTTGCTTCAAAAATCGTTGTTTCAACACAGAACTTTATTGCTTAAAAAACGAGATTTTCAGCGCCAACAAATGGTGTCTAATAATTATAGAAAAGAATAGTTCACTTTTTGTAGTGGCAGTCGTGTTTTAAATTATCTTACTTTCTTGACCCACCAACCGACCAGGAGAGAAATTATTATGGACACGCATTTTTTTTCGACAGAAATATCCATTTTGACCCCCCCCCCCCCCCCCGAGACGATTAAGGCGACATGATACCTGGGAACGACCATATCTGAAGAATTTTAGTTTTTTGAGTTTTTTGAAAAATATAAGCAACAATTTAAAAACGTTTCTAAGTGATTCCCTCGATAAGAAACCAATTTAAAATTTGGACTCAAAAAAGTTGCTCATTGCTTTGGACATTAAGGCTTTAAACTGACTTCGAAAACTTTTAGGCGCGTTTACTCCTACAATGTAACCGGTGAGTGTATTTTATTATAATTTCACAATATTGACTGGTTAATTCTCTTGGGCACCACTTAGCCACATTTTTTATTTATGCCCTAAATTAATTACAATTAATTAAAACGTGAGAGCGCTCTGAGAAATACGCTAAATATGCTTTGCCATTAACAGCCTTATACCACCACTGCGTAAAGATAGATATTCTGTGCTAGCGCTGCGATAGAGCATTTAGTATGCGCATAGTAGCCGGTGCGAGCGGACGTCGAATCTGCGCTTGACGCTTCGTCAACGCTGGATTTTTATTGGTCAAATCCTACAAAATTGACCCCGCCTATTTTTTCGCGTTACGCCCATTTCGGATATTTTTCTGAGGTCTCATGTCGCCTTAAGACCATTTCCAGTCTATCTTCTGTCTGTCTGTCTATCTGCGTGTATGTATTCCTCCACGATAGCACTCAAACGCTTAATCCGATTGAGCTGAAATTTGGTATGAAGGCATCATTTGGTCATGGCAGGAATAAAAAGGTTGAAATCGGTCCCCCAAGGGGTGCACTAGTCATATATGTACCTACTACTCGAAATATTACACTTACAAACTTGAAATGCTACACATATGCCTTGTCAGGCAGAAATAACATTGTGACATTTTGGTTGGAATATCTCATATATTTTTCTTCTTTCGGTGCCTCTCTCTACTATTGGAGGTTGGCCGTCAGCTCTCCGTATGCGTTTCTATTCTGTGCCAAGCGAAATAGGTCTTCTACGCTGGCTATTCCACAAAAAAATCTCTTGCACAGTCTCTCCTCTTACCTTTCCTTGACTATGCAGATGTGGCTTATCTTGATTTATCGGAGGAACTGTTAAACAAAGTTGAACGTTTGCAAAATGTATGCATACGATTCATCTTCGGTCTACGTAAGTATGATCACGTGTCCGACTATAGGGCACAGTTAAAGCACAGTTAAAATCTCCACGAGCTTTTTGAACCACTAAGTTCCCACGGTCTCTTACTTCGATCAGCCTCTGACAGTTTATTAAAAATTCCGAGTCATAATAGTGATTTCTATTCCTATTCTTTCTGTGTCCATGGTGCAAGACTCTGGAACGATCTCCCAGCGACGATACGAAACTCGCCTTCTTTACCATCGTTTAAGACTCACCTTAAGGATTACTACCTTTCTAAGAAGTAACCAGTTCTTCCCTTTCTCTCCTCTTCCTCTCCCAATTTCCTCTCCTCGGGCATTATTAGTATTAAATTCTTCCACTTGCCTGTATGTTATGTAATAATCTTTATTTTCACAATGCGCGCATGTACCACTGTGTTTAGGTTAGTTGTACAACTAACCTAGTACAATGTACTAGGTTAGTTGTAAGACATTGCCATGTGGCAATAATCTCGCCTTTTTGTATACTAATTAAGTGCAAATGGAGAGTTTATTATTATTATTCCAGTTCATTCCTATAAAATATGTTCCTCAGTCACAACTTTCTTTTTCTTCCGGCGCATCTCTTCCCCCCAATCTTGCCCATCATAATCACTTGAAGAAATTGGTATCGTGTGGAAGCACATGTCTCTCATAAAGCTACACTAATAATATTTAAATTACGCCCTACAATTTCGTCTACTTTCAATGCCAACTGTTGGCACATGTCCCAGCCTCGTCATTAGCCGAGAAACGAACCGCGCAAATCGAGGCGGTTGCAACGGAATGCAACCGGGTTGTCCGCCGGCCCAGAGAGGGCTCTCATCGATTTTCTTTGTGAAATAAATATTCACATGAAATTAGTCATCAGCTACTTGCCGGCAAAGTCTTGGGGTGGCACAATCGTTTTTTGGCAGTCTTGTGAAAATAACGGATCTAGAATAAACTCATTTAAAAATCATAAAATAAAATCAAAAACCAAAAAAATCATAAAAACTGCAAGCAACACTTTAATTTATTATTTTCGATGAATAAGCTGTGACATTGATAAGAAGGCGTTACCCTATATTAAATTCACATTAAATGGATAATAGCCCGTAATGGACCATAAATGATAGGTTATATCTTCTAACCACATATTTGCTAAAAATTGCAAGAAAAAACTAAAATGGGGCGATGGCGTGTGGACCGAACGGATGTGACGATTTGTGTCAATGAGACTAATTACAGACTGATCGCGTGTACAGGATCAACAATTTCGCGATACGATATACAGTGGTTTGTCGCATGGCTTGTGCACTATGGTGCGCTTGTGGTCCGTTTGGTCCACATTGGCGTAAACGGGAATTCCCGAGCCGTAGTGGTGGCTCTCCGGGCGGTAGGTCGATGGCGCGATCTGGTTCGGCAAGTCTTCGAAGCGCGTTTGATCGTGGACACCCTCGAAGACATTCTGGCGGTGAGCGACGTCAGACATCGTGAGTGGCGGCCTGAACTGGGACGATGTCTCCGCGTTGAATGAGCTGTTGAGCAATACAATCCTGGTACAGAAAGTCCTAGCTGAGGGACCTAACCCAGCAAGGGCCCATTAGGGAGCTAATGGGCCCTTGCTGAGTTGGCCACGAAGACCCATTCTGTTTCAGGGTCGGTCACACTCACGGGTCAACACCCATCCGATGGCCTCCACGCATGGGGTGCGAGCCCGGGTAGGACACTGGGTCAACCAGTCTCCCCTGGGATATCAATCCTCTGGCGCTCCTGGACGGTCTGCGCACCGAGCGGCGCGAGCCAATCGATTGTGCTCTCCGACTAACAATCGGGGGAGTCTGGGAACTGTATTGTTTCCTATAGAGCGGGGGTAGTTGTCTACCTTACGGCGACTGCTCTTGAAATGACCATTGGCCATCCGATCCCGGTTCAGAGTCGGGCAAAGGACGCCTTGGTCCGCGACTGATTCGGTATACTCCGTTTCACCGCTTCGTAAGGGAGAGGACCGCGCAAGCGACCTCGAACTCGGAACCAATCGAGAGACCGGAGAAATCTGGTCACAATTGGTAGTTATGGCGCGAGTGCCGCCCGCCAGGTAACATACCTGGCTACTCGCGGTAAGGCGTTTGTCTCTAACGGGTTGTGGCGTAGCTAGACGTCGGATTTGTTATGTCCAAAGTCTTCTACGCTCACTGCACGGTCGATAGAACGATCAATCGTTAAAACGTCCTGCGGTGACGGGTTCGCCCGTTGTGGTTGACATCTCAATATGAGGGACCTAATGGGGGGAGCTAATGGGCCCATGCTGGGTTGGCCATGAAGACCCATGTGTTCAGGGTCGGTCACACTCACGGGTCAACACCCATCCGATGGCCTCCACGCATGGGGTGCGAACCTGGGTAGGACACTGGGTCAACCAGTCTCCCCTGGGAATCAAACCTCTGGCGCTCCTGGACGGTCTGCGCACCGAGCGGCGCAAGCCAATCGATTGTGCTCTCCGACTAACAGTCGGGGGAGTCTGGGAACTGTATTGTTTCCTATAGAGCGGGGGTGGTTGCCTACCTTACGGCGACTACTCTTGAAAAGACCATTGGCCATCCGATCCCGGTTCAGAGTCGGGCAAAGGACGCCTTGGTCCGCGATAGATTCGGTGTACACCGTTTCACCGCTTCGTAAGGGAGAGGACTGTCAACCACAACGGGCGAACCCGTCACCGCAGGACGTTTTAACGATTCTTCGTTCTATCGACCGTGCAGTGAGCGTAGAAGACTTTGGACATAACAAATCCGACGTCTAGCTACGCCATAACCCGCAAGAAGACAACGCCTTTACCGCGAGATAGCCAGTATGTTACCTGGCGGGCCGACACTCGCGCCCTTGCTTCCAATTGTGACCAGATTTCTCCGGTCTCTCGATTGGTTCCGAGTTCGAGGTCGCTTGCGCGGTCCTCTCCCTTACGAAGCGGTGAAACGGTGTGCACCGAATCTATCGCGGACCAAGGCGTCCTTTGCCCGACTCTGAACCGGGATCGGATGGCCAATGGTCATTTCAAGAGCAGTCGCCGTAAGGTAGGCAACCACCCCCGCTCTATAGGAAACAATACAGTTCCCGACTCCCCCGACTGTTAGTCGGAGAGCACAATCGATTGGCTTGCGCCGCTCGGTGCGCAGACCGTCCAGGAGCGCCAGAGGTTTGATTCCCAGGGGAGACTGGTTGACCCAGTGTCCTACCCAGGTTCGCACCCCATGCGTGGAGGCCATCGGATGGGTGTTGACCCGTGAGTGTGACCGACCCTGAACACATGGGTCATCGTGGCCACCTCATCATGGGCCCGTTAGCTCCCCAAACTCTCTCTGACTAACAAACTCCCCAAACAAACTCTGACTAACAGTCGGGGGAATCTGGAAGCTGTGTTTTTTCCTATAGAGCGGGGGTGGTTGCGTACCTTACAGCGAGTGCTGTTGAATTGACCATTGGCCATCCGATCCCGGGTAAGAGGCGGGCAAAGGACGCCATGGTCCGCGTTAGATTCGGTATTCACCGTTTTACCGCTTCATAAGGGAGAGGATCGCGCAAGCGACCTCGAACTCGGAACCAATCGAGAGACCGGAGAAATCTGGTCACAATTGGTAGTAAGGGCGCGAGGGTCGGGCCCGCCAGATAATCATTACTGGCTATCTCGTGGTAAGGCGTTGGTCTCTTACGGGTTGTGGCGTAGCTTGACGGCGGATTGTTTTTGTCCAAAGTCTACTACGCTCACTCCAGGGAGATAGAACGACTAATCGTTAAAACTCCCTGTGGTGACGGGCTCGCCCGTTGTAGTCGACAACACAAGTTGAGGGAGCTAATGGGCCCTTGCTGAGTTGGCCACGAAGACCCATTCTATGCAGGGTTGGTCACACTCACGGGTCAACACCTATCCGACGGCCTCCATGCATGAAGCGCGAGCCTGGGAATCGCCCTTCAGGCGCTTCCCAGGGGCTACCTGATACCGGCAGAAGAGCCGGGCAAAGGATTCCGTGGTCCGCGATAGATTTGGTAGATCCCGAATCACCGCTACATAAGGGAGAGGACCGCGTAGGCGACCTCGAACCAGTCGGAGAAATCGGGCCGAAACTGTTGGCCAAGCCCCACTGAGTTACTGGGGTAAGGCGGTTGGTCTCTGTCGGGTTCGTGGTTTTTGCTGGACGGTAGATTTGTGTCGTCCACAAAGTCGTTTACGCTCACCTTGCGGGAGATAGAACGATCATTATCGTTAAAACTTCCTAGGGTGACGGGTTCGCCTGTTGTAATAGACAAACCACAAATGAACCCTGAGGGAAAAACGTAGCATCCCTGCTGCGTTAGCTCCCGCTAACCGTTCTCGCGCAGTTAGGCCATTAAGACGTGCTCGTTACCCTGGTCGCTAAACTCACGATTCAGCTCCTATCCATATGGTATGGTATATACTACAAAAATTAGGCATTTTTGGTAAATATTTTTTAAAAATAAATGCATTTTCCTGCGGTTTACTATCTCTTCCCAGCTCGCCACGCGATGCTTGACAAGCATGCTTGATCATCTAGAGAGCCTCTAAAATTTGACACGCGGTTCAACTTTCATTCACACCAAAGCAATAATAGCGATTTCATTATTAAAACGGATAAATCTGGATAAATTGGTGAATCTGCTATCTCGGTTTATATTAAATTGTCAAGGAGTATATTTCATGAAATACGTCTATAATATGGCTTTTTTGTGAAATAACTTTTTTGTGTAACATCGATTCATTAGGAATAAATTAAAACAAATAACTTGTGTATTATTATTTCAGCCTATATAAAGTCTATCCTAAGGGGCTCTCGATGATCAAGCATGCTTGTCAAGCATCGCAGGAATTATGCAAATATTTTTTTCGAATATTTACCAAAAATGCCTAATTTTATAGTTTATATTAGGGAGTCACGTTAATTAGACGTAATTGATTGATGAATGACGTGACTCCCTGGTATAAAACTACAAAATTAGGCATCTTTAGTAAATATTAAAAAAAAATATTTGCATATTCCCTGCATGCTTGACAAGCATGCAATGCTTGACAAGCATGCTTGATCGTCTAGAGAGCCCCTAAATATTATCCAACAGTTTTCTATTAGGTAGCTTAGTATTTAATTCTTTATACCCTCGTTATCAGATGTTTTTATTTAATTTTAAAATATTGAAAAGTTGTAGTGAAAATGCTGACCTAATATCTTTATCTAGACTTTGTTCGATTGATAGAATTGAAATGTAATTCCGTTAATTTTATCCCAATGGAAAATGGTGACCCAGTCTGGAATCGAACCCGCAACTTTACACTAGGCCCGCTTTTCACGAATTAAAATCGGAATGTAGTTCATGCGAACGAGGCAGAGCAATGAGTTAGAGCGAAATTTGAAATGAACGATCGTCGATTTTCCGGCATCAAAACTACCTGTTGAACTTATAGCCACCTGAAAGTATGAACACATTTGGTGCGGTCTTAGATTCAGCCACTTTATTATCGGTGGGCTGTTTTAATGCGGACAAGTGACAAGAGTTCATTTCCTATTCAGCTCTAACGTATTGCCCTGTCTCGTTCACATGAACTATTTCCGATATTAGTTCGCGAAGAAACGAAATCGAACCCACTATGCCACCATGTTTGTGCTTTTTTGTCTTAAATGTCTTCTATCAGTGCAGAAATTGTGTATTTTAATTGTCTCTTTTAAAATAATTATTTTTAAGTCAATTTAATTTTAGCTTTATTGTTTTTATTTTATAGCTAGTTTTAATATTCTTCCGATGACCTTTTCCGAGAGTATAGAGCGTTGAGTGTGAGAAAAATGTTTGTGCTAGTAGCTCTCACTAAATTCCAGAGTGAGTTAGGAGACCAGAAAAAGCCAGCAATCTCGTGTGACAAGAAGACCGAAAAAAACAAATTTTTCAATACCACTCAGAAGATCCGATTTTGGCCAATCCAGTTTCTCTCCCCCAAATTTTATAATTGCCTACCACCAAACACTAAAGTCATTAAAATTTCATATACATTTAAAAATAGTTTGAGTGCCTACCTCTTAAATTGTACAAATGCAGATATTAATCACCTTATTAGATAATTGAATCTTTAAAATAAAAACATACCTATTAGTATATGTAGTAATATAAATTGATGATTTCTAAATATAATTTTATTTTTATCTTTGTGAATTTATTTTGTATATTATTAATACATATTAATACATATATAAATATATATAAATTTTTATCATATTTTAAAATAAAATAATAGGTTATAGAAAATTTTTATGACATTTTCTTACGAATTTTTAATTAGGTAATTAAGATATTTCTGTTACATTATTTATGATTTTGTTTATTTATATGAATATAATATTTTAGATTTCCTAGGATAATTAAAATAAATTGTCTACCTTGGAACAGGCGGCAGCCTAGTTAGGTTAAGACTTTTGTATATTGAATCTACTAATAATTTGAAATTAATAAATAATTTGTAAATTTGTAAATACAGAAATAAAAAAGAATAATGATATTAGCGTTGCAATAATAATTAAACATACCTTCGAACCCATCGATCCATCTTACAGCGAGTACCTCCGACCGCCTCGGTTTTAAACTTGAGCTTATCCTCGACACATTGTTTTCTTCTTGATCTGAACGGTGCACTGATCTCTTTGTGTTTGGGTCCGAAACCCCAGGCTTTTGTAAACGCGCCAGACTCGGTGTACAAAGTGATGCAGTCTTTGTTAGCCACGCCGAGCTGTTCCTCTTTAGTGAATGGTTTATGGTGCTCCATAGTTGTTGTCATGTAGGGGTCGAGTAAGCGATGGTAGCCGCGACCATGGAGCGGTATGGAAGGGCCATCAGTTCTGTAAGAAGCACAACATAATCTTTCTCTCTCTTGTTGAGATCAACTTTTAGAGATAGGGCATAGCCCAGACTTCTGCAGGGTGACTAAAACACTGGCGTTCTCTGTTGTCTTTTTTGCTGATTTACCGAACTAAAACCGGTAATCAAATATCTACTACTTGTATTCATTCAAAAAATTATATTAATTGCAGAATCTGCCTAACTATGCCATAGCCCGTACCACGGAAGACGCTATGTACGGCGATGATTTAAACGGTCTGAGTACTGACGTCCCGAGTGTCTGTCGGGAGAAGCGAGCCACTGATCCCTCTAACTGAAACATCCGCACTGGCATCTATATCTGACTCTGCTAGTAGTTGCAGGCCGATGGTTTCGTGCAGCTTGGGCCATAAGATCCGTTTCGTTCTCGGATCGTCTGTACTATATATCTTTCGATTCAGCTCCTATTCAGAAGCCTCCTCGTGTGGATGGCTACCCCGGATAAGACTTCCGCGTCTCAGGCCTCACGGTTGGTGGATCGTTTTCTCCTGGTGGGATTGCCTCCGGGCGCTACTGGACGGTTTGCGCACCGTTCCGTTACGCTAATCGGTTGTGCACTCTGAATAGTTGACGAAGGAGTCTGGGGACTATGGAAATATACTCTCTCCTAAGCCGCGGGGGTGGATGTTGACCTGTTATCATGCCACTTTTGAAACGAGCTATAGGCCACCCGATCCCGTGCGGCACTATGGTCACAGGACGCCCAGGTCTGCGATACATTCAAATTGAATTGTCGCTGTAATAGAACAGGTTGAGGCCGTGCAAGCGACTTCGGGCCCGTAACCAGTCGGAAGGACGGAGGGGTATCCTGAAGGTTAATTCCAGACAGAGATATCCTTCCAAAACTCGTAGTTAGGGGCTTTATGCTCATCCCACGGCCGAAAGAACGATTACATATCGTTATACCGTATGGGGTGACGGGTTCGTTGTAGTCAATACCGCCCAATTGACTTTGCTAGTTGTGATGTAAAAGTTGTGATGTGTTACAATTTGTAATTAAAATCGTTTTTTCGATATTTCTCACGAGATTGTTAAATAAAACTATAGTTAAAGGAAACTTTAGAACTTTATGCAAGTCGAGAATTACATTCACTACGTCTGTAGTTAAATCAGCCCCAGTGTCAACATGTGTGTTTAACTATCCATAGTCTTGGTTTTGGGTATGTTCTTCCTGAAACCCACTTATTAGGAAGTTGTCATTGAGGCAGTTCAGCACATCTTGAAGATCCTCCAGCGTCTGTCCCAGAGACCTCCCATACTGAGATAAAAGATGTGTCCTTCATTTGCATAACCTAACCATTTCAACAATTCAAGACGAGGGCATTAGTGAACGGTTTCGTATAGATGTCACCCTCTCTCTCACTCCTTTAGATCTGTGTATTGTTATCGTGTACTTGGATTTTCTTTCAGCCCTTTAGATACCTATTTTTAACTTAGTCCTCATTCTTTATAAGAATCCTGTATTAAATAGTATTTTTAATTAAAAATACTGTACCATTCATACCTATTTTTCGCAGATTGAAGAGAGCACAGTTCGTCTGGTTTTAAATCAACATGCAACGAATCCGTTTGTGCCTGTCCTCTGTAATTATCTTTCATTTCCGATAGATGTTGTCGATTTAAAAACGGCGGATTCACACGGAACTGTAAACAGCATTAGTTAAAATATTTATATAAGTAGGCGCAACGACATTTTATTGAATCGGTGTAAACAAATGTCTATTAGAAATTCTAAGTCTTCCCGTACTTGCACTTCGCACGAAACTTGCACACCACACGAAAATATGACCTAAAATATTTCTGTGCCAAAGTACTCTAATTAATAAACGGACTAAACCGCGGGGCGCAGCTATTGTTGATGCCTTTACCTTTTTAAACCAGTTACAATTCAAAATACGCGACTTGTTTGAATTCGTTAATTCTAAGCAATCAAGATTATCCAATTTTCCGGAGTACTTATTCAAATCATAGCTAGGTGTGACTAGGTATCGAGCGATCATTGTCGATCGGCCACCTATAAGGGTCGAGCCAAATCCCAAAGACGCCAGCCAGTTCAGAATTCGTCAACTATACGCGCCTCGGGTATGGGCGGCGGAGTCTAACATGGAGTCCTTCCTGCTGCGTGGTCGACTTCCACCGATGTGCGGTACTTACCGTATCACTTTTACACTAGCTTTCCGGTTCTGGCGGACGTGCTCCTAGCATATTTGGATGTGCTTGAGCATGCAAGCAAAAATGTATTTTAAAAATCATGCCTCGCAAACCATATCAATATTCTTCTAATGAATTCTTTAAAGAGTCTCCAGTTTTGGATGCTAGGTTATTATTTATTAAAACTGCACTACGTTGGGTTTTCGTGGCCAAACAAAATAAATCTTTTATTATTACGCACACGAAACACACACAACTCCTGAGTGATAATTTGAATATACCTAGGATGAAGACGACTTTCGGACAGCGACACTACTCTTTCATAGCTACAAGACTTTATAATAAATAAAGTAGTGACATAAAAACCAGCCCCAATTGTCATTTGTTTAAAAGCAAAATAAATAAATGGCTGTTGCAAGAAGAGCGTTTATCTATCCATGCCATGATTGATATAGTAGAATAAGTTGAAGTTGACTTAACATATATTGTGTTTATATGTAAGTATGTGTGTATATGTGTATTCTAATGTATTTAGTATTTCTATTTCCTATATAATATTGTATTTTTTATTATTATCTATATTTATTATAATCATATATATATATATATATATTTATTATTATTATTGTGTTTGGTTGGTTCATCCACCCTCGTTTTAAATGTAAAAATATAAATTGCTTGCCCTGGAACGGGTATATCCCAGTTGGGCAGCACTAGCCAGTGAATGGTAGAGGAAAGTTTTTGCCATTGGTTTTAATATTATACTTATTGCCAATGGTTAATTTAATAATTCCAATAAATACAAATAAATGCTGCGATATATTGGCTACTAAGTAAGTAGTTAGAGAGCCAGCGACAAAAAAGTGCAAGAGGTAAAAGCAGGTAAAAGCTGATACTTTCAGACCAGACAGCATTTTGATCATAGTATGGTAGAGTAGAGTCAGCAGGCTAGATTTCGAATTGTCTTTGCTGGGAGTTGGTAATATCAAGCATTTAAACTAACAAGCAGTGACAACCATAATTAAATAACTAAATGGCATTACTATTAATATTCGATTTGCAGTTCCATTGTAAAACTTAAATTTCAATTATCTCGAAACAGAAGATTTCTAGTTGTTGCAGTTTAGAACTGGCGCGTCGATTTTGTCATGGCAAGAGTTGAAAATATTGTGGTTGAAATTTGTCCAGCATGGGTCGCATTAGTCACATATTATCCTCGACTTAGACACTTGAAATTTGGGTACACAGATGCCTCGTTGAACCGAAAACACATTGTTAAATTTTGGTTGGAATATCAGATATACAAGCTGCACTAATAATATTTAAATTCCGCCATGCAAATATATAGGGGAATCAAATATTTAAATTTGCGGCGTAGCGCGCTTGCGATTGCAATTTTTTAATAAGTGGCGACGCACGTTCGAAATTTAAATCTTCATTGCGTTGTGTCGCTCGTTCGAAATTCAAATATTTAACGGCGAATTTTACGGCGACGCACGTTTGCCATTCGATTTTCGAATTGTATAAGATACCTTGGCTAATTGCCGGGAAAGTCTTGGAGTGACACAACCGATTGTTTGTGTTGTACCACTTTGAAGTAAGAGTGCGATTATGTTTAAAAACACTAACTTTATCAGCATCAGATTTCATGTAATGCACCGAAGAGCTCGTCATGGAACGTCCTTTGTCTTCGGTGGCCTTCCACAGGGACCGTCCTTTGTTAGAAGCAGCATCATTGTGCGCGGAATAAGAAGTACTGTATTCGTTGAGATGCACACATTTTTCGTCATCCAAAATCTTCATTTTGTCTCCCTACAAAATAAAACGTTGAAATATAGAAAATGAAAATATAAGAGTCGCGAAGGGGTATTATCGAATAAACAGTTCCCCTTTCATTCTTGTTATTTACGGGGGTAGAGAAAGTGGGGGTATTTGCGCATGACTAAGGTGCAGGGAAAAGGCCTGCTCATTTAGATTGTACACTTTCCGTGATACAGGTGTACCACGGGATAGTTACATATATCTCGATATTTTTTGAGGCGCTCTGCCAGTCGGCGCGCATGAGCAATCTTAGTAGAGACCATATCAACAGGCCAGGACTGGCTCAGTATTCAGTATTCAATTTATTTATTCAGAATATACAATAAAAGCATGAATTATGAATTAAAGCTAATTATCGCATAATAGAATTCGTCAGTTTAAATTTAGATATAAAACGATTAAAGCATAAATATTAATTCGACAATAGCGTTGACTAAAGTCGGCTTTACACGGCAGACAAATAAAATTTAAAAAAAATAGAGCTGAATCCATGTACATGAGTATACATATAAAATAGATAATTATTATAAGAATATTAATAGTCATCAAGCACTTTATACAAAAAATAATCACACAATAGGAAGTATCAAAACAAAATTGGAAAAAACAACGTATGTATATGATCAGGTATGTTACATTACACATTGTAATCTACATATTAAATATTAAATTCATAATATTATTATAAGAACTAAAATGAGGTACCTGAAAGTTACATATTAATGTTATTCCCATTTGAAACTATTAATGTTATTCCCATATGCTCCTTTGGGGGGCCTCGGCTAGAGACTGAAGAGGGGCCCCTTTATAAAAAGGGAAGTCCAGGGGTCTTCCCTCGGGATTTTTTTGGAAATTACATGGTACTTTTTGGTACTACATTGTACTGGTACTTTTTGGTACTTACATGGTACTATTTTGGTACTTAAAAATTATTCGAGTATAGGCATGATTTTTATCAAAAATTAAGATTTTATTTAGTACCTACTGTAGAACTCCAATTATCCGAACTCCGACTATCCGAATCGCTGATTATCCGAAATTTAAAAGAAAAACAATTAGGACGGAAACGTACTGCGATTCGCTAAATAAAGATTCTGTCTACGCGCGCTATTGTCCTTGGGGATATTTTTGACGTGACAACGTCTTATAACTACGGAGCCTGCTGCACGCACGAAAAAACATGACTCATGCGGCGTTACCTCTGAGGCGTTCCATTTATTATATTTATTATTCAATATAAATGCTGCCATCTACCGGTTGCGACAAGAATTATTTACTAACCTCAGTCTAAAATAGTACGAATGAAAATCACTAGATTGATTTAAATTCTTGACATAATTTTATATGTATTCTTGATATACGGAATATTATTACTGAACGGACAATTTTCTTGTGGGTACAACGATGTGCAAAGAAATAAGCAACTTTTATTTAAAAAAAATTAAAAAAGTATGAAAAGCGATCATTACGATGCGCTATCTAGCGGTTGGTAAAATGTCGCTGATATTGTTTATTTACGACGTATTACCTACCGCTAGATGGCGCAGCGTGCTCAAACGCTTCTCAAACCGTTATTTAACAGTTTGAGATTTCAAACTTTCAAATTGAAAAAAACAATAAACTTAAACAATAAACAATTATACAATTATACTGCTATACAATAATACATTTACATGTTGTAGTCAAATCGGTGACTATAAAAGCATATATTTTTGGGTGTTTGTAATAAACAATATCAGAATCTTAAATGAAACAGCTTCAAATGCAACTATTCCATCAGTATTTTCTTATGACGTTGTCACGTTCAACTATCGTCAGTAAACCGACTTTACAGACAACCGATTTTTTTTAAATTAGTTTATTATTCGCTTATTACTAACCAACATTACAGTAAAACCAAGCCATTAAAAAGTAAAATTAATAAAAATATCACCGTAAGTAGGTATACAAAAAGAATGACGCTTAATATGTCAAAGTGCGTTGATATTGATAATAAATTTTGATGTGAAATAGTTTTTTTTCAATTTAATCATATGTAGGTATATAGTATATAAAATAATTAATTAAAATAGACCCTTTTTTCGGATTTATCCGAATTTATCCGGAATTATCCGAAATTTCGATTATCCGAATGGGGTTCGGTCCCGATTGATTCGGATAATTGGAGTTCTACTGTAGTTTACTTACGTTTACAATATTTTTTAACTGTATCTAAACTTGGTATACACTAGATAAAATAGTAATCAATGACAAGCCGTTTATTACTTGTGGTGAAAATATTTTGTGTGAATATGAGGGTGAGAAATATTTTTAGATTTAGGCGACTTAAACTGTGCTAAAGCCATTATCTAAATCCTACTGCGATACCCTAATGAAAATATTAAATTTAGGAAAACGCTAATGAGCAAGCAAAGCATATGTAAAGAGAAAAGTTGTCTTTTGCTACGATTACATTTTTATATTCAAAAGAAAAAATGGTCGAAATAAATTATTTACAAAAACTCATATAACAATACAATCAAATCAGCTTCACTAATTTTGGCCTTTTCATCTGTAATTACATTTTTATTCAAGTTATAAAATAAGTCCTTTTTTATGCCTCTTTGGGGCCCTCTTCAGTCGGAGGCCCTCGGCGATTGCCTGCATGTCAAATATACATTTTATAAAAGCGTGAAATCAATTATAATTTTATATTTAGCAGAGACAATAAAGTTTTCATATGAAAAAGAGTTCTTTATTTAATGTTTTTTAATACCTAAAAATCTTGCTTAAACCTAAGCGATCGGCACGCATCAATTCCTTGAATAAAGCAATGTCAGTTGCGATTTGTCTTTATTTCATAATAATATAACGCTTCTTATATTATTATAACTTTTTAGAAATTCTGTAGTTTAGGTATTCCAATGCACTTATATAATTCTAAGTATACAATCAAGGACGTATACACAGGAGACGCGCCCCCCCACCCCCGCTTTTTTTCGGTTAAAAAATAAAGTCGAAAAAAAATTGAGATTCAGGAGAATCTGCGACTTAAGTATCTAGGGTCTGGCACGTATCCGGGAGGGGGATAGTTGGGATTTATATGTCCCACAGGAAATCCGGTGTATTTTCCTTTCATTGTAAGGGCAAATTCAAGTTTGGTGGGTGCCGCGCACATTGTTTCAATAAATATCCCTTCCCCCCCCCCCCGAAATCAATGAATGTACCTCCCTAAACCGAAGTCTGGATACGTGCCTGCATACAATATATTCTGAATAATTTCAATTATTCAGACTCGTGTATGTTAACGCTAGGCTTCGATTTCGGTTAAGGTATTAACTACTAGCAAAACAGGGTGAGGACCTTGAAGTTACTTATTTCTCTTTGATGTGGTAGGTACGATTATTTTGTGAAAATGAAAGGTCGATGTGTTAAGCTGTAGCAATATTACATAGTAAAATTTTTGAGACCTACGGATTAAAGGGGGGTGTGTACAGTCTGGCTTGTGAGTTGTCTATATTACTACAGGTTTTATGTCTATATTACTACAGTCAAACTGTCCTACTTATTTGTATAATCTCTGCTCTCCGCTTTCATCCCACGGTCTTCCATTGCGCTCTCAGGAAAATCTATTACTGGCTATACCTCAGCATTCATCAACTTTCATGTCTAGGTCTTTCGCAGTGCAAGCGGCCCGTCTCTGGAATTCCGTGCCTTTACTGATAAGACAACTTGAAAATCTGAGCAGGTTTATAAATTCTTTAAAGAGACATTTACTCAACTTATGAATTCCCCTTTCCCCTCCCGTCTCCTTTGCTTGTCCTTATATTTCACTCCTCCCTTCAATATCGAGTTGGCATACGTAACTATCACTGAATTATATTTTATACTATAATGACTATTTTGTAAATTAATTTGCCCACATAAACCTTCAGTCACAATAACCCTGGCGGTATGGTCGGTAGATATTGTCACTTGGCAATAAGCCCACCACATTGTATTCTTTTGTGTGTGCAATAAAGCTTTTCAAACAAACAAACAAACAAACATGAAGAAAAGGTTATCAGCTAATACGTAATATTGTGCAAATTTATTTAAGGGTTCTTATTCTCCCGGTCACAAAAAAACTAAAAATCCCAAAAAAATCTAAAATCATTAATCTTAAATGCTCGAGGGAGAGGCGCTAATGTCAAGTTTTTGCCCCGGCTCGGAAAATCGTAGTTCCGGGGCTGCAAGGTCGTTATAACATCCTGATATGGTGGCTTCGCCCACAAAAAGTGGCAAACTATCTGATTGTACTAACGAAATTGCTCCTAAGTGATACATATGGAATATGCCTGTGACCAATTAGGTAAGAGGTCTTGAGTTCAGCATTCTTCCTCGAATTAGGATCTTTTTCACAACGCTCGTCGACTTGCATTTTAAAAAAATTGTAAATATTGACAGTAAGCAAATGAAGAATTCAAAAATAGAAATTTAAAAAAAAAAGACAAGGACATGCATACTGTTGTACATGCAGATCGAAGCAAATTATAATATAACGAAAAACATAGCTCTATAAATATGCTAGCATATCCGAAATGAGGCGAAATCGCCAAACCGACTAGACATAGAAGGTCTGTATCTGGCTGTACTGCGTTATACTTTATGTTTGTTGACATGTGGATTGTTCCGTTGAGCAATCTACGTTTTGGCACCTAGGATTTTAATACGAGACGCAACGTGTAGATGACACTCATAGTTCCAAACATTGATTAATCTTCTATGTTCATTAGCCCAATAGATAACGTTCTATACTGTATCATATCTCAAAATATACAAAATACAAAGCTTTTTACTCGATCGATGAGTTTGTTAATTTTAAATAATTTTTCAAATTTTTTGGTCATTTTTTTGTCAATTTTAAGTAGCATTTTTTAATTATTCTGACTTTTCCTGATTTTAATTTCTTGATTATTTTTATCAATTATTTTAATTTGTGGTTTTAGTAAATAAATCTTAAAAATGATTTGGATGCCCTAAAAGCAATAATGAAGTAACTGTATGTACGTGGTGATAAATTTAAATATTGTAAAAACGAACTAATATACTGTAATTTAAATGTACCTAAATATTAAGTTTCTACAATCTGTTAAGATTTTTTTGGAAATAAATTGAAAAAAAAAAAATTGAAATAACAAACGAATTTTGAAACCGTATTTCTTATTATTTTAATATTATTTACGTAAATATATCAATTTTTAATTTGATATGTAGGTATACCATATAACCTGTACCATATAACACATAATAATTAGGCGCATTATTGATAAAATACTAATTAGATGACATTCTAATCTCTACGTATTATTTCTGTGATGTAATAAGCCTTCATAAAAATGCGACAGATAGCACAAATAATGAAATGTTAGTATTGGGTTTTTGCAATCAGACCTTTATAAGAAAAAAACATTTAATATGAATATTATTATAGATGGCTAAATAAATTTCTATTAGTTCTGCCGGACAATGCTATCAGCGCCACCTGCATGTCACCGGCTCAGAAGGGTTTCAACAGCGTGCTATGGAATTGAGAAATCTAATACTAGGGTATATGTCAATGGTATCAATGGTTAGACCAAAAGCAGATCCGGCGGCTTCAAAATATTTGCGCCAGATTTTGTGTCCACGTCCCACCTCGTCATCATGCCTTTCACTTCCTCATTACGTTCTCCATGGCAAACATGTCAAAACGCATGCAACTTCATTTCG
Organism: Micropterix aruncella; assembly: GCA_944548615.1. Classification (NCBI taxonomy): domain Eukaryota; kingdom Metazoa; phylum Arthropoda; class Insecta; order Lepidoptera; family Micropterigidae; genus Micropterix; species Micropterix aruncella. Next base: position 4,458,273 of record OX155965.1, on the reverse strand, counting down.
CAAAATTCATACACAAAATTGTGAAATATAAAGTGCCAAAGTCTTCCAAACTAAAGGATCCCTCCCCCTGACCTTTAGTTTTTATAGGGCCCGATTGCATTTATTTGTGAACTAAAACTGAAATTAGTTCAAGCGAACGAGATAGAGCAAAATGTTGCAGGGAATATGAAACGAACGATCGTCGATAAAACCTACCTGTCGAACTTATAGTCGTCCGAATAAATTTGAACACATTTTGTGCGATGATAGATTCAGATGCTTTATCTTTCGTTGATACGTTTAATGCGAAAAAGTGATAACCGTTCATTTCACATTCCGCTCTAGCGTATTGCGCTGTCTTGTTCACACGAACTAATTTCTGATTTTAGTTCACGAAGAAACGCAATCGAGCCCATTGATTCCGTACAGCTTGAGTCTCATGGCCTGTATATGTTTTTCTATTTCGACTTAACTCACGGTTCAGCTCCCATCTGGTAGCCTCCTCGAAGAGGGACTAACCGGGACTAAAAGTTCACGGCGGCCCTTCTAGGCCGTCGTGAACTCTGCTTGCGGCTATAACCTTCAGTCGTGGACAGTTGGGTTCCAATCCAGGTGAATACCTCGGACGAAACTGGACGGTTTGCGCCCCGTGTGGCGTTAGCCAATCGACTGTGCACTCCGGCGAATAACCGGGTGAGTCTGGAAGGACACGTTTCCTAAGCAGCAGGGGTAGTTGTCGACCTGACGTCTTCTATCCAAAGAAATGTTCCGTTGGCCTCCTGATCCCGTGGGATCTTGAAGAGCAAAGGTTGCCTAGGTCTGCGATAAATTGAACACGAATTATAGCTAACGTCAAGTAGAGGCCGTGCAAGCGACCTCGAATCTGTGACCGGACTAGAAGTTGGAGATATTCGTCCAAATCCAGAAGTAAGGGTGCGAGGTTGACGCTGTTTGCACTTCCCAGTGTCTCGCAGTAAGGCATTCGACTTTTAAAAGCTGTTGGCGTAGCTTGACTGTGGATCAAGTCAAGCTACGCCACACTACCTTTACTCTAGGGGACAGAATGGCATCGCAAGGCAAAAGTGGCAAGAAATTAAGCATCACTGATGAACTATATTTATCTACTTTTAAAATGCTAACCTTTTCTGTTGTTTTATATTTTATATAGCAGAAATTAAACTTAAATGTACCTCGAAAATCAGTATATATACTAAGGATGTCCATCATTAACCGATGCAATGCAAATACCATCGATCGGTGGTTTTTCCGTTGCGACAATTCGCAGGCGGTCGATCTCCGTATTTATGCAATTATGTAATTATATGCAAAAAAAAGTCACGCTCATTGAGTAAGCCACCATTATACATTAGTATGCGTACACTAACACCCCCTACAAAGAAATCTTCGAGGGTTGAAAACATACCATTGTGATTTTCATTCCCATGGCTAGCTTTCTGAGGGTTAAACTATTAAAAATAAAAGAGTTTCATATATTCTTAGTCTGCACCTACCATAGATGTGTCTGCAACCTAGGTTGTACCTATATAATCAATGGTTGTACTCAACATTGTACACATTATGATGTATCTCCATAGCACTTTGTCAACCACCGTATCTATATCCACTCGGATAACAAGGCAGCTCTTATGGCACTAGCCTCGAATTCCTTAATTCAAAGCTGGTGCAAAACTGCGTATCACTACTAAGTTCCCTGGGCGAAAAGAATAGGGTAATTCTAAGATGGGTTCTCGGCCATGAATGAACCTTGAAGTGAACTTGAACCTTGCTGTGGCGTACCAAAAAACCTTGCAAATCTAATGGTCAAAAAAATATGTTTAGAACAATCCGTCAACCACTGAAACAACACGCCAGGTTTGAATCATTCCAAAGCGCTAATCAAGGCTTACGACCGTTAGACTGCCCGTGAGGTCTTATCGCTAAATAGGAACAATCTACGCATACTGGTGAGGGCGCTCACGGGGTATTGTGGCCTAAACAAACACATGTACAACCTCAAGCTCCGGGACACGAAAATGTGCAGTTTCTGCCAAGAGGCAGAGGAAACTCCCCTGTACCTTATGTGCGAGTGTGGCCCGCTGATGCGCAAAAGATACACCCACTTGGGTGGTCATTACCTGAGGAGGTAAATCAATCTGTCGCCAAAAGCCTGTCGAGGGCTTAGCGCAGAACAATAGCAGGTGGCGAGCACAATAAATCAGCAATGGTCACAGTGTTACAAGGCTCATAAAGACCTTAGGAAAGCCCTAACAACAAAATAAAACCACAATTCTGTAAAATGTGTTTAATGATCATACAAATGTTATATAATACAATGTCGATAATTGCATACATTTCCCGCACTCGGAAAAAGACGTATTCTCACGTACAAAATATACGAAAATATTTAAAGATACTTGGTAAGTTAAGAGAATATTTTTGGGACTAGCACAATAAATTAAAATTGCAAAACAATATTTAACACACTTTTATAAACATTTAATTAAAACAATATTAATATTATATGTTAGTCTAAGCATCACAAAATGAAACAAAGAGAACTGAGTTTTTTCGAAGAATAAAATAAAAACAAATTGCGTTTTCTTAGAAAGATACATCACTATATTAGTATAAATAAGAACATCACAGCTTCTTTAGTTAAATTTGAGTTTTTTTTAAATTAATATAAAATCTAAAACGCTGCGACGACGATCCGTTGATACAACTTACGATCGTCATTAATTATTAAGTGTTTGGTATTTCTTATACGTTATTAAAAAAGAAAATTATAAACAATATTACTACGTCTATGTAATATGTGAATGCTGAGATATTCGGAGATTTGAAAATAATTTGTATATTCATAAACCACTGTTATGTTAATAATTTATGAAATTAACGAGTCGTATCTTGCTGATAGAGAGACTTGATTCCTTGTTTACCCTCGTTAATGCCGTAAACGCTGCGAGGGCTTTCGAGGAAAAATTGTAAAATGAGCGATATTAAACGTGAAAATACTAATGGCAGTCTTGATATTTCGCTTACTTCCTCAGATTGTCCTCGAAAAAAGGTTACACGCAAAGGTTTTAAGTCATAATCGGTCATAGGAGACGCTCGAGTCTGGGCGATGCAGATTTTCAAGAGCGTCTCGTTTTAATACTGTCATGGGTACGATTGTAGAGCCTGCTTCGGCCAGGCAATCTTCGCATCGATACGCTTGTAGGCCAGGATGCAATTTCGGCCGCGCTTCTCCGAGAGAAACTCTTCGGGGCAGTCGTTTTCGGTCAGCATCGTTTCTGCGGAAGAAAATAAAATTGTGAGAATGGTGGTAGTTGTTATTATTTATATATATTCCTGACAGGCAGCTTTGCTGATGTGTCCAGATCAGATCTTGTAAAGCTAGCCATAACCAATAATAATAAGCTAGGTGCAATGTGTTCAGGGTTCATTTAAGTATGTTTTTTCGTTTCTTTATTCCACCATAATTTCTAAACGTTCGAACTGATTTAGAAGGATGTCGTATTCTTAGAATCATTATGTCATCCCGAATGTCCAAGGGTACCTTAACTGTCAAATATCAAGTAAATAGTTGTCTGAATGTCCAAATCTCCAAATGTTAATAAATTAATATAATTATAGTGTTTAGTGTTAAATGAAAGGTTAGATTGAGTCCATTACGAATATATATATATATATATATATATATATATATATATATATATATATATATATATATATATATATATATATATATATATATATATATATATATATATATATATATATATATATATATATATATATATATATATATATATATATATATATATATATATATATATATATATATATATATATATATATATATATATATATATATATATATATATATATATATATATATATATATATATATATAATATATATATATATATATATATATATATATATATATATATATATATATATATATATATATATATATATATATATATATATATATATATATATATATATATATATATATATATATATATATATATATATATATATATATATATATATATATGATATGTATTTATATGGATAAATATTTAAACCACACATATTACTAAAAAAACCGTAATTCAAATAATTATAAATACAGTAGTAAACTTTTTTTTTAAATTAATGGACAGACCTTGGACTAATCACTTCAAATGGTAGTTTATTTGAAATGTTCACCACTGTATTTTGCAGAACGTTCTTAAGATAATTAGATTTAGATTTTGAACAGTTGAGTTTTTTGCTGTGATCTCGAAGATTTGTGTTGACGTTGAATTTTTAAATATTCCAACATATCAAAACTTGTCAGAATTTTATATGTCTTTCCCTTCTCTGTTTGAGAGTAGTCAGTTCATATAATTCCCAGCGGCCTTCATGAGTCCTATTTTTCAGGCCCACTGGCATTTTGCTTGCCCTTCGCTGCACCTTTTCCAGGACATCTGCATCTGCATACGTAGGGGTTTTAAACCTTATAGCCATACACAAGAATAGGTCTCACATATGCCTTGTAGATCATTATACACACCTTGGCAGGTGTTGGAAAGCCTTCCTCATCAGACAGACAGCAGATTTGGCTCTTTTAGCGGTTGCAACTATGCGTTTTTTTACCATTTGAGATCATCACTAATTGTTATTCCAAGATCTTTTTGTTGCTTAACTGCTTCTAATTGGGCGTTTGCCAGAGAATATTGTGTGTTTGCGTGGCTTTTTCTGATATGAAGCACTACACATATCTAAGTGTTCAAGGTAATCAACCAATCTTCCGTCCACTCTCTGTTCTTGTCAGGATCCTGCTTAGTAAAAGATTGGTATTTTTTTTGTGTCGTCAGCAAAGTAGCTGCTCTGTAGATGCAAGAGTATTGGTGGTAATTGCATGGTAGTATACGTGGTAATTGTATAACAGAAACAAGGAGTGGGTAAAGCGAGGCTTGAGTAAAGAAAAAAAATAACACTAAGATCAACAAGTTACTGCCTGAGACTTCCCAAGGATAACTTGATGAAGACAGTGGGCCTGATAACTGGGCACTGCTGACAAATATATGCCCATACTAGGGATAGTCGACTACTCCGTTTGCAGGGATCGTCGGATGGGTTGGCTGAGCATGTAATATTTAAGGGAAGTTATGGTAATGACATACAACTAAGTTTGAGGCTCAATCTCACCAAAAGTAAAAACATTGATTATATGTACAAGGTTTTAGATTATTCAATGCCATAGTACGTTTTGGCAACCCTTCTGCGCCTGAGACATGCAGGTGGCGTTGATAGCATTGTCGAGCGAAACTAATAGCAGTTTATTTGGCTATCTGTAATAATACTGATAATGAATAGCTTTTCATACAGGACTGACTGATTTTAAACACTTATTATTTATCCAATGATAACAATAATTACAATTAATTATTAGTGCCATCTATTGCATTGTATATAAGCTGAATACAGAAATAATACAAAGAAATTAAAATGTCATTTATTAGACTATTTTATTAGACATTTATTAGTCATTTATTAGACTATTAGAACATTTAAGTGCCTTATTAATAGTTGCGTAGTAAAATCCTAACTGCCAAAAAGTAGTACGGCATTGAGCAATCTGATACGCTATATAATCAATCCTATAAGTAACAGCTAGCTCTATAATTGAATCGCTTAATTACCAAAGAACAGATGTCCAAGATTTAAAAAAAATAATGATAAAAAACTACAGTTAATACAGGCTTTATCAATGTTGTATTTTTATGCCACTGACATTTACTTTCTTTACACTAAAATACATTTTGTCTTATTCCCCTAGATAAACTTGGAAACCTCTTTTTTGTATCTCCTGTAAAGTTGTATTTTTGGACATAATTTTAAAAAGTACAAACATAATTTAAAAAAAGAGAGTAACAGCATGCGGGTAACGGCTTATTATTAAAATATATGTTTATATTAGTTTTAAATAATGTCTTGTACTTTAATAGGTAAATAAGTGACTATGATGCTGCTGAAGCGTAGATTAGTCATAATAAGATACATTTAAAATTTCTTAGCGCCTGGGTTTTAGCACATGTTCTATTTTTCTAACATTAGTGAACGGCAATCTATGCTTTTATTAGAAGAATGCATAGCTGACTGGCTCACGAGGACATTTAATATCATGTTAGCAATATGACAGATATATACGGACGATTTTTATATATTTCTTTCTAACAAAATAGCTTTGTACGGTATTAATCGCTGTATGGGTGGTAAGGTGTACGCTCACATGTGGCAAGACAGCTGTCCTAAACCTACCACAGCCGGTTCGTAAGTCCGGAATCCACTGCTCATCCCCCAGAAGTGTAAAAAAAAATAGTATTATGATGGGCCCGACTCCGGTCGGTGAATTCCATGGCAGCTCCGTTTGTATTTTATTTTATTTATCCTCCTCTTCTCAACATTGCCGGTTTTGGTTAGTCCAAGCATAATATGGGAGTTTCCTCAGAAATAAAATCCGGAGTATTTTTCTCAACGGTTATATATGTATTTTTAGACGCTGAATCTGATTTTTAACTTTGCAACCTCGCCAGAGGTGGGTTAATTACAGAAATCGTGAAAAACCGCAAAAAAATGCTTTTAATTTTGTTTTTCGCTTTTAATTCACGAATAGAGAATTTTTGGATAACAACTATTTAAAACAAAATTAGAGTAGATAAAATTTCCTACAATTCATATTTATCGACTTAATTCCTCTGATGTGCCAAACTGCTGATAAAGCGCGTTCAAAAATGGTTTTTGTCAATTAGAGAAAAACGCAGAAAATTGCATTTTGAAAGTGCGGTAGACCTGTGATATGGACTTTGTGGCATAAAATGATCATTTTTGAGTGCGCTCTAGCGCTGTTTTGGTACATCGGAGGAATTAAGTCTTTAACTATGAATTGTAGGAAATTGTGTCTAGTCTAATTTTATACTAAATAGTCGTTATCAAAAAACTAAATAAAATGCATTTTTTTTCGTTTTTTTGAGATTCTTGAAGTTAGGTCAACTCTGGTGAGGTCGCAAAGTTAAAAATCGGAGTCAGCGTCTAAAAATACATATAAAACCGTTGAGAAAAAAATACTTCCGGATTTTTTCCAGGAAACGACCAGTTTAGATCTCATATGCTTGGAATATTTTAAGGAGAGAAAATGATTTGCACATATGAGGCTGCTACGGGTGATGCTTGCAATCTCCGTTCATCGTGGATTCTGCGACTGGTATCCTCGTAGTGGAATCTATAGCATCATCGCCATCGGTGGCTATTACGACTGATACTTTCTCTTTATCGATTTTGAAATCGATATCGAGTTATTATCATTGTATCGATGTAATATCATTGTATCGATGTCGAGTTATGTAAATACTAGCAAATGGGCATTTTACTTTGTAACTGTAGCAGAACGGCATTTTTACCTTTCGGCAATATTAGGGAAAGATTTAAATATTTCGAGGTCCTGCAGATCCAAAAAAGTCAGTCCGTCCGTACCCTCCGAGCGAAGCCTAAATTATCCGTCCAATTTTGTCAAAATTCAAGCAGCCGGAAGGTGCAGTTATTGCGGAGAGAGATAAATAAAACTTCGTGTATGTTAAAAGGTGACTGATTTTTAAAATAGACAGAATAACGGGACACGGATTAGGTAGTAAATATGAAAAAACGGTGTTCGTAAATGAAATGTTTTTAATTTTCTTACATTTTTACAGCGATTTATTTTTACTCTCGGAAAGGGGGGATCGGGTACGCGTCTGCCTAAACGCGTCGCCGCACCGCACGGCGGAGGAGACGAACTTACCGCGTCCGTTGGTGAGCGCGACGAGCGCGTAGTCCTGGGGGTTGGTGATGGCGGCGGTGATGGCCACGGCGCGGCAGAGGTCCTTGGTTTTGGCGCCCGGCCGCGAGGGCAGCGCGATCTTGCGCAGCGCGCCGCGGCTCTCGTCCGGCAGCGCCACCACGATCACGGCCCCGCTGCCGGCCGCCAGGCTGCCGGCGCCGCTCCAGCTGCCCCAGGCCGAGCGGCTGCTGCGCAGCTCGGCGCGCTCGTCGCCGCGGAAGCGCTTGAGCACGGCCACGGCGCTGAAGAGCGTGGTGAGGTAGTAGCCGCCCTCGCCGGCCAGCAGCGCGGCCGGCAGCAGCCCGCCCATGAGCTCGGCCTCCAGCTCGGCGCCCACCAGGCGGCAGCGCGCCAACACCCACACCAGCACCGGCAGCAGGTCGTCCGCTCCCACCGCGCACTCCGATTTCATCTGCCCCGAGAGAGTAGACGTTACGTTCGATCGGGGGTCCGCGAAAGGGACTAACGGTCGCCTTTTTTTAATTATATGCATTTCAAAAACTGCATCCTTCGGGCGATGCCTACATTAGTATTGTACGATGATTATTCGTTTAACGACAGCGAGAGAAAGGAATACAATTCATAAGGAAGGAACGAAATCGGTCGAGGGGGCGGCGAATCCGGCGACGAAAAAGGGCGGGCGGATTTGAAAAACTCCAACGCATCTACGAATTCAATCTACCGCGTTGCCTAATGACCGAGGTATACGATCGGTGCATCTTTCCTATTTCTTTCTATCCTTCATTGTGAAGTTTCGCAATGGGCAAATCTACGATCGAACGACGATCTCTCTCAACCGACCCTGCGGTGTTACCCTAAAGTATTCGCCGACCCTGAAGTATTTATATATACTTATGCGCGTAAATGTAAGTCTCGTTATTGCATTTACATCTTGTTATCGATTGACAGAATTGACAATGCGATTACATAAATTTTATACAAACGGAAAATGGCGACTCGGACGACCTAACCGCTACGCCGACGAACCGTACGTCTCCATCGCCGCGTCGGACCATATATCATTCGCAATCACCGATGCGATGACATATACGGAAAATTAGACTTTGACCTTGAGATAAATTTAAGTCACTCAACGACTATGAAAAAACTATGCTCGGAATCTCTCTATAGCATATATGACCAGGAAAGTATAAAACCGCCAACCGACCAAATTAATAAACGTAACTCGGAAGATAAGCAAGTTAAAATGGCAATACGCCAGTCACATATGCCAAAAAACCGACAACCGTTACGTACGAAAGGTCCTCGAATGGAGACTGTGCGATCGAGACACCCGCTAGCCAGGTGGTCTAACCACCAGGACCGGTCGGCAAGACGAGCTTCAAAAGAACCCTATAGCCAGCAGAGACACCGGCCTGATAAATCAAGTCAATCAATGCTCCAGAAGAACTACTAGAAATGCAAAGGTGTACAGATCAAAAAAGCTGGTCAAGAAATGAAGTATGTCATCGAATATATCTATTTAGAACAGACTATCTCATTTCAAAGCAAAGCTTCCGAGGAAACCAACAGAAAAATAAACAACACTTAAAAGAGATTCTGGATGTTGAAACTTACCTTTAAAGGAAAACTTCAACTAAGCTCGATGAGAAGATTATTACATACTTTACTTTTACCATTCTGACCCAAGGATGCTAAACGTGGGTAATGAACCATGGTGCACGAAATCCTTGGCTTCAACATATTCCAAAATAAAAGAAACACTGAGATCAGGACGAAGACAAAAGTGAAAGATTGCGTCAGACATATGGTTGAAATGAAATAGAAATGTGCAGGACATATAACAAGGAGAAGGGCAACCTATGGTGGAAAGCTGCAAAAGATTGGTACCCAAAAGATGGCAAACGATTGAGAGAAAAGCAGCACATGAAATGGGTAGATGCAATAAGTGGCGTAGGCGGTAGAACTTACACAAGAATAGCAAGAGACAAAGAAGATGGGACTGTCTGGAGGAGGCAAATACCTTAGGAGTGGAATTATAATATATTAGGTTTAAGGAAGTGTCAATGTCAAAAAATACGAAGGCAGGTCGTAAATATCATACAGATGGTTTCTACAAACTCCAGCGACTTTACAGCATAGCTCCTTTAAGAGCGTTAGTTAGTGTTTTATCAAAGAGTTTTGGTAGCTTCAAGTTTGGCATATTTCTTTTTCCAGTGAAGAGGAAAAGCTCCGTTATTGAAAACATATTATTGATGGACAGAGTCTCATCATTGCACATTACAGAGTATGTGTGCTCTCAATTTTATTATGGTTATGTCATCTGCATACTTTAATGTATACAAGATGTCCTAGAACTGGACCAACAGACTTTAGGCGGTGATAATTTTGGTCAAGACCTACCTAATTAACAAAACATATGTTCTTCAAAATTTCATAGTTTTTGAGTTATGCTAGATTTTCAAAAAAAACCTCTTTTTCAATCTTTTCACTCTCTTGAGAAAAAAAAACGTTTTTTTTGGTAACTTTTCCAAGAAAATGCTCTTAAATAGTTACACTATCCCTGACTATCTTTCATTCTAAAAAAAAGTACCATAAATTCACTATTATTTATTATTATTGTTTTGTGTTTGCACAAGTTTTTATCACTTAATGTCTTAATTAGGTAGGTCTTGAGCAAAGCTATCACAACCTAAAGTCTTTTGGTCCAGTTCTGAGACTTCCTGTATATGCTGCGATTGTTGAGTCGTAAATGAGTAAGCTATGTTGTTGAGTCGTAAATACCTATTATCTATTTTTTATGATTATTTTAATACTATGTACTCTTTTAAATCTTTTTTGTTATTTTACTAATTTTTATTTATTATAATTAGGTGTGATAATCTTACTCTATTTTTAAGCAATTATGATTATTTAAATAGAACGATTATGGTAATCAATTTTATATTTTCAATTTTCTTTGATTGTCCTGCTTATAAGAATGAATCATAGCTATTAGTGTATACATTCTTTCAATTTTTTCATTTCATTATTTAGATTTTAAATAGGTTCATACATATATTTACAACAATTTAAATGTCCGCCTTAGAACAGGCTATAGCTTAGTTAGATGACATTAAAATAGTACCATTGGCAACAGTTGTTGTTGTTATATCATGTTATAAGTTTTTTGCTACTGGATTTTTGTCTATAATATTTTAATTGTTCATGTTTGTCTATTTAACTGTAGACGATTGTGAATTACAAATTAAGGAAATAAATAAAAATGTTATGTATACTTACGGAATTAAAGATTGCTGAAATGGCCGAAAGTAAGGACTCTAGTTTATCCAGGGGTGAATCAGCCTCTTGCATCTCGATAAAATGCCTCGATATAACCTTGAGGGCTGCCTGCGTCGGCACCGTTGTCGACGGCTACAAAGACACATTCCTTCAGTAAGAGTCAAACAACAGGCACAGATATTGTACGGTTGGACATATATTGTACCTTGACTCCGACTTCGAGAGCAGACTTGCCAAAAGCTTGCTTGATACTGGCTGCGAGGGTTCGTACGTCGGAGGCGTGCCAATCGGCTAGAAGAACGTAGAGATGCGAACGGAGCGGTCTGACAACCAAGCGGTGCATCACTCCTTCCAGGATAGCGTCCAGGTTCAGGAATTCATGGGATTTCAACTGTGAAAAAATAAAAACAATTTTGATTTCCAATTACACATACAGGGTGAGTTTTTAATAAGTGACATCGTTGTAGTGGGTGAATCAGTACTTACGACGAAATAACAGACTTTTGATGAAAATTATAGGAAAAACAAAAAAAAAAGTTTTTTTTTGGATTGTTGAAGTTGCTTTTGTCAAATTTGCAAGTCTTATCTATTAAAGAAAAATTTGAAAAGCTTTGAGCCCACTGCGCCAGGCGGTAGGTAACATAACGCTAATAAACAATATTAGTGAAATTTTACCTACCGCTAGATAGCATTGTGCTCAAAACTTTTTATACTATTTAAAATAAAGCTAATTTTCAAAACAATTTTTATTTGATATTTTCAAAAATTCCTATCAAAATTTGATTAGTTCGCCGTACTGATTCACCCACTAAAAGGATGTCACTAATTAAAAACTCATCCTGTGTATTTTGAAAGAAAGCCTCTAATCGGATTGGAAATAAATTCGTGGGAGAAGTACTATACAGACAAATGGTTACTTTTGAAATTATGAGGGTTTTATATATTAATTTAAATAAGGCTTTATCAAGACAAGGCAATTAAAGTGAGGTTAATTATTTTATTTCATTAAATACATTAGGACAATATTAAAATAACTGCTTAAAAAACCATAAGTTTCTAAATTAAATTTCATATTATAAAAATGAAAAAATACAATCAGATATTTTTCGCAAAATGACCAAAAATATGTCATTGTATGTAAAGGAACGTTATAAATAGCATCAATAGTTCTGTTCCGTCCTCTGCATGCATTTGGAAATTTCGATATTTCGTCTACTACATGCACATACATGTTGACTTTTATTTTCTCAGTAAATATTGTCCTGATGTAGTTGGGGACTTTATCAATCAATATAGAAAAAATAGGTACTTAGATATTTTTAAGTAATTGTTGCTAAAAATGTCTGGTAGGGCTTTTATTACATTAAAATAAAGTAAATGTTGTTAGCACCTTAATAGATCATAAGCTTTATTGCATTGAGAGTATAAATTCATAACTGTGAGAAATGTATATAAACTAGGCACCTTTAGTCTTTCTTTTTCGACCTCCTTCTCAAATTCTCTTTCGCCATGTTTCACGAGGTAGTTTTTCATGCCAGACATGAATTGTCTCATGTTCCTCATTACAATCTGTAAGTAATTAAAACAAATTTAATAATAATTAATATTACACACACACATGTTCTCGTTCAAGTTTCGTGTCTTCTCTGCATTTAGAAAGATTGGAATTAGAAGAAGGGCTTAAAGATTGACACAAACCTATAAACCTACCTGCCTATGAAATAATGGATTGACAATGCTGTAATTGGTACTCTTGACAATGTTTTTCCAAGAGTGCCAATTTCCAAATTGTTATCTTAAATCTTGTTCCAAATCTAAACAAAGGAAAGCACCCCTTAAATGTCTTTAAGTTACCCATTATCAGAGTTTTTATTCTTGTCGAATAGGTAGCCTGAGAAAGACAAATAGATATATAGAAAACTCTTTATTGTGCATAACTTAAAATCTGTTTACAAGGGCGAACTTCCCGATCTATTCTTTCTTTTTCAAATGTCATCTACACAAAAGGACATCCAAAGGAATTAATACAACCAAAAAATGTTTGATCCTAACTAGTACCAAAAAAGTGGTTTCTGGTTTTCTATGTTGGTTATTTCTAGGGGAGAAACTCTAGAATCCGTCGAAAAAATAAAATAATGTTCTATTATTGTCTATTGAAATTCAGCATGTGTACGTAATGTATTTACGTTGAAATAAAAAAAAACATTATTGCAGAGGGTATCCTGACGTGCCCTAAGTGTACTCGCATTCTTGACACCAATATTGGTTACTTTAGTCTTTTGCGGGCGCACGAGAGGGTGGAGCAACGAGAAGCTCCTGACTGAACCATGAAACGTTGTGGTCATCATCATCATGACTGTTCCATGCTTCGTTCTCCAGCACGATCTCCAAGGAAAGGTAAGTGGAAAAGTAATGTCGGTTTCAGACCTTCATTCATGGTTAAAGACTACTTCAATTTCTAATGTTGCAAGCTGCTGAACACAAGGTTAAGGTTAAACTTGCCCCTATGATGACCAACCTTCGACCAGAAGGGAGCTTCAAGAAAAAGAATGAAAGTATCTGACCTGTGGGCATATTTCCTTGCTGTCACGCGTACAGGAGATGAAGTTGTCGATGTTCTGGGCGAAGGTCGTACTCTTGTCTGCAGCGAGGTGGAGGGCGTAAGCTCTGACGGCAGCTCCTGGGGATTCCCGGTCGTTGCGGCAACCACGCAAGGCTTGTATGCGAGGTGGTGCTGAGGACAACGACAAAAATCTTATTAATATGAATCTTATTACAATGATGAAGCGACATACAATGCGTCTCTGTTATAGGTATTGGCTATTATAAGCGCTATAATCATATAGATATACGTATTTGAAGTCGAATTTAAAATAATCAAACTAGTAATATAATATAAATAATAAAATATAATATAAGTAATATAATATAAATAATAAAATAATAAAATTTAAGATAATCAGACTAGATATACGTATTTGAAGTAGAATTTAAAACTTTTGATATCTTTCATCGATTTTATAGGCTATAATAATCGCAATTTTCAGGTTAGTTTAGGTTAAGCTCGTAAACCACTGAAGATATTAAGAAATGACTAATAATAAAGTTAAAGGCGTTATTCTCAGGACTTTAATAAGACATTTTCTTTTCCATTCTAGCATTAATAATAACGGAGCCATGATATATTAAATTGTCAGATTATAACATTTTTAATTCAAACCTTGCTTAAAATCTCGAAAGGTGATGTAGGCTAGAGTTGTAGTCAATTCCCTCATAATTCTGCCACGTTTATGTATTTTTCCCGGACCGGTTTAAAGTCTGAGTATTTCAAATTGATAAATATCTGAATTAAATTAATATATATCCTAATTGGTCGATTGTTAGATAGTTTCTGAGATAAGTGGTTACAGATATGCACGCACACAGATATTTTCCAGAAATATTTTTTTTTTGATTCCCAGGATCTCAAAAGGAGGATCTCGAATTCCAAAATTTTGCTTGAAAACAAGACTTTCGCTATAGTAATTTAGTATGTTTTTTTAATATATCATGACAAATAATAATGTGTAATAAGTTATCTTTGATTGACTTTTTAGTTTTAATTGAGTACCTATCTAATGCGTATATTATAGCTGCGCCCAGCGGTTTCACCCGCGTGGTGATGGAAAATTGTGATAATGATGATAGAAAACCATATATCCTTATAAATTATAGCCTATGTGTTATTCTGATGTGTAAGCTATATTATTGAAAAGTTTCATCAAAATCCATTCAGTAGTTTTTGCGTGAAAGAGTAACAACCATCCATACATACATACAAACTTTCGCGTTTATAATATTAGTAGGATTACTCTTCATAAGCCTTTGGTGTCGATTTTTAGAATTATTTTAATCTTAAGCTGCTATCTACTAAAACATTATATCGATTCCGTAATGACTGGATTTGTTCTTTGGATCGTATAAACAAATTAAGTAATATCATGTGCCCAAAGTACTAAAGTATTGCATACTAATGTCTAAATAAGTATGTATAAGGTTTAGAAGACAATAAACGATATGATCTGATTTGACTGAAATTATCAATGCAACCCTTGTAAAGTATGCGTTAAGTTTCTCAATATCAGACAAACGCTTTCTAGGATGTGTGTTTTATAATTGTACTACGATGACTGTTTATTTAATTAAAAAAAATAATAACTCGCTTAGATACATTATTGACAAGCCGTGGCTACCTTTATCGCAATACACGCTTCATTTGACAGGTATAATTATCGTATTTTAACCTTTTGCATATTTGCAAACTGCAACAACCGGTAACCAGTGTCATTTTTTATTATATCGTTTATCTAGTATATGTACCACTACACTGTATGATTAGGCTAGTCGCAAGATATTGTCACGTGGCAATAAGATCGCCTTTCTTAAATTTTAAATTTTTAAGTGTAAATAAAATGGATTTATTATTATTATCTAGTGTAAAACTGTCCTAAACAAAAACAAAATAAAATCATTTCTAAATCGAAAATGGGGTTTTCTGACATGGTCTTTCGAATGCAAGTATCCTAAACGACGACAAAAAATAGTTTTCAACGAAAGATAGTTTAACACGAGATAGACGATATGTTAGTAATCTTAAAATTATGGCATGTATTTATCTTTATACACTAGATAGGAATGCTAAATCGTATATTTATACTGACTGGGTAAAAAAGTTCTTTCCCGATTTATACCTGAAATATATTATTATATATAAAGTGATTAAAAAAATGCAAATTCAAGATTATTTCTTGCATTTTTCAAATTACAATAATTTTTACAATAGGCCATCACAAGACATCGTTTTTTGAGATGTCATGAATCGTACATTGTTCCCGTAAAAAATAATCGATTCACGAAACTGCAATCAAACTCTTAAGCCGAAACAATTTTTGTGGGCATATTTAGAAAACTATTTCGAAATATTAGTTACGTTTATATTCTTTAACCTTTAACTCGGACAGAGAAATAGTATTTCATTATTTAATGAACTTAAATAGAACTGGTTTTAAGTACCGAACCAAAAGCGATAATAATATTAACATAGTTTTGTTTGTTTGATTATTTTTATGATTATCAATGTTATTCTTAAATAGTTTTGTAAACAGTCGCCTAATAATTATTACAGTTAAGCGTGAGAAAGATCGGGCGGTTGAAGTTCAATTCTGTGACTTATCAGTAAAATGTTTCCTCTGTCGCCGGAAGTTTGTAAAGTCTACATTCCTAAGACAGTCCATTTATCGCTTCGCTCCTCCCAACTTGCGCTGACTCGCGGAGACGTCGAATTTGGCGAAGTTATAAGGATGTTGTGTGATTATAAATATAAAAATTACAGAGATGACATAACAAACATGAAAAGCGGTTTGCGAAATATTGACGTATACTGCGAGCCAGCATAGGGAGCAAGGATCGAAACGATAGATGCTCTTTGTCTATCATCGTCTAGCCGGCTTGGTCGACCTACAGTTGTGCCCGCGGTTTCGCTTAAACAAGAAAGAAAAAAAGAAATTTCGAAGAAGAAACTAGATATACTTATTTTGAAATAATATGTTCCAACTTTTTAATTTTGAGATATTTAAGGGGCTTGGTTTGGAATGCCAAAAAACATATTTTTGACTTAAAGTTGAAATATGTTCATGAATCTTTTTTATATCAATTTGATTAACATTTGAAAAATAGATTTTTTTTGCAATAGTAAAAAAAAACTATTTTTGAGGTTTGTTTTTTTTTTGCAAATTGCAAATGTTTCCACCGCTGCAGAAATGACGGTATCTGTTTGCGCCGGTAATAGCGAGCGTTATTTTGCCTGAAACAAAAAACGTAAGCTATGATATTAATTTTTACTTGCGTATTTTCTAGATGAACTAAAAATTAACAAAAACTTATTATTGTTGTAATTTTTCAAGGATTTAAAGAAATAAAATCGATTTTCGCCCCAAACTTTTGTGTTTAAGTAGTAATATATATATATATATATATATATATATATATATATATATATATATATATATATATATATATATATATATATATATATATATATATATATATATATATATATATATATATATATATATATATATATATATATATATATATATATATATATATATATATATGCTGCGATATAAGAAGCTGCGATCAATATTCAGCTGAAAACTTAAAACGTCACGATGTAAGTGGCTTTTATAATTATTTACTTTATAATCATCTTATTGATCAATTCTAAAAAGAATATATACACAAAACTATCAAATATTTCAAAATATTGAATTTTTACATATTTTATGTTATGTTATGTTTCGTTCATTGTAAATAATCCATTTAGGTTAAAGGTAATCTTTCCAACTAATAGGAAAGAGCTGACTGCTTCCTTTCATTGATGTGAGGGCATGTCACGCTTTTAGTTTTAAGTTTTCAGCTGAATATTGATCGCAGCTTCTTTATATCGCACCTTTAGAAAATAAAAAAAACGAAATTCGAAATTTTAAATTCTTCCATCTGTCAAGTAGCTCGTCTTGTCTTGTTATTTCCCTTGAAATAATAGGAAATTAAGTGAGTTTACGTATAAAGAAGGATTGTAGCTTAATTTTTGAGATAATTGGATGAAGGGTGAGCGTTACTAGTTGTAAAATGGGCCCAACTTAAACCTACTCCTGTTTCCGCAAGTGAGAGGCATTCATCATTCTCGTTAACACCTAAAGCATTCCCGAATCCGATCAAGGGAATCCTTCGTCACGATGTAAGTGGCTTTTATAATTATTTACTTTATAATCATCTTATTGATCAATTCTAAAAAGAATATATACACAAAACTATCAAATATTTCTATATATATATATATATATATATATATATATATATATCTATATATATATATATATATATATATATATATATATATATATATATATATATATATATATATATATATATATATATATATATATATATATATATATATATATATATATATATATATATATATATATATATATATATATATATATATATATATATATATATATATATATATATATATATATATATATATATATATATATATATATATATTAACATCTTCTGATTTTTGTACTTCATATAGAGGAGAATTAAATAATCTTTCAATTTGTTTTTGAGAGTATTTTTATCAAGTAGTATAATAACTTTTTATCAAGTAGTTAATACTACTAGATTCATCAAGTAGTATTTTTTTAATCACCGGCGCAGAACAGAATCACCGGCGCAGAAGTTTTCTAGAACAGTAGTAAGTTTTTTTTACACTTACAGCAGGGAGTTAATGGGCCCTTGCTGAGTTGGCCACGAAGACCCATTCTGTTCAGGGTTGGTCAAACTCAAGGGTCAACACCTATCCGACGTCCTCCATGCATGGAGAGCGAGCCTGGGTAGGACTCTGGCCTTATGGTTAGTTTCCCCTGGGAATCAACCTTCTGGCGCTCCTGGCCGGTCTGCGCACCGTGCGGCATAAGCCAATCGATTGCCCACTCTGACTAACAGTCGGGGGAGTCTGGAAGCAGTACTTTTTCCTATAGAGCGGGGGTGGTTGCGGACCTTACGGCGACTGCTCTTAAAACGACTATCGGCTACCCGATCCTGGGTAAACAGCCGGGCAAAGGACGCTGAGGTTCGCGATAGATTCGGTATACACCGTTTCACCGCTTCGTAAGGGAGAGGACCGCGCAAGCGACCTCGAACTCGTAACCAATCGAGAGACTGGAGTAATCTGGTCACAATTGGAAGTAAGGGCGTGAGTGTCGGCCCGCCAGGTAACAGTCCTGGCTATCTCGCGGTTAAGGCGTTGGCATCTTACGGGCTTGTGACGTAGCTAGATGGTGGACTGTTTTGTTCCAAGTCTTCTACGCTCACTCCAGGGAGATAGAACGACTAATCGTTAAAACTTCCTGAGGTGACGGGCTCGCCCGCTGTAGTCGACAACCCTATCAGCGATTCCAGAGGTAAAAGATTCAGGAATAGATTTCAATTTAAAGTTAAAAAAAACATGAAAAACATGTTTTTTTGGCTGCCTAAGCCAGGCTCCCTAAAAATCGGTTTCTGTTAAAATCGCTAAAGATCAAAGGTATACGTAGCGTTGTTTGTATTTAGCACTTAGCTCAGTTCAGTATACTGTGCATCCATGTGCAATGACGACCCATGTAAAAGATAAGTTATCATTTTATATTCTTTCAATTTTATCTCACGTGGATTCGACCGAAAATGGAGCGTTTTATTGACCAGGAAGTGAAGAGGTGTTAAATAAGAGATAAAAATAATTTGCAAAAAACAGTTGACTCTTTGTGTTAGGTAATTTATGAGTTTAATAATTTATTGCCTCCAGGCGAGGTATTAAATTTGCTCTTGTTTAGATTGTTCAATTAAAGCTTGATACTTGTGTTTGACATAATTATTATATATATCTAAGTACTTACATACGCATAGATCATTGTGAAAACACGTGCCGATAATTACACTGAAAAAAACTGCATCGATCAAACAACACGTAAATACAAAATCACTGAAGCAAATAGGTCTTTCAGGAAGGGTAAAACCATAAACATAATATCTCATAATCAATACAAAAGGTATAATTACAAATGTTTTACTAAAAATGTCAGCTAATTTGAAAATTTAGATAAAATAAGCCAAAATGACCCTTTCTCTGAAGAAACCATTGCAATGGGACACCAGTTGCTCGATGCCATCGCAGGGGAAAGGCAGAACAAATGGCACGACATTTGTCCTTTATCCTATCATCGGCATCGCTCCCCCTGCAATACGCCGCAATGTCCTGGCTGATTCAGAACGCCTAAAGGTGACAGATGACCCAAGACACCCACTTTATGGACAGGAGTCACACTACAAACGCCTCAAATCGCGAAACTCGTTCATGAGCTGAACACATCCGCTCTATTGGAGTCAATCATCGAATCGCATAACTCAATGGAGAAATTTACTTGGCGAGGATGCTAATGAACATATAGCACCAGGGTCCCATCTCCCCTACACCACCTGGCGCACTCTCAACAGACTGAGGGTGGGTGTGACAGTGACAAGATGTCGGGCTAATCTCGTTCGCTGGGGCTACAAAGAGAACCCTATCCCCACCAGGATCTACAAGAAGCAAACCTACGCTGCTACGGACGTTTGTCACAATTTACGGGGCGATTTCGTAAAATTTTCCAAAGACAAGCAGACGAATTTTGTAGCCTAATACTTAGTATTGTCTGAATAAGTCTCAGTATGAATAATATTATTGTTATGTGTTATCATGATGAAATGTCTACCGAAAGAATGAACAAAGAAAAATAAAGTAACGAATTATTTGAATACTTGATTACAAGGCCTTTCTGATAACATGTCTGCAGCTTTTCTGTTTTTATCAGTTCATCTGAAATTTAATTCTGATTTTGCTAAAATAAATATTTATGACAAGCTATTGGTAAGTCACAAGCTATTGATGAGAAACCTCATGTGCAAACTGCCCAAAATTAAGTATTTATTATTGCACCAGAGTGTCAGAGGTATAGGTTTTTGTAATAACGTATAAAGTACCGCTACTAAATACCGGTAAATACCGATTACAGTATAATATTTTTAGTTTGTAAGCACTTAGCAAAATTGATTGTATTTCATAACAATGAAAACGATCGAATTGGATAACCCGTTAGGTTAGAGAGATTACACTTTTGATTGTTTCAGCGACGATGTAATTATTTGCAATAAATACTGCACATGAAAGAAAGTTACGAAGTAGTTAATTTGTTTTTAATTATTTACGTAATTACGCATAAAGATTACAATAACAATACGAAAGCGAAATTTAATTTAAGACCTGACGTATCAATATTGTGAATAAAATGCTAAATATTCATGACCGCATTTCCCGTACTTTCCAAGACTATATAAACAAATATAACTATATAACAAGTTATTTAAACACATGCATCTCTAATCAAACGTAGGATTATGCATGGGGTCACGGTTACGCGTTTGATATATGCTGATTCCTGCTGATAAGTGTGTGTAGATAATTAAATTGAAATATTATGACTTTCTCTCGATCGTGCTATGTATAGTATAGATTCGGCTGCTGTGTCTAAACTATGTTATTGAAAAAGTTTTTATGAAGAATATGTAGCAATTGTATCTTCTTTCTGTATGCGTGTCCATGGGTGGGCTACCCACCTTGAATTTCGTGGACCAGGCCCCAAATAGCTCACTGGAAAACTGTGGATAATATGATCCAACAAAATCCATGACACTTGCAAGACTATTACTGTAGGATGAGGCAACCTAAGTTCAGCGAGGCTGTCGTAGCTTACTTGGCGACTTCGAAATAGGTATACACTCATAATATACATATATGAAGAGTTAGAAACGACAGATCGAAAATGAGAAATAGCCATAAACTATAATATAAATACCTATATCCTATCCCTCTCCTTTTCTATCCTAGTGATAGTTCGATGGTAATTTGATTTAATTCAGTTCAATTTTGATAAATATTGTATAAGCCTAGATAGATGAGATAACATTGACTTACTGGTAAGCTTTCTGCGGACTGCCCAGGCGATTCGCCTGAAGAAACGTGCGATTTTCTCCATTAAATGTTTGAGCTGTTTTTTTTTCGTTTCAGATGCTTCCTTTGCTGAGTCGATTTTTCCTTTGAGCTTCTTCGGCTTTAGAGTCTCATAAGCTTCAACGACAGGCACATCGAAGCGGATGAGGATGGTCTCCTGCTCTGACAGACCGAAGTAGCGCTCGAGGGAGTCTCCGGACATCTTCGGCGGAGATTCGTCGAGCGGCTCCAGCGGCGCGCACGGCACGCCCACGTAGACGTCCTCGACGAAGAAGTTGGTCTCGACTTCCGGGAGACAGTCTTCGCGCGGTGGGATTTCGCTCTCGTCGATGATGTCCCACTCATCGAAGAAATCGCACTCTTCGATCTTCCTGGAGCGGTCGAGCAGGCGATCGAGCGCGAGCGCCTGCGAGCGCAGGTTGTCCAGGACGAGGTTGCGCGCGCGCATCCTGCCCGCGCGCTCGCAGTCCTCCAGCGGCCCATCGATCGGATCGATCGTCTCTCTCGCGCACCGACGGCTGAACAGCTTTCTGAACCACTTCATGGCTGATGTCGCGGCGGTTCTTTCCCGCCTGAACGAAGGTCTTGAAGCTGAAGAATCTCATTCACGGAGGGGCGACCCGAACGCGACACGCGAGCGACCGAAGCGACTCGCGACTGGCGGCTGACTGAAGCGTCGAGCGGCTGAAGCGTCCGAGCAGAGGGACAGCCAGTACGGCACTGAAGCCGACTGACGCCCAACCAAGATGCTCTAATAACGGAACTGGTCGTCCTCCCGCCATTTATACGTTCCAATCCTCCCTTAATCGCCTTTTACGTAACCTCCGCTAACAGTAATCTCTCATTAAGAGGAAAAATACCATTTTAATACTACGATTACAATAATACGTTTTATTTGCAGATAATTATTATTATATATATATATTAATAGTATATCATACCATATTTTTATTTATTTTAGTTCATATTTTTTAGCAGTGATTTTATAATTGTATTTATATATTAAAAAAAATTATAAATATGTTTATACCATATATCATTTATTATTTATTGATATCGTATTTACGTATATGTGTATTTGCCATATTGTATTACCTACAATGTATTATTCGTACAAATTTAGTGTTTTGATTTGTATTATAATGTTATTTATTTATAATTATATATTATTCAATCTTAAAATAATAATATAATTTTTTTTAAATTAAGTACATTCATTTATTATAAAAATAAAAAGTTTTTTCAAGTTAATTAGGCTAATTGTTACATAAGTTGTATTACTTATTTTAATTACTCTGACCCGCCTAGATACGGGACAGTTTAGTCCTAGTTAGGTGGGCAATGAGCATTAGCTGCATTTCGGTGTTCAATTTTTCCTAGTTACTTATAACATTGATAACAATGGGGCTAAATGTACAAAAATAAAATAAATAAAGTATTAAACCATAAAAAAAAAAAAATTAAACAAAATAATTATTTTACATGAAAACTCTAGAAGTGCATTCTTCAAGATGAAATCGATATTTTGCTGAATAAAGATCAACCGAAATTTGAATATCATACTTTTAAAATGCTACTTATTATCTTAATATTTGTATGTGATTAAAAGTTGTTTTCTTATGCAGAAGAAAGCTTTAAAGCTCGAATTCTTAAGGACCGGTGACAGACAAAAGCCACTTCCCGTTATAGTAATATTAGCATTCTTACAGACGATTCTGCTATAACTGATATATGGATAGTTAGCTAAAGACCCAAGGTGCGACGCAAACAAACGTTTACACTGTAATATCGTTCATATATATGTGAGACCTCGTATGCGCCAAAAACTCGAATTGTGCATTTTTTATTGTTGTTGGTGTAAATCATGATCATGCTCCAGGTCGTTGTGTCCATGTCCTGATCGCTCAAATTGCTTACTTTCTTGTAATTCCCATTGCAGTGGCATCTTTATTTTTATTTTTTTATTTTATAAAATAAACCAATTGGTAGGAATCCCTACTCTTGGCATGGTCAAATTCTTTTTACAAGATAATGGAGACAGAGGAGATCTCATAGAGACATACAAAATACTGAGGCAACACTACGACTGCCCAGAGTTGGAAAGCATGTTTGTGTTCAATTCAAACCATCACTTAAGAGGTCACAGCCTGAAACTCAACGTTACAAGCTTTTCAACTGAAACAAGGAAGCACTTCTTGACAAACATAATCGTGAACAGCTGGAATAAACTGCCCGAGGTAGTTATTGAAGCACCAACCATAAACGCATTCAAAAATAGGATTGATATATATTTAAAAAATAATATATATAAGAAAAAAAAAAGGAAACAGCAGCACCAGTAAATTTCATAGATATGAACACATCAGCGTTAAGATGCTAGTTCATCAATAAATAATAATAATAATAATAATAATGTGTTATACCTTATGAGGTATAATTATTTTTTAAACAGATTGCCAATTTTTTTCAAAAGGAAAAAACTATTATTAAATAAATTTACAATAAAAATATAAGGTCTTCGCAAAAACTATTTCGAGTGCTAAAATACCTAAGTAGGTATGTATAGATGAAAAATACAAATAGTCAAAATATAAAAACGAATAGTCAGTTATAAAATAGTCAAATTAGAAATATTACAATTATAAAATTACAACAATAGAAATGTCGCCATAGAAAATAGTCAATACAAATTTTATTAATATAATCCATCTCCGATTGTCAAAATGATTGGAAGAAAAAAAATTAAAAATACATATATTGTATTATAATACAAAGAATCAAGAAAGATTAGGAAATTTAATACTGTCAAAGTAACTAATAAAATAAATTGGGTTCTTAATAAGAATGTCCTGGATCCTTTTCTTAAAATGAACGTCTCCAAGACCCCTGACGCACAATGGAATCTTGTTATAAAAAAAGTTGGACTGGTACAGGAAACTATTTCTAACCTTATTCAGTCGTACTTTCTAAGGACGCAAGTCTTGTTTGTTCCGGGTGTTATGCGAATGAATATCCGTTTATTTTTCTCGTAGGCATGAGTTGGTGATTTTATTTGGTAATACCCTTACGTGGTTAGTAGTTATTCCTCACAAACAAGGTAACTCATTGACAGTTTTAGTACAGTAAAGTACAGGTTTAGTACAGTTTATTACAGTAAACTAATAAAAAATTAAAAAAACATCTCGTGAATGACGATATTCAGTTTTTTTCATGCCCTGAACAGTTTGCTTGTTGGCAAGTTCGAGGTCTCACATGCGATATGTTCGCGACGATAATAATATGTTCTATGTACAGAGAAACGCATGGACGAAATTTGGCACAAAAATCAAAAAGGCTTTCCCATTGAGGATCTTAATAATTGGCATAGAGATATAAAATGAAAACTATTTCGTTAATCTCAAAATCGAAGTGTTAAATAGCACTAAACAAATTGGAAACATGTCGAAGTATACAAGTTTTCTTACTAAAATTCGGCAAAAAACCGGGTTTTCCTTTTCTGCAATACAGTACAATACAATACACTTTTATTCTACTCCAGTAGGTAGGCATCCTTCTTGTACGTGTCATTGCGTCTAATATTGGTGATAGTTGTGACTATATACATTATTAGGGTAATTTATAATCGGTATAAAAATAAAATAAAATCAATAATTAGAAAATAATGTTATAATGAAAATTGATTATTAAATAAAGAGAGCTTATGTCTGTAACCATAACTATCATAGTAATAGTGTGGTAGTCATGAAAATAGGTAATCGTAAACTAAAAATGTAAAAATTTTAATTAATGGTCAAATCCAGTATTATAGTCTTCGTCGACAAAAACAAAAATTACGCTTTTTGGAAAATGTCAACTATCAGGATATTTTCCTTTATTTTACAGCATGATGCTCTATACTCTGATCTTGTTTTAAGATTTTTGTTGAAATTTACTGAAAAACAAACGAGTATTGAAATATTACCAACCCTTTTAGAGGATTAATCAACTTAACGTGTTATAAATTAGCACTTAGCACCTAGTACCTATGTAGGTATCTAGCACCCTAGCACCTAGCATCTAGCACCTAGCACCTAGCACTTAGATATGATATCTTAAAAATTGGAATCCTAAAATCGCTAATAGTCAGTAATTTTGGCTTTTTTTTACGATATTTTTCTACGTAGTTTTCATAATATATAGAAGACTAATAATTAAAACTTTGACCACATGAAACATGAGACCTTTATTTACCTATTTGTATGATATTTGTAGTTTGAACATTTAAAATTATACATTTTATTATGATTATGCGATATGTTGTTTAGGGTGTCGCTTTAGTAATAAAAACTAGTAAACTTCGAAAGGTTTCCAATTTGTTTTTAGGCTATTTAAATTAATTAACCTATCTATCTTTTATCATTTCTAAAACTGCCAATATCACCCTCACTGGAAGGGCCTTTTTCCTGTCACTGGCCCTTAAATAAATCGATTTTTGCTGTTTTATTTTATCAGGTAATATTATCAGAAAATCGACACATTCTGCGAGTTTTTTATTATTATTTGCTTCTTGTAGTTTATTGACCGTGTGTTAAACTCGCTGGATTAAATTACACGACTATTTGTTTTACTAACAACTGTTCAAGTAAAGGGTTAACATTCTGAGAGCTCAGATGAGTTCGCTGTCAATCCTGCAGTTGATGGTGATGTTGACCTCCTAGCCGGTTTCGAATACAGCGTCTACAGTGTTTCATTGTTCAGTAGGAGCATATGTCTCGCTGAACTTACCCCCCCTACACATTCAATCAAAACAGGTGGTGAAAGCCAGTATGTACAGGCTGTCTGCCTGGGAGAAGACAAACGGGAGCACTAAGATCAATTCTTGACTCAGTCAGTGAAACTCCAACACTCAACATGGTATCAGACACCATGCTTCCATTCCAAAACTTTGGAAAACTCTTTACAGTGGAACTGCCGCTGACGACTGCCGCTGACACTGGAACTGACGACTGGCAAAAAGCAACTGTACTGGGAGGCCGTGCACAGTAAATCAGCAATGGCCGCAGTGTTTGTTACAAGGTTCATAAACACCTTACGAAAGCCCTACACAACAAATAAAAAAGGAGCATCTCATTGCTCAGCCTTGTGCGCCCCCATGTGACTGACGTGCCCAATCTTGGTGTGAAGAATGGCAGGACGCTTGTATCACGCCAGACTACCGCCGCAGCAACTATGATGCCTTCAGAACAATAAAGCGATTTCGACCTTCGAAATCCCCAACATTCGTCTATATTTCATCGATTATATCGGTGCTGGAGAATGGATCAGTAATTTGAAATCAGCTTTACGGTGTTGACGGCGATAGAATTGAACGAGTTCAAAAGAAATTTACTGGCATGCTGTCGAACTCGCATGCATATACCTGTCGCTGTCAAACCTATATACTTGGCTTATTTCGCGGTTATTTGTTACCAGGTGGGTAATTAAATAACAAGTAAATATATAAAAAAGAATAAAAAACACAACTGCCGTTATGGAAAGTTAAATATTGTATATATAATTATTTTTATTACGGTTTTTTATGAAATGTTTGTGATGTATGTGCTAATCCATATAGATACATGTATATTTCCGGAATGTAGTCAATCAGACCTTTAATTTGACACTAAACATTTGACATTTAGACATTTGACATTTAGACAACTGCTTACTTGACAATTGGACAGCTAAGGTACTCTATGACATTACGATTCTAACAACAGGTGGAATAAAGAAACGGAAAACATATAAAGATGACGCTGAACACATTATACTTTTTTTGTTGGGCAGTAGTCAATAAAATATCGTGGGCTTCGGGCCTCGCAATGACGGTTCCGACGATTTGCAACCACCATTTTGGACGCGAAATCCAATTTCAGGTAGCGATTCGCCCGATAACAGTAGATCCTTTATTTTGAAATCGAATGGATCTTGGGATCTTTGCCCTTATTATAGTCAGTGTGTTAGTTGACCAACCTAACACATGGCTTAACTCCTATCCAACAGCCTCCGAAGACGGAAACCTCGGGCGGCTCAGAGAGGTTGTGCAGTTTGTGCAACCGGCGAATTGTTGGAGGCGTCTGGAAAAGTAGGTTTCCTAAGAAGCGAGATAGATGTTAACCTGTCCTTAGAAATAGCCTGTTAGCCAACCGATTGCGAGTGACGGTCGTTTACGAAATTTATCAGAGCTCGTACTTTGGACGCAAATAATAACCAAACAAATAACAAGTAAAAGTGCTAATTAGGATTCTAGAAAGCTTTCCGCGTATAGCTTAAACAGGACAGCTTAAGTGGTTTAATACGAGATTGGTATTTCCCAAGGCTTGTGTACCGAATAATACCTAATACCTAACAGGGTACCTAATGAAATATACTATTTTTAAATTTCATAGGATTGGCCTGAAGTTGAAGCACTTAATCCAAAATCAGGTCGTATGACGATTCCAAATGGCAGTATTGACTTCTAGCGTGCTCTTCAATACCGAGTCATACAGCAAGCTCATGATGTTCACATCGCTGAACCATTTCAGATTATAAAAAAAGCCTTTGAAGCTGACGTCATGGCCACCTTTCATTTTATTTATTTTTTAGATTATGGACGTTTTAGAACAGAATACCGATCGTCATAGCTCGTACCGAGATATTCTCGAACGAAGATATTAAGGAACAGAATGTGTATCACACAAAAATTGTGTATAGGTACTTTATTTACTTTTTACAAAACAATTTACAGACTTATATAACACATTGTTTTGATTTCATTTTACATCGTAATAAAAAAGTACTAATGTCACAGTACAATGTAAAAAAGTACAATGTACAAAAACCAGGTAAGAGCTGTGATTTAACATTTAACCCTTCGGCTACGTAACGAACAAATTTGGTTGCACATCAGAACACTCGTGACTACGTAAAGATTAATATTGGCGGCTTGCTCCCGGAGCGCACAGTAATATTATTTTCTAATTCGAACGCATCCTAAAATCTATACCAAATATCTCATTATTACCATAGATACATAGACGGTCGCTAGAATAATTTAGCGCGTCATTTCGCGGATATTTCTGGTAAAATTCCGTTGTCGAACATCATATTTTTTTTTCGAGAAATCATCAAAAGTTTTATTGATTTTTATGAGCTAATATCTGAATATTTTTGTATGTAAATAAGCAAAACGAAATATTACCTTTGATAGAGAATCTAATATAGATCACGATAGTATGTATAATTTCTAAATAGGGTTCCGTATTTTTTCCGTAAGACAAGTACAAGTTAGATATGCCGAGTTTTTTTCACTTTTTCGACTTTCTCATATTTATTCATAATTATCTAATCGTTTTACAGAATAAGATTTCAATATTCTATATACGAAATTTCAATACGATCATTGCACATTTATTATTTTTATGATTGCTATAGTAATTCCATAGTTATATTACTTTTTGCCGAGGAGCGCGGCAATATTGCATGAAATTCCAATAAAAGTCCGGTCTGCCATGAAATTATGCCGCTACTCGAAGGGTTAAATGCCAAAATACTAACAAAACGATAAATTGTACCATATACTTGAATGCCTTAGTAGTCAAAAGTAGATTTAAGTTCTGCACCTCTCAAGCTTGATTTCAAAGCCTTTGCGAGGTATAGAGACTTATCTATATAAGTTTAAATCTAGTACTGTCGACAACGGCATCGTATTCAGGTGTTGGTCAGGGTTTGTCACCAGTCATCTATTTGATATTAGTGCGAGACGATGACTCCATCAAGACTTCATGTGATTTAGTACGAGTGTAGTTAATCGGCTCGAGGAAAAAAATGGGCCAGTATAGTCTACGAAATAGTATTTGACAAAAGTGTCATTAAAATGTCATAAAATAAACAGTGATTCCCAACAACTAGTTACCGTTTATTTTACTATGGAGATCGATTCTACCTGCGTGGAACACTTTAACAAACGCTTTAAAGGCACAAACTGACCGCTGCACCGGGTTCGATCGTAACATCTTGAACTTTATACCACCAACGATCAGAGTAAATATTGCAGTATAGGTACCGGTTATACAGTATACGTATTGGGTTTGTTTTACTCCTGTGTTGGTTTTGTGAACTTTTATACATTTATTTCTTAGTCTTAATACTTCCATCACATGTTCGACTTATTGGTTTTGTTTTACTACTGTGTTCTTTTTGTGAACTTTTTTACTTTTAGTTCTGAGTCTTAAGAGGCCTATTACAAAATAGCGTAGGTATTCTTTTAAAATGAGTTTAAAAAATGAACGCATTTTTTTTTGGATGTAACTATAAAAGATAGGATAAATAAATAAAAAAATAAATAAATAACTATTCAACCCTGGGAGAAAACCGCGGCACTGAGCGCTCTTCTCTTGCGCAAGCAAATATATACACAATTTCTAATTGTTTTTTGCAGTGTTTTCTCCTTTCTAATGACAATAATTTATATTATGTCGTATTGCTAAAAGAGTGAACTTTAATATAGTATAAGTATTATATAAGAATCTTATTTTATTTCTGAGAAAATTAGAATGATACAGGAAGTTTTTTTTTAAATTTTGTGTAATTGTAAGTAATGTATACCTTGGATATGTGGTCAAAAAACGAAAAAATAAGGCCGCTATGGTCAACAAGAATACATGACGGACATAAAAAAAAATAGTATACGGTTTTCGTTGTAGTGATATTACTGTATTAAGGAGCTCAAAGTTTGCCTTCCGAGCGTTTTACGAATAACGACTTTCGGAAAATGGGCTGAATAAGTAAATAATATTCGTTATATCTAAAATTAAAGGCCGCTATGGTCAACATCAAGAAATGGTCCAGGTAATTCAGTAATTAAAGTTTGTAGAAATCTCTTCATTTCTTGGAATTAGAACGCCAAAAATCCACTTTTCTTGCCTTTCTGGAAAAAAATATGTGATAGGGCTCTTAATACTTTCATCACATCTTCGACTTATTGTAAAAATGTTTAATATTGTTTTAGTTTATAAAATTGATAAAGTAATAATGATCATTTGAAAAGAAATAATCAGTAAATCGTTTTAATATCTTTTATAAGTAAATTTTGTCAAAATTTTTTGTTACTTTTTACTACAATAAAGATTTTTTCTAAATTAATTCTATTGCTTATTCAGCTGTCATTGAAAAATTAGGAAAAATATGTTATTATTAGTGTTTTTGCTTGAAAATTGATACGTATAAATAATTAATATTATTAAGCGATCAAGGCGATTTAGTCTAACCATATCAAGCCATTAGACATTCGACGATAGGTGTGAAGAAGGTCTCGATAGTTGTGAAAAAGGTACCGATGTGCTAACGACACTTTTGTCAAATAATATTTCGTAGACTATATATTCAGATTATGTAATCTACCATCTTATGAACGTGCATGATTGAGTACATCTCTCTTCTAAGGCGGAGAGAACTGTACCCAACCGTATCGCGTACATAATTGCTTGATATTGCTTGGAATACAGGAATCTTAAAAAATGATATTGTCTTTTCTCCAAAATCAGGTCGTAAAGCTCCTTATGAAGATTCCAATTAGCAGTATAAACTTCCAGCCAGCTTCTCGATATCGAGCCATACAGCAAACCCATGATGTTTACATTGCTGAACCATTTCAGATTATAAAAACAGTAGAAGAAAACGTAAGCAACAAAACACTACCGTTACACATCTTCCAATATATATACCTCATCTATATACTTCATATAAATAATAAAATATATACCTTATCTAAATAACTGTTGAATAGCAAATAAATAAATTTGGATATAAGAAAATGAGATAAATATAAACATTAAAATTGGCTCTTGAATTATTGGTTATCACAACGTCAACTGAGCCATAAATTATCGCCAGTCTAAAATAGATGTCCTTTATGTGTGGTTGTGCGATTTTTCTGACTTTACTTGCGGCAAATAATGAAATTACATCTCCGTAAGCTACGAGCTTCGAGCTTAATCTTTTTAATTGAAAGTATGACAAGAGCAACACATTGTTATTATATCATTATGGTAAGCAGATAGGTTTTAGTCAGTTTACTGAAGCTTTTTTCGCTGATAACAATTGTGTGTTTCTGTATTGGGCACAATGTTGCTTAACTTTTTATATCCCTTTGATTGCATAATAAATTTGGCCGTATTTCATCACTGACTTCTGCCTCTTTTTATCATTGACTTCACTCGAAATTGATTGTAAGGATACAATAACGGTGGTATAGAAGTTGATGGTTTTATTAATTTACTTATTTATAAATAATATGCATACTGTTTCAAAATGTTGAGAGAAATGTGTATGTTACCATATATATTTTCAACGCATAAATCAAATAAACGAATAAACTAAACATATTATATTTGACGAACAATAGGTGTCATAAAATTTATAAGCTCAACTATAATCTTATTTATGACTTTAAACAAGGATTTATCTGCCTATGATTGGACGAGTAATTGTGTCAGGGGCCTGGCGTTGCTTGTCCGCAAATGGGCACCTGACGGTGCCCCCTATGGGATTCGGCGCCCGGCGCGAACGCCCGGCTCGCCCTGCCGTAGGGCAGCCCTGATTCCGACATACACAGTCTCACACTGTACCCTGTTCATTCATTTTAAAAGGTTCTTGTTTGTCGTATGTGATAACAAATAATTGTATTCTTCTAAGGCCGCTATCAGCGTAATTTTCACGGCATAGCACGGTACCGCTGGCGAGAATATTGAAATCGCATTCTAAGATTATTACAACACCTAAAAATATCAATTCTGGTTTGTTTGAAAAACTTCATAACACACACAATAGAGTACAGACTAGAAATGTGTATTTTAGCTACTTTGAATGTATTTTAAGTTACGCTATTAGTACTTGGGGTAATTGTTATGCGTGCCACAGAGAACCTCTATTCAAACTGCAAAAAAGAGCAATACGCATTATAGCAAATTTGAAATGGGACGAATCCTGCAGAAGTAATTTTAAACGACTGAAAATCGTAACGTTCATTTCATTGTACCTTTTAAATTTACTAACGGATTTCCACAAGAAAAGAGACCTTCAAAAAATTTTTTCCGATATTCATGACATAAACACCAGAAACAAATCAAAATACATGTTACCTAAAGCAAATTTAAAAATAGCGAGACAAGTCAAGGAATACTCCGATCCCTATTTTTTTAATATGTGACCTCCATATATTAAAGATATTAAAAATAACAATATATTTAAAAAGTCCTTAAAAAAGTTTCTTTTAGAAAATATTTTTTACACCTTTGAAGAATGCGTACAATTCACCAAGAACGGCTAACGAAAGTATTGTGTAAAATCGAAAATTAAATATGTATAAATAACTATTTATAAGTTTTGAAGACGATAAACTAAACTTGAAACTTGAAACATACAATGTAACGATTTTAAATGAAATGATTATAAATTGTAATTCCTTTTCTAAATTTTATATTTTTTAAATTTTATTTATTTTAAGTGAATGCGACTAAATATTATTATCATTGTGATTTGATATTTTTAAATGATATTTTAATTTAAATTTTAATCGTTTAAATTACACTAATTTTATTTCTTATTCTTTTAATTTAAGTTATTTCTCATGCTTTCAAATTTTATTACCTGTTATTTTACTATGTTTCTACAATCTGTAAAGATTTTTGAAAATAAACAACTTGAACTTGAACTACAACTTCTCTCAATCGACAATTTGATATCCAGATAGCTAATGTGGTTCTCAAGATGATGAAAACTTTTTTTCCACGGTTAAGACGCATAATTAACTGCAAAGGATTCAACAAGCGCGTATTCGACTTGTTTATTAGGTACCTAAAGAAGTTTGATCACATATCGACCTTTCGCAGGCAAATGAACCTCTTACAAAAGGACCTATTACAGTCAAGTTGCAATATCTGGCGACCATACCGCTAGAGTCATTGTGACTAAATGCTTATGATGGCAATATATAACAAGTGTAATGTTTGAAAAGTAGTAGCAGTAATAAATGAGTATAATTACATAGTCAACACAATAAAGGAAATACAACAGAAATTAATAACATATATTAAATCAATATCAAAGGGAGCAATGAAAGGGGGGGGGGGGGGGAGGATGGTATTTATAAGTTAAGTAAATCGCTCTTAATAGATTTTCTCAGTCCGATTAGATTCCATGTTTGATGACCTTTTGTTACGAATGTTATTTATGTAATTAAGTTATTTATATTAAAATTAAGTACGATAATGTTTATTAAGATAAAGTTTTATAGATTTCTTAAGATGATTATAAGTTATTATTTCAGTATAGGAACCTCTTCTAGATTGTTGATTTCTTAACGTCACCAGACTATATTCACCATGCTGATTCCGAATCTGCAATAATATTTATTCGGTCTCAATAAATAAGCGAGATATATGCATTCAAAAAATCGAAAAACCTATACATTTCGGTAGGTTAGGTTTTTTTTATTTTAAATAATACATAAACACCTATTTGGCGGTAGGTTAGATTAGTTTTTTTTAAACAACCTTAAAAATTGAGTTTAAAGTAACTTTTTTTTTTGTATGTAAATTTGGTCTGGAAATTTTACGCGTCCGAAGCCTTTTTCTTTCACATTTAACATTACAATGATTGAATCTAGTAGTATTTCTTTATTTTTTCGATTTCTGAGAAAGGTTCCTATACTGCAATAATTCCGATTATAATTAAAATAGATTGTCTACATTGGAACAGGCGGCTGCCTAGTTAGGTTTTGACTATTGTGGATAGTAAATGGTGATAGTTTGAAATTAATAAATTAATTTTAATTTAAATTAGAATTACATTAAATAAAAATATCTAGAGAAAAACAATCGTTATTTAATTTTGGAATGACCCTCGTAGATTGCCAATGGTCGAACTCGCCATCTCAAGGTGGCCCTCTCAAACCCTGGGTGGCCACGCCCGCCGATCGGCGTTTTTGTATTATCCGTATTATATCTGTATTCATGGAATTATCGGCTCTATTTCTCCCTCCACTGCTCTAAAAGCCTGTCATTGAGGCCTGCCATTGAATAAGCCACCCTTATATATTAGTATGCTTGCACACATCTTCTACAAACAAATTTTCGAGGGCTTTGAAAATTTTGCATGAATGACTGGCTTCCGAAAGGTTAAACGATGTTGGTGTATTGTCACCCTAAGATGAGTCGCAACGACTTCGGTATAAAGAAATATCTACGCGGTATGACAGAGAAACAATGAACCAACGTCAATATTGTCGTTCTCACATTAAAATTTATTTATTTATTTTTATTTATTTATTTATTTAAATCCAAATTAAAAATATACAATGTTGACATAAATAATACACCGTAGAAAAGAGCAAATACTTAATCATTGTTTGCGAATCAAAGAAAGTACAGATTTGATGGATTTTATCAGCTCCACTAGACTACAGTCTGTTCTGGAGTGATACCAGTCTTATATTTGTTACATAGTACACATTTTTATAAACTTTCGGTTAAAATAATGAAAATATTTAGCAACATAATTAAGCAAATTTGAAGAAAAGATATAAGCGGTATTAATAAAAGAATAAAAGGATAATTGCCTATATAGGTTATAATAAATATATACATTTATATATAAATACACACTCATACATATAAAATATATATATACACATACACACACACATACTTATATTGAAAACGTATCTACCTATATTCATAGTTCATATACCAGTGCTTAATGTATGCCAGACAGCACCTAACAGAAACCGCAACTAGAGCGGACATTCACTCTTACCATACACGCGGTAATTTCCTTTTATGCGTGCCCCGAACAAGACTGGCAAAAGTACAGAAGAGCTACTTATACCTGAACATTAAATTCTACAATTTACTCCCACACTACACTACACTCTACAATTTACACTATCAAACAACTGGAGGACAAACAATTTAAAAGAAACATTAAGAAGATGCTGATAGGCCACCCTTTCTATAATCTGACCGAATTCGAGGGCCATGACTTTGCAAATGTTGTACCAATTTGAATGATAATTATATATGTACTTTTAGTATTTAAATGTAAGATTTAGCTTTAGTTTGATTACTTAACAATTTACTTACTACTTTGGATGTTACTATGTACAGTTTTTAGTACGTATATATTTGATTTATTGACTATTTCAATTGTTCGGCTTCCGCTTTGATTATTCAACTTTTTAACTGACTATTTTAATTATTGTTTGTTTAGTAGGTAGCCATTAGAATTATTGACTATTTTTTTAATTTGTTTTGTAATACGATTCTACGACGAATAACTTTTAGTAGGTTCCAAAGTTTCTTAGATACTATATATTTAAAAAAAAATAATATATGTGTGTAACGTAAAGATTAAAGTAGTAATGACACTTACTACCTAAAACATAAATATTTTGACACGTCCAAGAGCGGTTTTTAGCCGCCAATTGTACACGACGTAAATGTAAAATGTAAATGTAAATTTAATATATACTTTATATATACGTATATAATAATATATAAATAAACAATAATAAATAATTGCAAAAACTTTTCTTTGTTATTTTAAGATTTTTCCATGACCTGCCTTTCGCATTCGCCTCTACTTTTGCACGTAACCATTTTGTGACGTCAGCTTTGAAAGCGGTACTGGTTCGCAGCTTCTGCCCGTCGCGTCGCAAGGAATGCATCATACATCCGAGGGGCCAGAAACAAATAATGTCTCTGGGAAAACCTAGTGTTCGTCCGAATTTGCGTCTGGGTTTGCTTTTTTCTTGTGTCGTGTTTGTGATCTCGGCTGGAATGCCGATCTGTGTCGTGGTGAAAATAAGTGACAATTGATTTTATGTAAAGCTGTCTGATATCAAAATACGTTGGTATCCAGTGCAATTGTGTTACTACATATTTAATGGCGTTACGTAAAAACGCAAATTGGCGATACGTGGCTTTCTTTCTTATATACAGGTTTACGAGTGCAACACAGTCTACTAATTGCTTCACCATTACGACTGGTAAAATTATTTTTCTCTAATTCATGCACTATTCTTGGATATCCTGTATGATATGACCGCTATTTATTTATATGGCCTATAGTTTGTCTAGCTGGCATGCACACGTGGAAAAAAACAGAGGTAGATTACGGATATCGGAACTAAATCGTTCAAATACCAATAAACCTGCTGTCTTGCATGATAATTGTCTGTAATGAGACAGGGCCGTCGCAAGGGCGGGGCGGTCGCCACTGGCGTTGAATTCCAGTCACCGCCACTATTCTCGATAGTTACAGTAGAATTGTCATCGATACGTGAAAATTTGTTATAGGTGTTTCTCGAAAAAAAAGCGAACAAGTCTTGTGCCGTCAGTAAACTTTCAGCGATTCACATTTTAACAAATTCAATCTTGTGGTTTTATTTATTCACAAGTTACAAGTGTATACTCTATATTACCTCGGGAGTTCCACAGGGTTCAGTCCTGGAACCGCTTCGATGTTCTATCTACATCAACTATATTTCTTAATTTTTTTAAACAGGAACGTCGGTCTATATGCCGAGGATTTAAACGTGTTCTCCAATATCGATATTTTTAATATCGCTATTCGAGATACATTTTCGCTATATGATTTCCTATGACCTTAAGAGTAGTTTGACAGCTCAGCAGAGCCTTGCTCAGCTTGAAACTGTTTTGGCGCTAAAGAACCAAGCAAGACGACAATTCATACATAGTTTGCAGACGACAATTCAAATGCGATCGAGTCAATCTATATGACAAATATTGTGAAGGTCGCCCTTCCACCGTTGTCAGCAATAAAAACATCGATGCTGTGCGCCGTATAATAGAAACGCAAGCATGTGACCTTCTTTGAGATTTGGGCATCCTCAGGCATAGGAATGAGTTGGGTACAATCAATCTTACAAACAATTGGCTGTGAGAAAGCTGTCCTCGCGATGGACCCCACACAATTTCTGAACCCCACACAAACGGGCCTCGTCACTTGGTGCAAAGCCACGCTTATCAGATTCAACGAAAGGGCGTCAAATTTGGTGTGGAACATATACAGGTGACGAAACATAGCTTCACAGCAACGACCCCGAAACATAGCAGCAATCGTCCATTTGGGTATTGTCGCGATGCGTATGCTTTCTCCCTCTTTTAGGAAAACTAGACACATGGTTACTGTTGCTTTGAAGAATTATCGTACCCAGAAAGCTGACAAGACCATTTGCTTGCCAGAAGTTTTGACGAGCTACGTAAAAGCAACCGTAAATACTACGTCTTCTTGTACCATGACCATGCCAGCTCTCACTCGGCCAGACAGACAAAAAAAAATTTGAAGGCGAAAAATGAAAAACTTATTAGCTATCCTCCTTAGAGTCCCAACTGCACCTTGTAACTTTTTCTCGTTCCTAAAATTAAGAACGAATTACGCGGTCAGCGATTCTCATTGCCAGTAGACGAAAACAACAGACGCTGTCAAAACATGTTTTCGATGTCACCACGGAGGAGTAGAACAAAAAATTTGAAACTTTATTTATTTATTTATATAAATAATGCAAATATTAAAAAAGTAAACAATTTCAGCTTAGGAATTATGCATAGAAATACTTTTAAAATTTAATCAAAAGCAGAAAAAAGAATACAATGCATAGTCTAGTGGCAACGTCACCTAACTAGGCCGGGACCTGTTCTAAGGTAAACATTTATTTTTTAATGTGCTTGCACAAATACCGTGTTTATAAGAGTGGCATATATTCCATGTATGCACAAAAATGGAATTGCAAAACAATATTAAAAATGACTAAATACTTGATTAAATTAAATAATTAAATTAAAGTTAGAAGTGGAAAATTAAAATGACAGCAAATAAATTCAAATCAGAAAAAAAACAAAACAATTTAAAATAGTAAAAATTAGAATAGGAATTTAAACAAAATAGTCCTGAATTTTACTTATAACTCAGATAAAATAGTGTTAAAACCAAAACAAATTATCTCTTAATATACGTTAAAACAAAATAATAATAATAATAATAATAAAAAAAAATAATAATTAAATAATACAATAATTGGTTTATATACTTGTTCAAAGTGTATTAAAGCTCACGGAAAATATTTTGAGAAATAATAAATTGATGTTTGGTCATACGTCATACTTTTATACGACATTCCAAAAAAGGAATGTCATGTTTTCAGGATTTATGTGCGTATGTATTTATGCTTGCATGCATGCATGCATTCATGTATGCATGTATATGTGTATGTAAATATGTTTGTCCAATTCTTTATTCCACCATAATTCTAAATGCTTGAATCGATTTAGAAGTGTGTAGAAATAATAATTAAGAAGTGTGTAGAAGTAATATTAATTAGAATTGTCAAATAAATTAAAAAAATAGTTAAATGCATCATATTTAGTATAAAATGAGAGCTCTGATTGAGTACATTCCGAAAACATATATGTATCTGTATGCCAGTCAATGCTTCATTGATCTAATGAAGGAAAACGGATTCTTACCAAAACTATTTGTAATGCATTTTTTGTTGGTACGATTGTTTACTAGGATTGGGGGGCAGTTTTGTTTATAAAACATATTTTTTAAAGTCCCCCGACTCATTCAAGGTGACATGATACCTGGGAACGACCATATATGAAGAAGTTTCGTTTCAAAAATTTTTTGAAAAATATGAGCGTTAATTTAAAAAAAGTTTCCAAACGAATCCCTCGATAAGAAACCAATTTATAATTTAGACTAAAAAAAATACGTGTGGCACTCGGGGACTGCCGCGGTAAAGCTATTGCATAGAATTTTTAACAACTTATGCAATTATAATTATTTATTTATTTTATTAATTTTATTTTTTCTGATATCAGATAACTGCGCTCTATCGGAAAACGTTGAAATTATTCCGAATCATTTGCGGCTGCGAAAGCAAATGATTCGGAATAATTAAAACGTCTTCCGATAGAGCGTTGCGCACGAATTTTTTATTCCAACAAGCAAAAAAACGGATTATTCGAAAAAAATCGTAGATAAAAAGATAGACAATTAAATTATCTTTAAAACGGTGCAGGTTTCATAATAATACGCGCGATAGTATTTGCGTAGTAGTCGTTTTTGTGTTCGGTTAGACCTAATTTCACAAATTAATTACACTATGTAATATAAACAAAATCTAAAATATTCAAAGCTAAGAATATTGGGAAAATGTTCTTGTTTAACATATATTTTTTTCGAATCGTAAGCAGTACTCGTTTAGACGTAATTATCAGTTTAAAATCATTAATTTTCGTTAAGAAATTTCTTCATTCGGTCGCCGGGCTGGCTAGGCCCGCGATAAAAGCTATGCAATAGCTTAAAAGTTCCTTATTGCCTTGGACATTCAGGCTTTAAACTGATTTCAAAAACTTTCATGCGCGATTACTCCTACAATGTAAGCGGTGAGTGTGTTTTATTTAAATTCATTATATTGACTGGTTAATTCTCTAGCGTCGTGCTTAGCCACATTTTTAATTTAGGCACTAATATAATTACAATCTAACGCTCTGGGAGTTACGCTAAATACGATTTACCCTTATACCACCTTTATATATAAACATATAAACCCCCTTATAACACCACTGCGCAAATATAGTTTTACTGTGACAGAGCTGCGACCGAACGTTTAGTGTCCACCCGCTCGTCGGCGAATGCGCACGTTGAATTTGTGCCTGAGGCTTGATCAACGCTAGATTTTTATT
Source organism: Micropterix aruncella (assembly GCA_944548615.1). Taxonomy (NCBI): domain Eukaryota; kingdom Metazoa; phylum Arthropoda; class Insecta; order Lepidoptera; family Micropterigidae; genus Micropterix; species Micropterix aruncella. Next base: position 4,417,775 of record OX155965.1, on the reverse strand, counting down.
GGTCAAACCCTACAGCAGTGACCCCGCCTAATTCTTCGCGGGTATTTTTCTCGCCTTAAGGAGTTTTTAGTTTACTTTTTGTACCTATTTTTTGTTTTTTTTTAAATTATATTTTCTTTTATTATTGATTCCGAAACTTTAACTGTGGCCCTCGTACCTGGCAACGCTGTAACGTTCACAAGTGATTCACCGAGGAAGTTTTCTTTCTAATTATATAATCGGAAGGGGGTGGGGGTGATGAGCGCGGGGGGGGGGGGGGGGAGGGGGGGGGGGGTTAAATTTGTTTCGGGCGCCAAAAACCTACGCAGCGGCCCTGATGATAGATAAATCACATTGCCTCGTGAATCATCAGGAAGTATGCGCAGTCTGTCCATCCGTCGCCGTAGCCACATTCTCAACGTTGGACTATACTCCAGCCGCCATTTCTAGGTCACCGATAGCGCTGTTTATTCTGGTGCTGTTTACACGGGCGCCGATCGTTCTGAAATCTTGATAACCAGTTAGTTCCAGTGCTGGTGACTGGGCTGGGATCTGGGATGATCTAGTTCTCAGGCGCCGAGGAATTTATTCGGGTTTTATCAGAGGTGTTTCCTAATTGGATAAAACTAATATTATTTGAGCTAATCGTTCATCTTTTTCTTCTTTAAGTGCCGTATCCATCGATATGGGACTCGTATATCGATGGCCGTATCTGATTCGGAAATTGACGACCATGACTGCGACTGCGACCAAGACGACTACAGCAATCTAAACTTAAAGCCCCCAAAAAATCGTATGTCTGTTTGTCCGTCTGTCTGTCTTAGTAAAAAGTTTTAGTAAAAGTTTTAGTAAAAAGCTAATAACACTAAATTGCCTTAAAATATGGTCTTCGAAATAATAATAATAATAATAAATATTAAAAGATAATATAATACATAAAATGCAAATCCATTATATAATCGGCAAAAAATATAATATAAAATTCGATTAAATAATATAAATACAGTTATATGTGAGAAAAGGACGAAACAGTCATTAATATTTAATATATGTTAAGTAATATTGGATTTAATATAAAAATACCTAGTCAAAAAAAGTACAATTCATTGTCAAACAACAAAGTCAAATAATTTTTGGTAATTCATAATTTTTTGCAAGTCAATAATTGAACTACTTGGATCTTACAAGTAGTTCAATGTTAAAATATACTCAACATGTTTAAAAATATGTTAACAATGTGTGCACCTAAGTTTCATTAAACTATTATTAATTTATTTTTGAATTTTTGAATTTTTGAAATAAGTTCCCCGCTTCTATTGTGCTTTATTGATTTACTTTTAATATATTGCTTTATTATATATGTATATAATACTTTCATAGCGCGATTGACGCATGCACGCCCTGCGCCCAGTTTCAAACCGAAACTATCAGTTTTCACTTCAGGCTTAGAGGAAGTTTGCTTTTCGATTAATATAATTTCAAAATACAAAATGTCTTCAAAGTGTTATTTACTCTTCTGAGGACTTCCTTGGTAGCTCTGCCATGAAATGAGATTGTCTTTCCTAAAAAGACATATTCGTCGATATACTGAAATTCTTCCCCTTTCAGATACGAGTAGGGTACATATTGAAAGAAACAATACAGAATAATTATTTCCATTACTACTTGTAAGATCCAAGTGTAACCTATGTATATTCATTCTTACAAAAAAGTTACTCAATCCAACAAAAAACAATGTATTGATTTAAGTATCAATTTCTATAAAACATTGATTTTGGTTACAAACGTAACAGGAACCAAATGTCGAAACCGTAACCTCATGATTATTCGATTCTGTCACCCAACTGCTTACTTATTCTAATTAACAAAAAAGAGTATAATGTAACAATCAAAATTTAGTACATTAAATTAAATTGGCAAGTACGATGTTGTTTTCAAAATATTTTAAAATGTAGTACGTGTTGATTTTTAAAATGTACACCGCGATGGATCTTTCGGATATTAGGTGTAAAAGTACTACAAAGAACTCTGTTTATAGCTGTTAATTTGCAGACCGTTTTGCTTTGTACAGCTATGGTGGTAACTGCTATGCCACTTCCCAAGATTTAGTAGAATTTAAGATCAATGAATAATGAAAACTTTTTTACAGTCTATAAATATACAACAAACAAAATGATAAAATCTAGAAAGTAAAAATCAAAAGGGACTCATTACTTTTGAGTGTCTTATGCTCGCTCTCGTCTCTATACGTTGGCCAAAGCTTTGAACACTGCATATGTCTCTCTCGTTCTTTCCCTTAATTTTTTACACGTGACGAGTGGTACCGACTCGCTACCACCTTGGCCAAGGTGAAAGCGAGTGGAAGGAAGGTGGAAGCGGTGCCCTTGCTGAGTTGGCCACGAAGATCCATTCTGTTCAGGGTTGGTCACACTCACGGGTCAACACCTATCCGACGGCCTCCACGCATGAAGTGCGAGCCTGGGTAGGACTCTGGCCTTAGGGTAAGTTTCCCCTAGGAATCAACCTTCTGGCGCTCCTGGACGGTCTGCGCACCATGCGGCGTAAGCCAATCGATTGCGCACTCTGACTAACAGTCGGGGGAGTCTGGAAGCAGTACTGTTTCCTATAGAGCGGGGGTGGTTGCGGACCTTACGTCGACTGCTCTTGAAATGACCATCGGCTACCCGATCCTGGGTGAACAGCCGGGCAAAGGATGCCGTGGTCCGCGATAGATTCGGTATACACCGCTTCATCGCTTCGTAAGGGAGAGGACCGCGCAAGCGACCTCGAACTCGTAACCAATCGAGAGACTGGAGAAATCTGGTCGCAATTGGAAGTAAGGGCGTGAGTGTAAGCCCGCTGGGTAACCCTCCTGGCTATCTCGCGGTTAAGGCGTTGGCCTCTTACGGGTTTGTGGCGGAGCTTGACGGTGGACTGTTTTGTCCAAGTCTTTTGCGCTCACTCCAGGGAGATAGAACGACTAATCGTTAAAACTTCTTGAGGTGACGTGCTCGCCCGTTATAGTTGACAACTTTAGTTGGCCAAGGTGTAGAGAGGGCATTACAGATTCAGCGAATATGATAAAAAAACTGCTAATAAAGCTACTGCGCGTCCCCAAAATGTGGGTCAAGAACGTAAACCAACCATAATAAACTGCTATTTAAACAAAAACGCAATCAAAATGACGCATCTAAAATACAGCGCCAAATTGAACAATATATAAATTTGACAAAAGGATAAAACAGCGTCTCTCAATATTGAGCCAGAAGGATGCTGAACATTTTCTTCAACGTAAACTAGGCAAGATGTGTCAGTCTACCCTGGACAACGGCGGCTCCAACGTCGCCGAAACGTCGGGTGCTACAAACTTCACGCGGTAAATTCGTTTAATCCTATTTATAATGTCAAGCAACCGCGATAGTCTTCGATTTCATAAAATGTGTTTATGTAAAATATAGTTAAAGCTGTTATTCACTGACCTCCTCTGGACTGAATTTCAGCCAGAAAATAGTGGGCCTCATTAATAGTCTTTAGAAACATTGTGAACCTTTAAAAAACAACAGCTGACCTAGAGACAATTTGCTAGATATTCAGGGCGGTGAATGATAGTGAACTTAACATCTGAAATATTGCAAAGGAGACCGAAAGGAGATAGAAACTAGCTTAAAACAAGATCTAAAGAATACATCCCATTTTATAAAACTATTACTTACAGCAAATCCATTGTGATGCGGTGCTTGAAACGAGCTGCACTTTTTAAACGTATGTTTTCCAATATGATGCATGTAGACTAATGACTCTTTTGAAAGTGCCCCCCAACAGATAATATGCCTATCTCATTCAAAACTCTGAGCGTTTCTATGCCCCTAAACCCATGAGTATGTATTTATTGGGCTTTCGTTCGTTTGGTAATGTGTCCGGGCCCCGGTTAGGATACGCCTCTCTAAAAGTATGCGGCCTGGGTGGCCTTGACGTTCGCCTCCTTTAGGTCCTAGTGTGTGATGACTATTATTTAGTATTTTGGTTATTGTCTTTTTTTTCAATATTTTGACCTGATTTTAACAATTCGCACTTAGTTTTAATTATTTTATTCAGCTATAGCTATTATTTTATTCAGCTACATGCTACTTAACTAATTAGATTTTCTATTGGGGTATTACAAGGTTTACAAGCTATTTGACAAATAGGAAACAAATTATTACCGTTAACAATACACACAGTAAGCCAGAATACCTCCAGTATGGTGTCCCTCAAGGCACTGTTCTCGGGCCCATTTTATTTCTTATTTACATCAACAAACTCTCCAATCTAGTCGGCAAAACAATTTCCTTCGCCGATGATACGGTCGTTATTTTTGAGGGCTATAACTGGAATGAAACATTCTCCGTAGCCAATGAGGGTATTAATGAAGTACATGAATGGTTAGACAATTCTCTACTTAGCCTGAACATACATAAAACTAAGTACCTTACGTTCAGCAACAATAGTAAAGGCCAACCACATTTAAACCATAGACTGACCATTCATGACTGCGACAGAAATACTCAGCATTGCAACTGCACTACCCTAGAAAGAGCACAACAGGTACAATACCTGGGTATAACGATCGACAATAAGATGCGTTGGCAACCACATATTGATAAGCTGGCGATGAAGGTGCGCAAACTCGCATGTATATTCAGGGAAATAAGAGATATTGTGGACCCGAGAACACTGAAAAACACCTACTATGCATTGTGTCAGTCAATACTATGCTATGGTATTATAGGATGGGGCGGTTGTACAAGGTCCACTCTACACCCTCTAGAAGTAGCGCAAAAATGTATTTTAAAAATAATCGCACGTAAACCATATCGATTTCCGTCAGACACTCTTTACATCCAGTCCGGGGTTTTGGATGTAAGACAGCTTTATGTTCGCATGGCCCTAATATATACTAAAAATAAAATGACACCTTATAATCAACGAGTTGGAAAGACGAGAGCAACAAGAACTGGTGATATGTTGGTGCCAAGATCTTACACAACATTTGGCCAGCGCCATTTCACGTTCATTGGCCCTAGAATGTATAACAATCTTCCCGACGCAATTAAAAGTAGTGAGAACAAATCCACTTTTAAAAAATCTCTAACGGATTGGTTGTTGGAGGTGGGTAGGGACGGTTTAGGGAAGATGTTGACTGTTGTATTTTGAATGATAGTATTTAGTACTTAGTATTTAGTTTTTCCATGATAATTTTAAATGACTAGTATAGGTTTGTGAGCGTCATATCAATATGTAATTGATTTATATATGTATATTATTTTAGTTTTTATTTTATTTATTTTGGTTTTATTATTATTTTCGTATAAATATATGTATGTGTATGTGTGCATACATGGATATATATTTTATCTATAGATGTATATAAGTATCTATCCATATTTGTATATGCGTAAATATTTGTAGTTTTAAAAATAAATACTAATTATAGATTAAGTTGACAGTGCACACTTAATATCATCATTAAAAGTCTGCCTTAGAACAGGCCTAGGCCTAGTTAGGCGACTGTGTCAATCATAAAAATAATGTCGCATCAATTTCTTGCTAACATCTTAATCAAATATGATATTAACTTTTTACTAGATGTGTTACTACTAAATAAATAAATTGGTCATTAAAACTTACACATGAACTGAAATGGCCATATTATAGATTATTTAAATAAGAATTGTGTTGTCAATAAACTTCTCAATAAACAATGACGTCTTAGAGGCTGTAGGCGTGAATTCCATGAGATTTTTACAATTTACAATTTGTAAATATTACCTGAACTACAGTCTCTATCGTTATATTTATTACAGCTTATCAAAGTCGGGACTTACAAATTGTCAATAACAATAAGGTACGGTAAAATTCCTTGCCATTCGAGCTACGTCAAACATTTATTTTGTAAGTAATTCTTCATTAATTTAGACTATGGCATGGGGAAAAATATTGCTGACATAACGCTTTACCATTTGGTTTAGTATTTTTACTCAAAAAATGACACTTTCCAATGATAATTTTGTTCCTACAAACACGTTGTACTTATTTCTTACTTCGTAATTTCATTGTATGCGTCTGAAATACAAATGAAAATCGAGTAATAATGTCATTGGAACTTAAAAAAACTGATACAAATGGTATAACGCTCTTTTAGCAAGATTTAGCCCCATGACATAGTCTAAGCTAAGGTACAAACGAATTACTTCGCAAATCAAGAGCTCGTATGACTCCAATGATAGGAAAAGTCACCAGACTTGTCCTGAAATTTATCCCACTGACAATATATTGGGTATTATTGAGTCCAGGCTCCGACAGGCAGAAACAAAGATGACAGTCGTGTTTTTATTCCTTTTTAGCCGACTTCAAAAAAAGGAGGAGGTTATCAATTAAAAAATGTTTGTTACCTCAGAACTCCGTCATTTACGAACTGATTCGGAACATTCTTTTTCTTATTTGAAAGGATATACTTCCAGATTGGTCCCATTTATAGCAAAGTCCTGTTCTGATGATGGGATCCATGAGGAATTGAGGGAACTCCACAAATATTGTCATATGAAGTTAAAAATTTACATGTTTTTTTGTCAAATTGTCATTTTTTATGGTAAGCATGACCTGATTCTACACCCAGGGTTGGCTCCCGACAAGGGGACTACTACTCGGCGGTCAACAGCACATACACGACATTTTGTATACACATTCAGTTATGATAGCCCGTTCTGAGTTCACCCAGGGTTGGCTCCCAAATAGGGGACTCCTCAACGGTTAACAGCATTTTTGTATATGCATTCAATTACGACAGCCCGTTTTAAGTTTCACCAAGACAGGACTGCGGCACCCAGGTTTGGCTTCCAACGAGGGAACTCCTTAAATGCTCAGTCACGAAATTTTGTATACGCATTCAATTATGATAGCCCGTTCTAAGTTTGACTATGACATGGTTGCTGCACTTATAAATAAATTGGAGTCGCTTTTTTTTATAAAAAAATTTGTCTATTATTATATTTCAATCCCGAAATTTTGAACTTATAAACTTGAAATTTGGTACACAGATGTCTTGTTGGGCCGAAACCATATTGAATTTTCGTCGGTCAGTATATTTGCGTAAACGATTGAATCGAACGTTTTTAATGCGTTGCATTCTCACTATCCACGCTCGTCGACTATCCTTTTTAATCAGGTTAACATCCATCACGCTAAAATCCTTCCACAAGTCCTTGGCTACTTGACGAGAACCTAATTCGGGGGCTACACGCTGAGTCTGGCGTCAGTCTGGTCATCAGTCTGGTAAATACTGATGCCAGACTGAGCGTCTAACCCACTTACTGATGGACTGACACCAGACTGACGGATTTTTAAATATTTTAATAATTTTCGTCAGTCTGGTAAATACTGATGCCAGACTGATAGTGTAAACGTTTCATCAGTCTGGCCAGCTTCAGTCAACTATCGATTTCCTCATGCAGGTGGTCTTGTTTTATCAAGTATGGCTTTACCATTTCCAATAAATTGTCAAAACATGCATCTTTCATCTGATAATAATTTTCGTAGTCATATTCTTCCCCAGAATCTCTTATTTCATTTAATAAGGTCAAGTGCGTGTAAAAATCTCTTCTCAGTAGCCACGATTTAACCCACCATTTCCGATTTATTTGTTTTTTTGCAGTTAGAGCTATTATTATAGCAATACAAGCTTTTTTCTGCAATCCATTCTCTCTTTTGAAGTGTTAACTGGACGACGTTTTTGAAGTGATTGACGGCAGACTGAGCGTGTAACCGGGTGTTCCGACCATCAGTTTACCATCATTCCAGACTGATGGACCAGACTGACGCCAGATTGAGCGTGTAACCCCCCACAAACTGGGACGCGTCATTCGTAAAAATCACAAAATCCATTCCATCAGTGCTCATGTCACCTGTTGGGAATAACTGATCCAAAGTGATTAATATGAATGAATTATCAATTAGCTTTCGGTTTTGGAACGCAATACGCATGTTGACTATTCAATATTGACTTAGAAAACAGACACAAAACGGTAGACATATTGACAGATGCAAACAATGCCTGTGACGACGTTTCAATTCCGAATTGGTTCACGTGATAGAACAATGATCAAGCCATATTTATCAATGCATACATATATCATGCATGATAATATTATAAATTATGTATTTTGGCCAAATTAGGGGAAACAATCGAAGAGATAAGGAAAACCCTCTTTATCTTTTATTTATTTATTTTTATTTTTCGAAAAACTTACAGCGTTTTATACTTAATGCTAACACATACTATACGAATCTAAGGCCAATTAAAAGTTTTCACAATTAAACTAAATCTTTTGTTACAGCGCAAGGAGAAATGAAAAAAAATGCAGGTTAAAGTAAGGGGAAAGGGATAGGGAAGCCACATTATGAGTTATGTAGATGTATTTAAGATATATGATGATATATAACATACATACATATATACTTACATACACGTGCACAAATAATGAATTAATATAAATAATACGATAAGGTAATAATAAAATGTAAAAATATAGTTAATATAAATATATATAACTAGCTGCGCCCCGCGGTTTCACCCGCGTGGTGATGGAAAATTGTGATAATGATGATAGAAAACTATATATCTTTATAAATTATAGCCTATGTGTTATTCTGATGTGTAAGCTATATTATTGTAAAGTTTCATCAAAATCCATTCAGTAGTTTTTGCGTGAAAGAGTAACAAACACCCGTACATACATTCTTACAAACTTTCGCGTTTATAATAGTACTAGCTGCGCCCAGCGGTTTCACTCGCGTGGTGATGGAAAATTGTGATAATGATGATAGAAAACCATATATCTTTATAAATTATAGCCTATGTGTTATTCTGATGTGTAAGCTATATTATTGTAAAGTTTTATCAAAATCCATTCAGTAGTCTTTGCGTGAAAGAGTAACAAACATCCATACATACATACAAACTTTCGCGTTTATAATATTAGAAGGATAATATACCTATAGTAGGACACCATTCTCTTCACACATAAACGGAAATTGGGTACATACAAAATGCCAACCTTGTTTGGATCCAGACTAACGCTTTCTAAAGAAGTAAAGTACCTAGGAATAACTTTGGACGAAAAACTAAACTGGAATAAACACCTAGAAAACAAACTAAACAAAGCAACAGTCGCCTTCTGGCAATGCCGAAGAATGGTGGGCAAGAAATGGGGACTAGCCCCACACATTATACTGTGGCTGTACAAAATGATAATAATACCAATGATAAGCTACGGAGCTGTAGTATGGTGGCCCCGCACCCAACTTACTACTGCAATCAACAAATTACAGAAAATGCAAAGGCTAGCATGTATAGCAGCGACCGGCTGCATGAGAACAACTCCGACAGCGGCGCTGGAAATCATGCTAGGGCTTCTACCACTACACCTACATATACAAAAAGAAGCAGCCGCAACGGCTACTCGTCTAAAGAATCTAAACTTATGGACCAAATATAAAACACCGCACACGAATATATATGATAATATACTGTCAAGTTGTCCAATGCTGGATGCGGCAATCGACAGAATACCCAAAACTATGATCTTCTGGAAAGAATATGCCATATCATTAACAGAAGACTCAAAAGAAGCACTGAATCAAACGGACCTAAGAATCTACACAGATGGATCAAAAACCAACAAAGGTACAGGATGTGGTGTCTTCTCGGAAGACCTAAATATACACATCTTCAAACCACTCGGAGCACACAACACAGTTTTCCAAGCAGAATGTATGGGAATAATAGAAGCTTGCAACGCAGTGGAACAGCGGCAGCTAAAACACGAAAACATATGTATTCTATCGGACAGCAGGTCAGTGCTACAGGCACTGGGAAGCGATAGATTTACATCTGGGCTCATATACGAATGCCACCAAAGCCTCCTCGAGGTATGCGGAAAAGGCAATAAGGTGACACTGAAATGGATCAAGGGACACAGTAACTCAAGAGGAAACGATGCTGCGGATGAACTAGCCCGTAAGGGCTCAGACACACCGGCATACGGACCCGAACCTATCGTGCCCCTACCCTACTCGCACATAAACAACCAACTTGACAACCACTACAAACAACTACATCAAACACACTGGAAAGAGATAGACACCTGCAGACAAACCAAAGAAATAGTAGTGGAATACAACCACAAACTTACCAAAACACTTCTAAGGACAAAAAGGCCCCAACTACGCAAACTAGTGGGACTGATAACAGGACACAACACACTAAACAAACACCTCTTCAACATGGGCGGAACGAATAGCCCTATGTGCAGAGCATGCATGGAGGCGGAAGAAACCACAAAACACATTCTGCTAGATTGTAAACAGGTAGAAGTATACAGGACAAAACACCTTGGGACTCCAGGCACCCTGCGCGAGGCAGCAGGAAACCTGAAAGCCCTGCTGGCTTTCGTCGAGGAGCTGGGGTGGGTGGAATAGCGCTACCCCCGTTACACGCAAAATAGGCACACTGGATGTCGACTTGCGGAGGAACGCCCAGTACAACTAACTAACTAACTACCTATAGTAGGATATACATCACAATGTATTTATAATGTTAATATATTATACTCGCTAGAAAGCATTGTTATAGTGTAGTAACTATTACCACAGCCTACGTACCTAACGGACGAAGAAATACCAATCAAACCCGAAGGCTGTTTATCGTATTTTTAATTTCATTGAAGCAAGTATTTGAAGATAAGTTAAAAATATCCAAACATTGAAAGGTTAGGTTATATGATCGAAGTGCTCTATAAAAATACATATTTTTTGACCATAATTGGTATTGACTCTCGGTAGATAAAATAAATCGCGAGCCCTGGTCTTATTATTTGGGATTCGGTAGGAGATTCTGCCAACAGAATAGGGACTGTCTACTTTATTATTAAATGACTCCTATTGTAAAATAACTCAAATGACTCCAATCTTAGTAAATGACTCCTATTGTAAAATTAACGCTCACGTAGGAATCAAATTTCCAAATAAATACCATGATCCGGCACCTTCACACGATGGAAGTTAGCACTCATGGTCTGCCAGCCGAATTACTTTTCAACGGGCGTCTTTTATTGGCAACCAAAAGTGGGTGATTCCCTGCATGAAAATAATCGAAGAAAACTACAAAAATCTTTTTTTTTAACTATTTTTGTGATCATATTCTGAGTTTTTTTCCACAATAGACTATTTTACGCGAAAAACTGAGTAGAAAATATTCGAAAAGTTTTTTGATTTAAGACTATTTTACAGGAGGAAAAGCTTTTTTAACCCCTTGATTATATAGGTATCAGATATTGATGCTAGCATTTTACTACGAAACGCAACGAGTATATGGCACTCATATAGTTCCAAACATTGATTAATCTTCTCTTAAGTTCAGTAGCCCAATAGATGGAGTTCTAAATACGCCGTTAGAGTATCCTGTCTCAAAATAAAATAATAATATAATAACAAACGGATTTTTTAAATCATAGGTCTTATTATTTTAATATTATTTACATAAAGATTTTAATTTGGTACACAGGTTTAAATACATAACAATTACTCTCCATATTATTTCTGGGATGTAATCAGCCTTTATAAAAAATGCGATAGATTGCACTAATCATTTTATGGTATTATTGTTTTCATTGGTTGAATAATGGGTTTTTATAATCAATTAGTCCTTTTTAATGTTATTATAGATAGACAAATAAATTTCTATTACTTTCGCCGGACAATGCTCTCAGCGCCACCTGTATGTCGCCAGCGCAGAAGGGTTACAGAAACGTCCTATGGCATTGACCAATCTAATACTCTATATAATCAATGGTAGCGGGCAAGTCACTACATAATCGTGTTTTGTTACATGTTCCATAGGCCTACTCTTACACAAGGAGGTAGAAAAGTTGTCAGTCCAACATATATGTGTCTAGTAACATAATCAGTTAGATTATTTGAGATATTAATTCGGAGAAAGAGATACATCTGATTATATATGTTTTTTTTCGAATAATTTGTCATAGATTCAATATCTATGACTATTATCTAATCTCACATTTGTCGTGGCCCTTTCTTATTTACGATTTCACCAAAACCCAACTGTCCCGTCTAGAAGCGCTGGTGACAACAAGTTTAAAATCCTAGTTGTCCTTAGCCAGACCAACTGACCCCTCGACTCTCTTCAGGTTCAAACGCAATTTTGGGCTAGCGCCAAAATTTGCCCTCTCTGCTATACGCCAACACCAGAATAATCAAAAATTCGATTCTGTGCCATTCCATAGATCCGGCAATATCGAAGCAAGTAATAAGTGGCCGTAGTGATTCAAATAATCTAAAACCCCGCGTAGACTTCCACAAAAAGTTCCTTAATAGAACCAGAATATCACTGGTCTGGGGTATGGCAGTATAACAATGAGCGATGTGGACTTGAAGAAGTCTCTCTTGCCGGGAGATTACGACAGCAACAGTATGGCTCATGCTATTGGCCTTCAATGCCAGAATGATTGGACAACAATTGAGGACTTTTGCATTCCGCCTCCAATTCACTGGAAGGTAATTCTCTATGACTGGACGCTAGAGATGCTGAAATTTTATTTAAATGCCTTTCAGCATACACTTCCAGACCCCAGTAACCTCGCTCGTTGGACCTATACCAAAGATAGTTCATGTCTCCTTTGTAACAATACCCCTTGCCCGGCTAGACATATTCTAGCTGGCTGCAAGGTGGCATTAGATCAAGGACGGTACACTTACCGGCATGACAAAGTCCTTGCTGTTATTCGCCAGGTAAATAGTCTCTCATTGGCTCATGCCAACGAGGGTTTGACATTACCCTCCAAACCCCCAAAAAAGTTTGTGCAGAATGGCTCTAAAGGCAAAAAACATTTAACTACAAACACTTTCTCAATAATAAAGAAAGCTTCAGATTGGATTCTGGAGGTTGATTCGGTCTCTAAGCAGTTTAAATTCCCTGAAAGTCTCGGATGCACAGCCCTCCATCCAGATATAATTTTTTACTCTCTGGTCCATGATATATTTTCAATTTTCAATTTCAATTTCAATTTATTTCCAAAAAAATCTTAAACAGATTGTAGAAACTTAATATTTAGGTACATTTAAATTACAGTATATTAGTTCGTTTTTACAATATTTAAATTTATCACCACGTACATATAATCAAATATCCCAAAAGACCACGCGTATAAATTAAATAAATACCATGATCTCCCAAATGCCGTCACAAGGAACAGATTCACTGTTTACCTTTACGCGTTGGAAGTTGGCGCTCGTGGCTTGCCAGTCAAATCTCTGTAACACCTCCTTAAAGATCTTGGTCTTTCCAGAAAAATAATCAACTCTTTCCTAAGAAAAACTGCGATTTCCGCATCTCAAATTCTATGACTTTGAAGGGTGAGTGAATGGGTGGTAAGGTGCACGCTCACATGTGGCAAGACAGTTGTCCTAAACCTACCACAGCTGCTCGTTACTCCAGAATCCACCGCTCACTTCCCAGAAAAGTTAAAAAAAAATGGTTTATGATGTTTTCGGTCGGTGAATTCAATGGCAACTCCGTTTTTATTTAATTTATTTTTATAGTGGTCCTTAAACATTATAATTGATCTCTATCACAATGTCATTCCCAATCTACTACATCCTAATTTCGAGCGGCAGTTAATAAACTTCTAATAGCCAATGCACCTCCTCTAGCACAAACATCTAATTCCTCGAGCACAAACAACATTTGCGCAACGACAAGCTTTTTTCATTGGTCCCAAATTATATAATGGCATAGAGGAAAAATGGAAACACTTAAAGAACAATCAAGAGTTTAAAGACAATATTAATAAATGGTTATTTGAATTAGGAAGGTTTAAATCTGAAAACTTGGTTTGTAAAGCGTATGTATAACGGTTAATTTAAAAATAATAACGGTTAATTTATAAATTATTATGTATATATTAATAGTATATCATATCATATTTTTATTTATTTTAGTTCATATTTTTTAGCAGTGATTTTATAATTGTATTTATATATTTTATAAAATTATAAATATGTTTATACCATATATCATTTATTATTTATTGATATCGTATTTACGTATATGTGATGTGTATTTGCCATATTGTATTACCTACAATGTATTATTCGTACAAATTTAGTGTTTGGATTTGTATTATAATGTTATTTATTTATAATTATATATTTTTCAATCTTAAAATAATAATTTAAAAAAATTAATTAATTAAGTACATTCATTTATTATAAAAATAAAAAGTTTTTTCAAGTTAATTAGGCTAATTGTTACATAAGTTGTATTACTTATTTTAATTACTCTGACCCGCCTAGATACGGGACAGTTTAGTCCTAGTTAGGTGGGCAATGAGCATTAGCTGCATTTCGGTGTTCAATTTTTCCGAGTTACTTATAACATTGATAACAATGGGGCTAAATGTACAAAAATGAAATGAATAAAGTATTAAACCATAATGGAAATATGATAGCTTACTGGATATGTCAGAAAAAATTTTATCGCTCCAGAAAAATAATCAAGTAAAAAATTTCTATTTCTATAATTTCTATATTCGTGTCTTGGGAGCAAATGGATGATAAGGTGAACGCTCGTTTGCGGCTAGACAATGTCCTAAACCGCCGGTCGGAGTCCACCGGGCAGCCGATAGGTAGAGAGCCTTTATTATGCAGAACCGTGCTATCCACACAATAGAGTGTGTGCCGCTTGATACGCCTGCAAGGCACTGTTTAGAGATCTGTGCATAATGACACTGACACCATCCATCTATATATGTTCAGTGAGTCATGTATTATCCAAGTCGGAGAGGCTAGCATATGACGCCAGTCCAGCGGTTTACAACAAATTCATCAATCACATTCGACAAACGCAATCACTTGATGTGTTTAACCACTGGAATGCCAATACTATCGATCGGTGGCATTCCTGTTGTGACAATTCGCAGGCGGCCAAACTGCGTATTTATGCAATTATGCAATTATATGCAGTAAAAGTAGCCTTCATTGAATGAGGCACTGTTATACATTAGTATGTGTGCACTAACAGCCCCTACAACCAAATTTTCGAGGGTCGAAAACATGCCGTCGTGAGTTTCATTCCCATGGCTGGCTCTCTAAGATTTAAGGAGCCACCTTTGTAAGTATCACAGATAAGGCATTCCACTCGCTGGAGGAATATTACCCGTGTGATGAGTAAATTGATTAGTATTAATAGTTTTCTTTGTAATGTTGTATTTTCGTATTTAAAAAAAATGGCGCACCTTTAATATGACTGGTATACCGTGATAAAAATAAAATTATTATGAATATAAATATATCCCTCGAAGTGTAATAAAAATATTATACAATCAGTCCTGACTCCCATTGGTGAGTTGCATGGCAGCTATGTTTATATGTATTACGACTTACCGAGTAGAGGATCCAGGCGATCTCGGAAACTCTTGGTACGATTCGGTAATGAGGCTGTAGGACCGGCTGGATGTTGGGATCTCCCTGAATCCTGCACTGCTTCACGTGCCGATATGCTGCCTCTCAAGGTTGACCTGTCATCGTCATCCTGTGAACAAGTAGAAAAGTCGGTCTCCTTAAGTCTAATAGAGAATTCCAGCATTTTTCATTCCTCTGTTCCAAAGAGTGGCCATAAACTAAAATGTATATATGTTAACTTTTTTCTATGTCTATTAGTTCCTGAGATAAATAACATCTCAAAGTTTAGCCAGACATCGGAGCACGCTTTGCCAGCCGAGTTTCATCGTGATGTGCCGTGAGTGCCGATGTCATCGTGATGTCACAGTGGACTCGATTGCGTTTCTTCGTGAACTAAAATCTGGAATTAGTTCATGTGAACGAGACAGGGCAATATGCAATGAAAATGAACGGTTGTTACTATTTCGCATTAAAACTACCTACTATAATATAATAAAGCATCTGAATATAAGACCGCAAGAAATGTGTTCAAATTTATTTGGACGAATATAATTTCGACTGGTAGTTTTTATCGACGATCGTTCATTTCATATTCCGTATTGCTCTATCTCGTTCGCTTGAACTAATTTCAGTTTTAGTTCACAAAGAAACGCAATCGGGCCCAGTGTCGTTGTGATGGATTCTGTGAAATAAGCGCACAGGAAAAATGCGCACGCGAAAGTTGCGCATCGGAAAAAACCGCACATGTAGATATGCGCACACGAAAAAAGCGCACAGAGAAAAAAACGCACAGAGAAAAAAACGCACAACGAACAAAGCGCACATAGAAAAAAGCGCACAACGAAAAATGCGCACAGGTATATAAGCGCACATAGAAAAATGCGCACAACGAGAAATGCGCACAGGTATATAAGCGCACACAAGCTTTGCTTACATAGGTAGTTTCTTACATGTTGAAATGTATTTAGAAGTTCAAATAAATAACGGGTAAATAATAACTAATAACCTATCAAACAATTTAGCTTATTTCATAATAATGAAGTACCTATGTACAATAATAGAAGAGTTTGTTAGGTCATTAGTTAATTACATGATTAGTGAATTAGTACATAATGATGGATTAATTACCTAATTATAATGGTTATAATACAGTGGTGGAATTGTTTATTGCAACACCAGATTATTTTGGACAATTTCAAGTTTGGTTCTCCTTCAGAACACAGTCGTTCACCATTGCGTTTGTGTGCATCTAATCGTGGTTGTGTCCTACATTTTTAGTGCAAATTTTGACTTATACGTTTAAAAAATTATATTCTTTTTATAAAATACCATCAGTGCTGTGTTTGAGGTAAATGTTATTATTTGTATTTATTATAATTTATATACTAATACTTCAATCAAATTTCTGAGACCCGACGTTTCTGTGATGTAGCAACCGCCGTTGTCTAGGGCAGACTGACCAGCGGTTGCAACATCGCCGAAATGTCGGGTCTCACAAACTTCACGCGGTAAATTCGTTTAATCCCACTTATTTATAATTTGTCATGGTGGAACTTAGAACGGGCTATTATAATAGAACGCGTATAAAAAATTACGTGTCTGTGCTGTTAACCGTTGGGGAGTCAAGCCTAAGTGCAGCAGCCATGTCATGGTGAAACTTAGAACGGGCTATCACAATTGAATACGTATGCAACGTTTCGTGTCTATGGTGGTGACCGTTGAGGAGTTCCCTCGTCGGGAGCCAACCCTGAGTACAGCAGCCATGTCATGTGGAACTTAGAAATCACCATCATAATGGAATGCGTATACCAAATTTCACGTTTCTACGGTTGACCATTGAGTAGTTCCCTCGTCGGGAGCCAACCCTGGGTGCAGCAGCCATGTCATGGTGGAACTTGGTGATTGCCACCATAATGATGTGTATACCAAATTTCACGTCTCTACGGTTGACCGTTAAGGAGTTCCCTCGTCGAGAGCCGACCCTGATGGACGGAAGTCAACCATAATCTTTACAACTCATGCCAGGACCAAATGATGCCTGCATGCCAAATTTCAGCCCAATCAGATGTAGCGTTTGGACGCTATCGTGGAGGAATACAGACAGACCGACAGACAGACCGACAGACCTACAACTGGCGGTGTCAACTACTACGGGCGAACCCGTCATCCCAGGATGGTATAACGATATTGATCGTTTTTTCGCCCTGAAATGAACGTAGAGCCTTTAAGGGACGGACAGTCCACCAAAAAGCTCCACCAACAACCCGTAAGAAGCCAACGCCTTACCGCGAGGCACCAGACCGACAGACAGACAGACAGAAGTGCGTCCACAATACTTTCCTTGCCAGGAAAGTAAAAAAATAATAAAATATATTAGAAGCCACAATTAAATAAATATTGTAATATTTTAAAAAATCGTTTTTTTTATTGACTGGCTTGTGATGGTAAAAATGTTAGTTTTCTGTGTCATAGTTTTAATTCTTTGTACCTAATTGTTTGAACTTTTTAATTATATGTGTTTACAAATTATGTACTTACTTACATTCTTTTTTATTATCTCAAATGATGTGTTGTTGTGAGTATATTGATCCATTTTATATAATTAGGTTAAATGTCGAGCAATAAATAAATGGAGAGTAAAATTATTATTATTTATCATTTATTATTTAAGTTGTTATTTAATATTTTATATGGCTGTTGGTTTTCCTTAAAAATAAATAAAATAAAAATAAAATAAAATAAAATAAAAAATACAGGTACAAAAAATGAGCAAAGCTTGTGTGCGCTTATATATCTACCTGTGCGCATTTTTCGTTGTGCGCTTTTTTCTATGAGCGTTTATATACCTGTGCGCATTTTTCTATGTGCGCTTTATTCTATGTGCGCTTATATACCTGTGCGCTTTGTTCGTTGTGCGTTATTTTCACTGTGCGCTTTTTTCGCGTGCGCATATATACATGTGCGCTTTTTTCCGATGCGCAACTTTCGTGTGCGCTTTTTTCCTGTGCGCTTATTTCCGGTCACCGTTGTGATGTCACCCGGTCCGTTTTATTGTTAAGTTGTCGGATTTCTTTTATATAAATTATAGCAGTGCATATTTACTAGGTATTTGATCTTGAATGATGCTCTATGTTTTATATAATAAAGAATGGCATATTCGATTGCTCTGATCTGGTGGACGAGATGTAACGCCCCAATGAGAGCCACTTGCCAATTTGACCTTTATCGATTGGCACATTTTAAAACATGAATTGTCAATATAATTTCTGTAAGTTTATTAAAATAAGTAACCGGTTTTATTATTTATTAAATTGTCTTTTTTACTGTAATTAATCACTGTAATACGGTAGGATTTCTAAAAGTACAAAAAAATAATTGAATTGAATTATTTCATCAAGTTCAAGTTCTTTATTGTGTGAATTATTAAAAAAACATACAACTTTTAAGTAACAAACTGCCCAGAGAGCGTACAATATTTCGTTTTAGAAGAAACTTCATAAAGTAGAAGCTATATAAGGTGCAATCAACAAGCAATAAAACTAAAACCATCAACAATTAAAATAATCAATATCAGAAATGATCAAACAAAAGTAATAATCATCAATAATCAGATAATCAATCAAACTAATTTTTATAATGTTTTGTCCAAGAAGAATCTAAATACATTGTAATTATATTTAAATATAAGATACCATATAACTAAAACAATCAATAAAATAATGAATTCAAGCTAAAACAATCAACAATTGAAATAATCAGTATACGCATTACATTAAAATAAAGGGGCTGTAAAAAGAGATCATTTTGTAAAATTTATAAATTCCTCAATAGAGTAAAACGTATTTGTTGTAAAAAAATCCTTTAAAAGTTTTTGGAAAGTTCTGAGGTTGCTATTGTCTTTTATGTTACATGGTAGGCGGTTGATATAATAAGGCCCTGAGAATTGGTTAGGTACTTTGCCTATTTAAAACCACGCATGGTAGAATGAAATTATTCTTGTATATGGTGTTTATGGTGTTTTTGTTATGTATATCTTTAAATTTTACATCTAAATACAAAAGTTCACAGTTTCTGAGTGGTTTCAGTTTTTGTAATTTTGAAACAAAAGAAAAAAATTAGGATTTAAACATTAAAAGTCCTCGGATCTATGAGGTGAGCTAAATGCCTATGACAACTTTTACTGCGAGTATATTTCAGTAAAATTAACCCATAGTTTACTGGAAAGCTGGAGCCATAGGAATTTCTTGAAAATTTGCCGTTTTTGATAGCGAAGGATATCTTGAGAGCTATTGAAAAGACTGATAGCGACAACCTTGTAGGAAATTTGACTTCATTTTGAGCCATTCATGAATAACTACCTATCTATATCTATCTATCTCATAACGATGTAGCTATGACGTTTTCAAGACAAGAGCTAAAAACCAAAAAAGTGACTTTCTATGTGTCTTCCAGCATCCTGCCATTAATTATATAGAATATTAGATTGCTCAATGCTTTTGGCAACTGTTCTGCGCCAGCGACAAACAGGTGGCGCTGATAGCGTTGTCCGGCGAAACTAATAGCAATTTATTTGACCATCTATAATAACATTGATATTAAATGTTTTTTTACGAAGGACTGATTTATTATAAAAACCCATTATTTAACCAAAGATAACTACAATAACATTAAATTAATAGTGCTATGTATCGCATTTTATATGGGCTGATTACATAACAGAAATACTATGGAGAGATTAGAATGCCATCTATATATCTATTTAAACATTAAAGCGCGTATTTTTTACGTATTGAAACTTGTATAACAAATTAAAACTTGACGTCTTTATGTAAATAATATTAAAACAATAAGAGATATGCTTTAAAAATTCGTTTGTATATTACTATTTTATTTTGAGATAAGATACTGCAACGGCGTATTTAGAACACCATCTATTGGGCATCTACTGAACATAATAACATCTACTGAACATAAAAGAAAATTATTCAATGTTCGCAATATGAGTGTCATCTACTAGTTGCCCTTCGTAGTAAAATCCTAACTGCCAAAACGTAGTATGGCATTGAGCAATGTAATACACTATATAATCTATGATCCTGCACACCTAGTAGATCCAGGGACTTATAGTCATCGATATATTAGCTAGATCGATATATTAGCTCACATACAAATAAGTTGGCTCCACATTACTATTGCTCGTAAATCATGTGACAGAGAGAGCAATAAATTGAACAGTATGCGAGAGCATAGCGCGCCGATATTCTTCGCGGCAGCTCTCACACCGGAAACGGTCGGCTGTCTGCCAGCGGACTGCGACCAAACTACTACTGGTCGGCTTTCAGTAGTGCTTTTGAAGGGGTCATTTTCGAGAGCGAAAGGCCCATCTAGGTGATCATATATCGATGCTTATAGTATGTTTCAAAACACAGCTCACAGCTCTGAAGTAAAAAAATATATTCCTGATTTCCTATAAACAATCCTTTTTAGCGTTTATTGCCTGGACTAATAATAAAATGTTGGTTTAATTTTATCTACAATTGTCTATTTTGTACGCTGAGATTAGATAAAGGTGGGTTCAGAGGTACTTAGTTATTATATTGACTTTCATGTAATTAGTAAAAAAAGATACTCACAGCGTCAAATGGTATTGAAGTATGAACACTTGAGTCATCTGGCGGTATAAGACCATCCCATTTGGAACAATCCCAAGGTTCAGAAAAGACGGTACCATCATCGCTCTCCTATAACAATAAAGACATATTTAGATAGGTAAATTTAAAAAAGTATAATCTTCAAATTAGTTAATGGAAAATTTAATGTTGTTTAGATTATCTCAAATGGTACAAATGTGTTCATCTGCAAGGAAACGACTTTACACTGCAGAAAACACAATTCCACATCAATCCCAGGAAACACTTCCTAGTCATCCAGCCTGTGGACCAGTATAACTGTTTACCTACTGAAGTGATTGGAGTATGTAGTGTCAATATATTAAAAAATAGACGAGACTTACATTAAAAAAAAACTGTTAACAATCTTCACATCAGTAGGGTGTTGTCGACTACAACTGGCAAACCCGTCCCCCTAGGCTGGTATAACGATATGTGATTGTTCTTTCAGCAATGGGATGAGCGTAGAAGACTTAGAGACAAGACAAACTACTGTCTAGCTCTGCCAACAAGCCTGTTAGAGGCCAACACCTCACGGCGAGGCACCGGGAAAGGTACCCGGCGGGAAGCCTCACTTCTAACTACCAGTTTTGGAAGGATATCTCCGTCTGGAACTAACCGTCAGGATACCTCCATCCTCCCGACTAATTACAGGTCTGAAGTCGCTTATGCTGCCTCTACCTGCTGAAATTCAATTTGAATTTATTGCAGACCTGGGCGGCCTTTGTCAGTATGTCAGACACGGGATCGGGTGGCCTATAGGTCGTTTCAAGAGTGGCATGACAGCAGGTCAACATCCACCCCCGCTGGTTAGGAGACAGCATATTTCCATAGTTTCCAGACTCCTTCAGCAGTTAGTTAGAGTGCACAACCGATTGGCGTCGCCGAACGGTGAGCGAACCGTCCAGTAGCGCCGGGATGCAATCCCACTAGGAGAAACCGGTCAACCCGCCGTGAGGCCTGAGACGCGAGAGTCTTACCCTGGGTAGCCTTCCGTATCGTGGAGGCTTCTGAATAGAAACTGAATCGTGAGTAGAGCCGATCCGAAATGGATCTTATGGCGCAAGCTGTACGAAATCAATCGCTACCTTTCTTCAGATATCAGTATTGAATTCAGATATATCAGCAATAATGCTATGATAATAATAACATTAAAAAATAAACTGATGCTAACCCTTGAACTAAATGGCTGTTTTCCCTCGACGTTATCGTAGCATGAGGTCCTGCAGGGTTCCGCCAATTCGCAATCCGATGGCGCCACATTTCCTGTCGTGTTTCCCCCAGCAAGGACGTTGATCATTGATGCACCGTCTTTCCAAATGGGCAGAGCAGGCGATAATCTCAGCTCGGGAAATCTGATAAAAAAACGAAATAGGTATGTTATAAAATGGAGATATTCGCTGCAATTTTATCCTGCTAGAGGGCGTAGCGCCAAGTTTTAGAAAAATCTAAAGAGGTATGAATGGAGCGATGCACCGCACATGCGAGCATTGAGTAGAAAACAACGCATTAGGAGGAGACTGCCAGAGTCCTGCCACATGACTGGCAAAATTTTCTGTCATAATGCTGTTTAACCCTTCGAGTAGCGGAATAATTTCATGGTAGACCGCGCCAATTTATTGGAATTTCTTGCAGTATCTCCGCGCTCGACAAAAAGTACTATAACTATGGAACTACTATAGCAATCATAAAAAGAATAACTGTGCAGTGATAGTATTGAAATTTCGTATATATAGAATAGTAAAATCTCATTTTGTAAAGCAATTAGATAATAATGAATAAATATGAGAAAGTCGAAAAAGTGAAAAAAACTCGGCATTTCTAACTTGTACTTGGATCTATGACAATTACCTAACGTCACATTTGTCATGGCCCTTTCTTATTTACGATTTTACCAAAACCCAACTGTCCCGTCTAGATGCGCTGGTGACAGCTAGTTTAAAATCCTGGCTGTCCTTAGCCAAGCCAGCTGACCCCTCGACTCTCTTCAGGTCCAAACAAAATTTCGGGCTAGCGCTTAAACTGCCCTCTCTGCTCTATGCCAACTCCAGAATAACCAAAAATTCGATTCTGTGCAATTCCAAAGATCCGGCAATATCGAAGCACGTAATAAGTGGCCGTAGTGATTCAAATGATCTACAAGCCCGCGTAGACTTCCACAAAAAGTTCCTTACTGGAATCAGCCAGAATGGCACTGGTCTGGGGTATGGCAGTACAACCACGAGCGACGTGGACTTGAAGAAGTCTCTTTTGCGGGGAGATTACGACAGCAAGAGTATGGCTCATGCTATTGGCCTTCAATGCCAGAATGATTGGACAACAATTGGGGACTTTTGCATTCCGCCTCCAATGCACTGGAAGGTAATGCTCTATGACTGGACGCCAGAGATGCTGAAATTTTATTTGAATGCCTTTCAGCATACACTTCCAGAACCCCAGTAACCTCGCTCGTTTTGGGCCACCCTTGGTTTTGGAAAGATTTCTTTGAAAATCAGGGGTGAGCCCACGAATCCGCCAGGAAACAGGGCTATCCCGTCCTACTCCAACAAAGGCAGACAAACGCCTGCTCCCATACAGCGAAAGAAAGAGCCGGCAAATCGGCCTTCTCCTGCTGACGAGAGTACAGGAGCGCCTAAAAAGGGGGAAAAACCCGGGAATGAGCAAGGCACATCCCAATCCAAACATGGACGGTCTCGTCCTCCATTGGAGAGGGAAAAGCCTGCGACAGAGCCCACAACCCCTATGGATCACTGATGGCGAACATAGGCAACTCTACGAGGATTCTCCAGATCAACCTCCACCACGCCATTGCCGCCAGCGCAGTGACGGAGTGTTGCTTCACCAAAGGAGAAATCGACATCGCCCTCGTACAAGAACCCTGGGTAAATAACTTAACTATCCAGGGCTTAAACGCTGCGGGTAGAATCCTCTCGTACCCGGGAGGGAAAAAACCCAGAGCATGCATAGTGTTCAAGAAAAACATTAACTTCCTGCCTGTTACAGAGCTATGTACTAATGACCTGTCAGCAGCGTATATAAATCTCAAAGGATGGAATGGATCCAGAGTCATCTTATGCTCAGCCTATCTATCTGGAGAGAAACAAAATCCAACCGAAGAGCTGGCAAACCTGGTGGAGTACGCCCGTACCCAAAAGGCTGAGTTACTGGTTGGATGTGATGCAAACGCACACCACACCGCGTGGGGGAGCTCAGACATCAACAATAGAGGTGAGTTACTTAATGATTTTATCACAACCAACTGCCTATGCCTATTAAACAAAGGCTGCATGCCGACCTTTGTGACAAGTGCAAGACAGGAAGTTTTAGACATTACTTTTGCCTCTAAAAATCTAGCCAGACACATAAAAAACTGGCATGTCAGGGATGACACTTCAATGTCTGATCACAGACAAATAACCTTTAAACTACTAAACACCGTAGACTGTCAAACCACAACTTTCAGGAATCCTAAAGCCACCGACTGGGACGCTTACCGTACCACACTAAGGCTTAACCTTGAAACAATACAAAAAAATATAAAAACACGCGAGAGTCTAGAATTGGCCGTGGCGGATACCACAAAAGGCATTATAAACGCCTATGAGGAAAGCTGCCCACTCAAGACAAAGACCTCCAAAAGAAAAGTTCCATGGTGGAACCCGAAGTTGGACAAACTACGGAAGGAAACCCGGAAACTATTTAATAAGGCTAAACAAACTCTCAACTGGGAGGAATACAAAAAAGCCTTAACCGAGTACAACAAAGAAATTAGGAGAGCCAAAAGAGCAACATGGAAAAGCTTCTGCGAGGACATAGTGGAAACGCCTCAAGGAGCCAGAGTACATAGACTGCTCGCAAAGGACAAACCTAACCAAATTGGTCTTCTGAAAAAACCAAACGGAACCTTTACAACAAATGAAAAGGAAACTCTGGAGGAACTAATATCGACCCACTTCCCAGGTGCTGTGACAACTAGCAACGCCGCCACTGCTCCATACAGACCTCGAAACGAGGACTGGAGTAGGGCTGCTAGAATCATAAGGCCCGATCAAGTTAAATGGGCCGTAAAATCCTTTAAACCTTACAAATCATGCGGGGACGACGGAATCATGCCCGTGCTTTTGCAACAGGGTATCGACATTCTAACCCCATATCTGGTTAAAATCTTCAGAGCAAGCTATGCCTGGGGACATATACCAGAAGAATGGACCAAGGTCAAAGTGCTATTCATACCCAAGGCTGGCAGGAAGGACTACGCACTGTCAAAGTCCTTCAGGCCAATTAGCCTAACATCCTTTCTACTGAAAGCGATGGAAAAGATACTGGATAGCTATATCAGGGAAAAAATCCTAACGTTCAACCCTATCAGCTGTAACCAACACGCCTACCGCAGAGGCAAATCCACGGAAACCGCTCTGCTCTACCTAGTAGACAGAGTGGAAAAGGCGTTGGAAGACAAACAAATCGCAGTATGCGCATTTTTAGACATTGAGGGCGCCTTCGACAAAACCCCAATTAAATCACTGGTGAAGGGGCTAGAGTCAAAACAAGTTGACAACACCACAACCAGATGGGTGAAAGCGATGCTCTCAAACCGCACGGCCAAGGTAGCTCTTCACGGAACAAACCTTGAAGTCACCACTACAAGAGGCTGCCCGCAGGGAGGCGTACTCTCGCCCCTACTATGGACTCTTGCAATAGATCAACTCCTGCATAGGATGGCAGAGGCCAGGATAGACACACAGGGCTATGCTGATGACCTAGTAGTCATTGTCCGGGGCTTCTGCCAAAACACGATCTCACACATAATGCAAAAAGCGTTAACAATCGTTAGCAATTGGTGCAGAGAGAACGAATTATCGGTCAACGCCGATAAGACCGTCCTCGTGCCATTTACCAACAAACGTCAACTAGGTGGACTAAAAATGCCAATCTTAAACCACAGGCAGATTCCCTTCTCCAAGGAAGTAAAGTATCTGGGAGTCACGCTCGACCAAAGACTCACCTGGAACAGCCACCTAGATAAAACAATTCAAAAAGCTAAAAGTGCTTTGGGTATAAGCAGAAGACTGGCGGGGAAAAACTGGGGCCTTAACCCCAAGATCTCCCACTGGCTATACACTGCCATTGTGAGGCCGATAATCTCGTACGCCTCGGTGGTATGGTGCAACAAAGCCAACCAGAAAACTGTGATTACCAAACTAAACAATATCCAAAGGACGGCGTGCCTCATGACAACTGGCGCAATGTCCTCCACTCCTGGAGCAGCTCTAGATGCACTGCTGAACTTACCGCCCCTACACATTCATTTGCAACAGGTGGCGAAAGCCAGCATGTACAGGCTATCTGCCCGAGAGAAGGTAAACTGGATCTCACAAGCACTAAGATCAGTTCTTGACTCAGTCAGTGAAAATCCAACCCTCAACATGGTATCAGACACCATGCTCCCACTCCTAAACTTTGGAAAACTTTTTACAGTGGAACTGCCGCCCAGAGACGACTGGCTAAAAAGCCAACTGCAATGGGAGGCCGGTAGCCTTAAATGGTATACTGATGGGTCCAAATCGGGACTTGACGTAGGCTGTGGTATATATGGAGAGCGACCAAACTTCAAAAGAAGTGTAAACTTGGGAAAATACGCCTCCATATTCCAAGCGGAGGTTTACGCCATTATTGAATGTGCGGATATCAACCTCCAAAAGGACTACGCCAACCACCGTATCTATATCCACTCGGATAGCAAAGCAGCTCTTATGGCACTAGCCTCGAATACCATTAATTCAAAGCTAGTGCAAAACTGCATATCACTACTGAATTCCCTGGGCGAAAAGAACAGGGTAATACTAAGATGGGTTCCCGGCCATGCAGGAATCGAGGGAAATGAAAAAGCCGACGAACTTGCTAGGACGGGAGCAAAGGGAACGTTATACGGCCCTGAACCCTGCTGTGGCGTACCAAAAAGCCTTGCAAACCTAATGCTCAAACAAATGTGTTTAGAACAATCCGTCAACCACTGGAACAACACGCCAGGGTTGAATCATTCCAAAGCGCTCATTAAGCCTTACGACCGTAAGACGGCCCGTGAGGCCCTATCGCTAAATAGGAACAATCTACGCATACTGGTAAGGGCGCTCACGGGGCATTGTGGCCTGAACAAACACATGTTCAACCTCAAGCTCAAAGACACAAAAATGTGCAGGTTCTGCCAAGGGGCAGAGGAAACTCCCCAGCACCTCATGTGCGAGTGTGGCCCGCTGATGCGTAAAAGATACAACCACCTGGGTGGTCACTACCTCCAACCTGAGGAGGTAAAACAATCTGGCGCCAAAAGCCTGCTGCGGTTCTTGAATGACACGGGGCTTAGCGCAGAACTATAGTAGGTGGCGAGCACAATAGATCAGCAATGGTCGCAGTGTTACAAGGCTCATAAAGACCTTAGAAAAGCCCCACTCAACAAATAAAAAAAAAATAACCTCGCTCGTTGGAGCTTTGCCGAGGATAGTTCTTGTCCCTTCTGTAGCAATACCCCTTGCACAGCTAGACACATTCTAGCTGGCTGCAAGGTGGCCTTAGATCAAGGACGGTACACTTACCGCCATGACAAAGTTCTCGCTATTATTCGCGAGGTAATTAGTCTCTCAGTGGCTCGTGCCAACAAGGGTTTGACAGTATCCTCCAAACCCCCAATACAGTTTGTTCGGGATGGCTCTAAAGGCAAAAAACATTTAACTACAAAACCTTTCTCAATAATCGAGAAAGCTACAGATTGAATTCTGGAGGTTGATTCGGTCTCTAAGCAGTATAATTTCCCTGAAAGTCTCGGATGCACAGCCCTCCGTCCAGATATAACTCTTTACTCTCTATCTCGGAAGGTGGCTCTTATTGTAGAATTAACTGTTCCATGGGAATCAAATATCCCAAAAGACCACGAGTACAAATTAAATAAATACCATGATCTTGCAAATGCCGTAACCCGGAACGGCTTCACTGTTCACCTTCACGCGGTGGAAGTTGGCGCTCGTGGCCTGCCAGCTAAATCTCTATTTCACCTCTTTAAAGATCTTGGCCTTTCCAGAAAAATAATCAACTCTTTCTTAGAAAAATTATCTAAAACTGCGATTTGCGCATCTCAAATTCTATGGCTTCGAAGGGGGAGTGAATGGGTGGTAAGGTGAACGCTCACATGTGGCAAGACAGCTGTCCTAAACCTACCACAGCCGGTTCGTAAGTCTGGAATCCACTGCTCACCCCCCAGAAGTGTAAAAAAAAAATAGTATTATGATGGGCCCGACTCCGCTCGGTGAATTCCATGGCAGCTCCGTTTGTATTTATTTATATTACGGAAAAATACGGAACCCTATTTAGAAATTGTAAATACTATCCTGATCTTTATTAGATTCTCTATCAAAGGTAATATTTCGGTTTTGCTTATTTACATACAAACATATTTAGATATTAGCGCATAAAAACAAATATTTTTTTTTGATGATTTCTTGAAAAAAAAAAAAGAGATGTTTGACAATGGAATTTTAGCAGAAATATCCGCAAAATGATGCGTGAAATTATTTTAGCAGCCGTCTATGTATCTATGGTAATAATGATGCGTTCGAATTAGAAAATAATATTACTGTGCGCTCCGGGAGCAAGCCGCCAATATTGGTCGTTACGTAGTCAATGGTGTTCTGATGTGCAACCAAATTTGGTCGTTACGTAGCCGAAGGGAAACGAAAAAAAAACTAACCCCGGAAGTTAAAATATCTAACACCTTCAATATTATACCTAAAAAGATCTGCAAGGCATTTTATGTGAGATCTATTATTGAGTATGGCTATCAGCTCTGGAATTCCTACCTACTTATGCAAAGATGTGCAGTGAAGAAACAGTGCAGCAGCAAAGGGCACGCAAAAGGCAGTGGGTCTTGAGAATAGGAATTACGAAGGTTACTACTATCAAACATAGAAGACTGTGAGGGACCACCCCTCCCCCACCCCAAGACTCCAGGTTGTTCGATGTGAGGTGGTAGTATCAACTTATGAGTTATCTCCGTATTGAAAGGCGGTTTTGATGTGAAGTAGAAGGAATTTATTGATCGAAGGTTTGAATATTGCCAGTTATAACGCTTGCCGAATAGTTTACGTTGACGCGAGTGTATAGATGCGCGACTGCGGTTACGAGGATATACGGATGAGGATTGTGCGTGTGCTCCTAGTATCTTGTACCGGGCACGGCTCGAGTCTGTGGAATTACAGACTGATGCATCGAGACTCAGGGAGAATGAGGGAAGGAAACCAAGGAGCTGGATTCGTTGACCTAACTCGTGGGAGAGAGTGCCGAATGCCGTCGCAACCTTGGGGGAAGGTGATCACTCGGGGAATGATAATTTGGTTGCTTTTTCGCCGGTTTATATAGGCCGTAAAATGATGCAATCAAAAAATATTCCATCGTGCTGATTCAATCGATGCATCTGTTGATCGCATGTAATGGACTTAAGGTCAGTTACAAAACAAAGACAGGATCCAATTAAGACATACACAATTCTTTTGTGTTACGATGTAGTTGGGCTAAAGAATATTTACATATTCAATTTCAACACAAATCTTCGAGGTCACAGCAAAAAACTCAACCGTGTAAATTTTAAATATAATCCTCTTAAGAACGTTCTGCAAAATAGAGTGGTGAACATGTAGAATAAACTACCATTTGAAGTGGTTAGTGCAAGCTCTGTTAATCATTTTGAACACAGACTCGATTTGTACCTAAAAAGTTGTTGATATTGTTTATGACTAGCTTTACAAGATTTGATCTGGACGTATCAGCAAAGCTATCTGTCCTGAATAAATAATAATAATAATAATAGTAATGATTCTAAGAAAAGATTGAGGGGGTTGAGATGTTTGTTTTGTTTTTAAGAGTATTATTGATGGAAAATATGTTATATGAAAATATGAACAATCAGGTTATCGGCTACACTTGCTGATGATACAGATATTAGACCCAGCAGTAGCGACCTTCAAGCTGCTTCCAGGTTGCCTCAATTAGAACTGGACCAGATTCATAAATTGCTGACTCGATGGATAATTCCGGCTAACCATGTCTGCTCTGCGGAGAAGCGATTGTCCAGTAGTCAAACTGAGAGACAACATCCTACATCCTAGCTGCCTCTCATGAAACATATCAATATTATGAGAATGCAACTGAATGCTAAATTTAAGAAAATGTATTGTTGCTTGTTTGTTTCTTGTATTGGACACAACCACAGGGGATCTGATGGAGTATCTTTGTCTCAAGAAATGTGACATACCTTTGTGCAAAATCTGTTCTTCTACCGAGTAAGGGTATGTAGCCTTACACTACACTTCTGGTGGGTGGATGCTTGCTTAGTGAGGGATCCGATAACTTCTCTCTGGAGTAATTCACTTTAAAAATTGCTTGTATAATTTAAACTTTTCTTTTATATATAATAACGTACTATATGACCGTTTAATAGGTGGAAACATATAAATGGTTTATGTTTGTTATATTTGATTTAGTAAATATGTTTTTTGTACTGTCTGTTTCCCGAATAAAATAAAATAAAAATAAAGTACCAAGCAGCATATTTTATAAATAGCTGGCGACATCAAGCTCCTCAAATTTGGTGAATAGCAGATCAAAGTTGTAGCAGAATGACTTCCAATAAATGACTTGACCTAATGATGGATTTCTGTCCCTTCATCACGGGCTTAATTAGCGCACCAAAGCTCTCCCCGATCGGGTATATAAGATGACTCTTTGACAGTGCGTTGTAGATATTTTCTGGGGAGGGGGGGGGGAGGTTATCCAAGCATCCACAAAGTGCCTTGCATTGGTCAATGCACTCCAGCAGAAGAAGAAGAATGCATAATTTATTAACCTTTCGGCGATGATCTGATGAACTGTTAATTTATTTCTTTCAGCGTCTGAAGATTCGTGTCCGAGTCTGCTTTCTTGCTCGGCCAGAGACGGGAACGTGCCACTCTCACTCGGAACGCTTCCATCCTCGTGTTTACCTGGAGAAAGATGGAACAAAATCTTAGCTAAGTTGTAAAGTGACAGACCCTAGGTACCAGCAGACCCCGTATCTGCAGCCCCCCCCACCGTATTTAGTAAAAATACATTACTTTCAAGAAAAAAGGCCTATGGCGCTATAAAAATTTGCTTATATTTTCCTGGAGAAATGGTACCCCAGCCTAATTTGTACAAAAAACAGTTCATTTTCGAAAAAAAATGCCTGCGACATAGTGACTATAGGATACTAGGATATGCAATTATGCATCAAAATCTTCAATCTCGGTATTTGCAAGATTTAAGAGTTCAGTCTTGCGAGATCTCGGTATTTTGCGAGATCTCAAAGAATTCAGAACATTATTTTTTATAATTTATAAGTATTTAAATTATTTCTATTACAAATTAGTAAAGTTACGTCGTAAAGGCTCCTCAGCACCTCATGTGTGAGTGTGGCCCGCTGATGCGTAAAAGATACACCCACTTGGGTGGTCACTACCTCCAATCTGAGGAGGTAAAACAATCCGGCGCCAAAAGCCTGCTGCGGTTCTTAAATGAAACGAGTCTTAGCGCAGAACTATAGTAAGTGGCGAACACAATAGATCAGCAATGGTCGCAGTGTTACAAGGCTCATAAAGACCTTAGAAAAGCCCCACTCAACAAATTAAAAAAAAAGGGCGAAATAATGAAATAAAATATATATTTAATCATTTATTTAAAAAAATAGGAATTATTTTAAAAGTAACTTTTTAAAAAATACAACAAATCTAGAGTTTCATCAGCTAATCGACTTCGAATGCTACGCATCAGATATCCAGCGACAGAAAATGCCCGTTCTGCCTTATAAACTATGTTTGATGACATGACGACACCAATTTAATAATACAAAACTAATTGCCGACAGGAAACTATTATATTTTTTACTATTAAAAACAATCGGAACACTCTGAGTTATCAAATTATTTCGTTACGCGCACAGAAACCATTGCGAATTGGCAAAGAAAATACGCCGCACTGCCTACGTGCACTCGCGACGTTCCGTTTCGTTCTCCGGGGAGCCCTGTTGTTATAGCGCCGGGAATTCCCAGGATGTGACGGCGAGCGCTGCGTAGATTTGCAGCCCTGGTCTCGCTCCTAAATGGTCATAAAATGTGCTGCTGCGCAATCTCGCAAATCTTGCGAGATTGCGTGTGATTTTGCGTGCAAGATTAATCTTGCAAAATTAGTCCAAAATCTTGGTATTTCGAGATGTCGGTATACCGAGATTGCACTCCCTAATCATGACAAATAAGTAACGAGAGAATATAGAGTGGCATGTGAACGTTGCATTGCATATCGTGTTGGTAATATTGGAACGCGGCTTTATTGCTTATTTCATATATTTTTCAAATCAATAAAATGTGAGTTTCACCTATAAATTCCCAACTTGAGTCCACAGTCCAAGTGGTGTCGTCTTTTTTCTTGGCGCCGTTATTTATTCGAGGTGGTAGTACAGCCTTTACTTTGGGCTTCGATGATCTCAGCGAAATCAGATTATCGACTGATGTTGATGTATTAGGGGAGGATGCTGTAATGGTAAAGAAAAATATTTACGTTTGCAATCCTACTAGGAGGTATCCCAGGAAAACATAAAAAAGAAGTCATAGTTACGTGATAATTCCTCTATGCTGTTCATCTCTCTGAGAGGATAGTATGGTACGTTGTTCGGAGGTTCTGAATATCGCTGTGCTAGTCCTACTCCAACCCTCAGTAGTCTCCTTCTGTTGACTGGTGGTATCACGCTCTGCGACAAAAAGTCAAGCATTTTTATGGTGAACTGCTAAGTTTTGTATCCAAGGTGTCCTGGTGTCCACTCTTTCTGTATATGGACACACTATGGGGTGCAAGACTCTTGAACCATGGGATGCAAGACCCTGGAAAGATTTCCCACAAAATCTAAAATAACTCACCTTCTTTAGAATGATTCAAGACTCACCTCAAAATCGATTACTCTTCTACTAAGTAACCAGTTCCTTCTTTTCTCTCTCCTACCTCTCCCGATTTCCTTCTGTCAGGAATTCTTAGTTTTAAATATAGTAGTTTTTATTTTAGGCAAAATAACTTACTTATTTAATAATCTTTATTTCCACAATGCTTGCATGTACCACTGCACTGCATGATTAGGCTAACTACTTGGATTATTTATATTATAATTTTTCAATTGCAAATAAAGCTTTTTTAATTTTATTTTGTGATTGTAAGATTAATAAATAAAATAAAATAAAATGCAAACAATACTATTGTTACACTTCTGGGGGTGAGCAGTGGACTCCGGACTAATGACCAACTTTTGTAGGTTTGGAACAGATGTCTTGCCACATGTGAGCTTACACCTTACCACCCATCACTCCTCCTTCGAAGCTAAAGAATTTGAGATGCGGAAATTGCGGTTTTAGATATTTTTTCTAAGGAGTTGATTATTTTACTAGAGAGACCAGGATCTATAAAGAGATGAAACAGAGAATTGGCTGGTAGGCCACGAGCGCTAACTTACACTGTGTGAAGGTGAACAGTGAAGCCGTTCTCGGTGACGGCATTTGCAAGATCATGGTATTTATTTAGTTTGTACTTGTGGTCTTTTAGGTTATTTGATTTCCATGGAACAGTTAATTCTACAATAACGGTCATAGAAAGTAAAGAGTAATATCTGGACGAAGGGCTGTGCATTCGAGACTTTCAGGGATTTTGTACCGCTTAGAGACCGAATCGACCTCTAGAATCCAATCTGAAGGTTTCTCGATTATTGAGAAAGGTTTAGTAGTGAAATGGTTTTTGCCTTTAGAGCCATCCCACTGAAACTGTAAAGGGGGTTTGGAGGGTTATTATTGTTTCCTTGTAGCTCAATTGATGTACATAATTAGGCACACACACTAAATAAGGGATCAATAGAAACAATACGGTCAAAGGCAAGCTCGCCCAATGCGCTGAGGGAGGGTTATATCTTATTATGAAAGGGGTTCTTGTTATGAAACATTTTCTCATACATTGAATAACAGAAAATGAGCTTTGACAGTCTACCGAGACATACTTTTCACATACGTTATTAATGTTTTCTATTTTTGCATTTTAATCGATGGTGACTGACATACAGCCACAGAATTCTCACCGTTGTTTGTTTTGGTACAGAAACCTAAAACCACTAATATTTCAGATATAACACTTACCTCTTTAATGGCATCTACAGGATCAGCGTAGAAGGGACTACCCTGCTTCTCCTGCTGTTCATCAGCATTAATCAGCACCGCATCTACTTCTTTATTCATTGCTTTATCCTCGTCCATCTGCGTATCTAGCAAGTCATCTCGACTCTTCAAATCGTCCGAGGAGTCATTATTGAGATCAGCATTGGCGCTTCTCGACAAGTTGAGTTTATCGGGCCTTTTTGGTACTATTTCCCCTTTGCTGTTAGTCGTCGCGATTAAAAGGTTAGATTTTTCATTATACTGTTGAGATCGGTTTGATATATTATTAATATTATTGCAGTTGGCAAGTTTGGCGTCTTGCTCTTTGTCAGAATCGTTGTCTGTTAACGGTGGTGATCCTGGGCTTAGTACGTTGTTGTTCAGCGATGTGACTTTTGCTGTGAAAAAAGAAATAAAACAGATATTTAATACATCAGAATACAGAGTACCTACTTACAACTAACATTACAACCACAAATGTATAATAATAATAGAAATGTCTTTATTGTGAACTGTAAGTAGGTAGTACAAAATGGATAGGTACTATTTTATGTGCTATACAGTTTACCTATCAGGCGTACAATATTTATTTTTCTATAATTAAATATATTTTCACTTCGCAAGTTGAAGGAAAACAAATCCGAAAAGTATTACGTTTTAAACTTATTAACAAATTTTAAACTACAACGTTTTAAACTACTCTTTCTTAGAAAAAATATCTAAAACTGCGATTTGCGCATCTCAAGTTCTATGGCTTCGAAGGGGGAGTGAATGGGTGGTGAGGTGAACGCTCACATGTGGCAAGACAGCTGTCCTAAACCTACCACAGCCGGTTCGTAATTCCGGAATCCACTGCTCACCCCCCAGAAGTGTAATAAATAAATACAAACGGAGCTGCCATGGAATTCACCGACCGGAGTCGGGCCCATCATAATACTATTTTTTACACATAATTGTCATAGATCCAGGCCTTACGAGGGCCAGAAATTAGCAAGGCATCTATTTTCGCCAGGCAACTTTTGAAATGCTCTATAACATGATCGCCCGAGACGTCTTTTCCCTGATGGGTGATTTTTCTGCCGAGGAATTTGAAATGATTGTTTGGGTCTATAAGGGAGATATTAGAGCCCTTATAGACCAATTTGGGGTCATAGGATGTAAATTTTGTGCCCATGCGGGCGAGTCCAAGGCAAAAACATTTGGAGGGCTTCACTTTTATACAGCCTGACCAGTCGCAGAAAAGCTCCACTTTCTGTAATAGCAGGGAAAGCTGCTTGGGGCTTCTGGTGATGAAAGTTAGGTCGTCGGCAAAAGCGAGGCACGACGAGGTGTATTGGCCGTCTGTTTTAAAACGGTAGCCCCACTTCCTGTCAAACTGGCTCAGGCTTTCCAGAAGTATATTAAAAACTATATTAAAAATCGTCGGGGAGAGGCAACAGCCCTGAAATAGTCCAATTGAATATGGTATAGAGCGGGTAGTCCATTCTTGCGTTTTAACATGGAAAGTCAGACAGTTGTAGTAGGAGGCTACAATGTCACGCACGACTGGTGGGAAGTTGTACCAGCGGAGTGCAAAGTGGAGGAGACTGTGTCGGACTGACCCAAAGGCATTCTCTAGGTCGAGCCAGCATACATTGATTTGGCGTTCGTGCTGTCTCGCATCCTTGATGGCAGCAGCCAGGAGAGAGTTGTGCTCGAGGCAGCCCGAGACGCCGCGCATGAAGCCTTTTTGAACTGATACTCCAAGGTACTCATTCCGGTGCATGAATTCGCTCATCCTCGTGTGGACTATGCTAAAAAAGATTTTGGCCACAGTGTCTGTGAGAGCAATGGGCCGAGCGTCCTTTGGTCCGGTGCAAACTGGGACCTTCGGAATTAAGATGACTGTCGCTCGGCCAAAATTCTGTGGGACTACACCGCTATTCCATATATTTCGGAAGATGGATCCTAAATATTGCAGAAAGTATTATTAGTATTATTATGGGCCCGACTCCGGTCGGTGAATTCCATGGCAGCTCCGTTTGTATTTATTTATTATAATAATTAGAATTCTACAAATAGAAAATCTACAAATTCTTATAGAAACAGAAATAATAATAGAAAATCTACAAATTATTATAGTAAATTTACATTACTAGTTTTAAAATTAAAATGTCAAACTGGAATTATTAGGCTATCTACATTAAATGTTCGACTTCTATACCGAATATATCATTCTGGCACTAAATATGACAAATTTTGTCATACTTAGTGCTAGAATGAAATATTCGGTATAGAAGTCGAACACGAGACTTCTGTATTTTGAATATTCGCTGGACTTCTGTTGAGTTGCCCCACATTATAATGCCGTATTTTAGATGCGGATATACGTAGCCATAACATGTTGTTTGGTGAGTCTCTACTTTCTAGAAAGGAGTTGATTATTTTCCTGGAGAGACCAAGATCTTTAAAAAGGTGAAACAAAGATTTAGCTGGTAGGCCACGAGCGCCTACTTCCACCGCCTGAAGGTGAACAGTGAAGCCGTTCCGGGTGACGGCATTTGCGAGGTCATGGTATTTATTTAATTTGTACTCGTGGTCTTTTGGGATATTTGACTCCCATGGAACAGTTAATTCTATGATAAGAACCATCTTCCGAGATAGAGAGTAAAGAGAAAAATCTGAACGCAGGGCTGTGCATCCGAGACTTTCAGGGAATTTATACAGCTTAGAGACCGAATCGACCTCCATAATCCAATCTGAAGCTTTCTCGATTATTGAGAAAGGTTTTGCAGTGAGATGTTTTTTGCCTTTAGAGCCAACCCGCACAAACTGTATTGGGGGTTTGGAGGATACTGTGGAACCCTTGTTGGCACGAGCCACTGAGAGGCTAAGTACCTCGCGAATAACAGCAAGGACTTTGTTGTGGCGGTAAGTGTACCGTCCTTGATCCAAGGCCACCTTGCAGCCAGCTAGAAAATGTCTAGCTGTGCAAGGGGTGTTGCTACAAAGGGGACATGAACTATCCTCGGCATAGCATTATATAGATAAGTAGGACGTAATTTTCAAAGCATTTCAAAATGTCATTATGCGATGTTGATTTTAAGCAGATACACCCAAATAGATCTCTGGAAATTATCAATGTGTTTAATCACCTTTAATTTATAAAGCAATTTATTAAAAAAATTAAGTCCTCTATAAAGACTAGTCGCCAGGAACTTGACCGTATGTGGTATGATCAGTTGGAGCTAATGGGGTTTATTACTGGTGTCATGCCGATATACTTCCTCGTGGGATATTGCCGAGCTCATCATCATCATCATCATCATTTATTCATTCCATAAAAGCATTTCACAATACTGAGGAAAATGTCAAATTTTACAATCATAATTTACCGGATGATAAAACCGCTTTGATTAATTAAAAGGAAAAAAAATAATTGTAATCAGAGGTGATTACTTAAAAATAGTCAAATTTACAAAATAATCAATAATCAAACAAATAATAATCAATACCATAAAAAGAAAAATTCTGAAACATGCGTAATTAAAAACAGTGTCAATAAAATCTAAAACTTAGTTCGAAAGTATAGTCATAATATGGTTATTTATAATCAAGCAATTGTGGATGCAATATCATAAAAGTCGTCCAGTTTGTAAAGGGCATGTTTGACTACGTGATTTTTCAAGCAGATTTTATATGCTGCCATCTCAAGTCTTTTCGTTGATGATGGCAAAGCATTGAACAATTGAACAAAAAAACTAATATATAAAAATGTTTTTTGATATTTAGTCAAGCGTACTTTAGGCAATAACACATTGTTCTTATGTCGCGTATTATGGCTATGCCGAGTGGAGTGAAGCTCGCAATTTAAAACATTCTCTTTGGCGTATAAAAGGCACTGATATATGTACCTACATAGACGACATGGTAAGGATACCAGCTTTAATAAAAAAAGGGGCGCAATGTGTTT
Source organism: Micropterix aruncella (assembly GCA_944548615.1). Classification (NCBI taxonomy): domain Eukaryota; kingdom Metazoa; phylum Arthropoda; class Insecta; order Lepidoptera; family Micropterigidae; genus Micropterix; species Micropterix aruncella. The sequence goes on along the minus strand of OX155965.1, from coordinate 4,379,418 downwards.
CTCTGCTTACACCAAAAATTGTCCTAACGGCTTGCTTTTGTAGCACAAAAACGCGATGGGTATCGGTTGCATTACCCCATAGTAGTATCGCATAAGACATCTTTGAATGGAAGCAGGAGTGATACACACTGATCGCTGCACGTTCGCCAGCCAGAAATTTCACCTTTCTTATAGCATAGACTGCCGATGACAAAGTTGCACACAAATTATCGATATGTTGATTCCAGTTTAAATTTTCGATAGCTCTTATTGCAACAGGATTCGCAAAGAGCTTCTTGAACAAAAATTGCATATGGTCACTTAGTTTTTCGAAGTGTTCACATATCATGGCCGTCGTGAACCAACACCCACTATTGCACATATAATTGGTTTTGATAGACCGCCAATATTTAAATGCGATCTATCCAGCTTCTCTGAATTACTTTTAGATTTTATAATAAATTTATTTATTTAAGAATTAGTTACTATAAAGTATTGATTTGATTACAAAAATAACAGAAACCAAATGGCAAAAAAGGGAATAAAGGATTTAATATGAAAATATCTAGTCAAAAAAAAGTACAATTCATTGTCAAAATATTATATAACAACAAAGTCAAATAATTATTGGTAGTTAGTTCAATGTTAAAATATACTCAACATGTTTAAAAATATGGTAATAATGTGTGCACCTAAGTTTCATTAAACTATTATTTCTAACTTTGATGTATGGTTAGTCTGTCATGATTCAATAACCATTTCCTTAATTTATTTTTGAATTCCCTCAATGTCAAATTCATTTTTATTTCCACATTGATCAGATTGTAAAATCTCGGCGCAATGAAAGAGTAATGTCTTTGTCCAAATGATGTGTTCATTCTGGGTATTATAAGGCTATTTTGTATAACTTGTCTCGTTGGTCTTTGGTTCTGAATTATTCCTAGATTTGAGTTATTGTCCAAAAATAGCCTTAAGAGGGAAGTTTTTAGAAAAAGTTGCCTACAATCAAGGACATTAGCTTCTTTATAAAGTTCATTAGTGGGATGGCGATATGGTCTACGTAAAATAATTTTTAAGATATATTGTTTTAATAAGATAATTGTTTTAATAAGATATAAGATATTGCATTCGATCGACGGAATTGAAATACAATGTTAATTTTATAACAACGGAAAATGGAAACTCAGCCGGGAATCGAACCTGGGACCTTAGAAAGTAAGATCAAGTGACCTTAGCAATATGCCACCGGGCTGGGCCATGTGACATAGTAGCCACTATGGCACATAGTTGACACATTGCCATGGCGGAAACAGACATAATCGCCGATATAAAAAACCTACTAAACGACATTGCAAAATTTATATTTTATTATTGATTATATCATGATATATATGATATATATGATCGATAATAATAGAAAGTTACTCACGTAAAGTATCAGGAAGCAAGTCAGGCCTTTTGCTCATCATAATGCATCCGCTCAGGTCACTGTCGCTCAGCTTAGATTTATCCGATTTGATAGGCTTGAAGGAAGAGACGGATGAGATGTGAGAGCCATTGTGTTCCGGTCCCCAGATATCTTCGTAATCGGAAATCTTGTCACCGACTGAGCTTCGGTAGTAGACCCCGGGAGATTCCAATATGTCACTCTCCTGGAAAAGATTATTATTATTTATTTGCACTAGAGTGTGGGAGTGCTGTTGATGATTATTACTGTACTGTAATATGTAAACTATTCAAAATTCTGAAACGGGTTCTAGAAGAAATACCTCTTCTGGACGCACCCATGGACAGAATAATTTGCCATCATGTCTTTGATCGTAGATACAATATCCAACTCATTGCAGAACCAGCAGATCACTCTGGTACAAATGAAGTAAGGATATACACAGATGGCTCCAAAACCACTCAAGGTTCCGGAGCCGGTGTCTTCTCAAATGATCTAAACATCAAAATATCAACTACCCTAGGAAACTTAAATACGATCTTCCAAGCAGAATGCATTGGCATCACCAGAGCAGCACAGGCAGTTGCAGCCAAAGATGTCGGAGACCTAAGCTTGAAATTTGTCTCCGACAGTGCCTCCGTGCTACAAGCGCTAGCAAAACATACTATAATCTCTGTTCTTGTACTGAAATGCCACAATGCGCTTCAATCTATTGCCAGGTCAAATAGAGTGACCCTGCAATGGATTAAAGGGCACAGCGACTCACTGGGCAATGACGCGGCAGACGAACTGGCCAAAAGGGGATCAAAGGAAATAGTTTATGGACCGAACCCTTGAGGCCCAAATAAAAACATGGCTACTCAGGAACACCGACGAAACACACCTTACAGAATGGGAAAAAAACGCAGGATGCAGGCAAACAAAGAACGCGGATCCGGAAGTGGCTAAAAAACTTGCCCGCAACCTCACCAGATTAAAAAGGGACAAAATCTGTAAAGTCATAGGTACTATGACAGGCCAATGTCCCCAAAACAAACACTTGTTTACCTTAGGTGTGACAGACAGCCCTCTATGCAGAGGATGCATGGAGGAAGAAGAAACGCCACAGCATGTGCTCATGGAATGCAGGAGCGTGGCAGAGCAACGGGCAAGAATACTATAATCTCCAGCATCTGTCTCGGAGGCCTGTAGCAACCTAAACAGGCTGCTAACCTTCTGAGACTGCCTGGGTTGGCTGGAGTAACAAAAATTGAAACATGAGCCACGCACAACGGCCCAATCAAGAGGCCAAGAACGGGAAATAGCCCAGGAAAACTAACTAAAACTAACTATGTAAACTATTCATCATAAGAAACATTATTATACATATTATTCATAGTTATGCACAGTTCATAATTATTCATGCGAAGACATATTGAATAGTGGAACTATCCACTGGATGCAGTTTCAAAATCCCACTGTGCTAGCAAAGAGCAGTTTCACTTTCCTCGCTTGATTCGGGAGCAATTGAAATAGGAATAACAGAAACTTCGATAGAGACGACGGTTTCTAACTCTCTTCTACGTGGAACCATATTCTTAAAATGTTCTCAATGCCCATCGCCGTGCGCAAGGACATATCATAAGATACAGTGAGTGTTGTGTGCACTGCGGATTATCAAAATTCACGCTCGCCATGTCCCACCTCCGTTATAATCTGCATAGTAACAGCAGCAGTTTGCCACCTACAAGCATAACAACGGATGACGATTGACAGCACTTTAGCCTACCCTGGACAGCGGCGGTAGCAACATCACCGAAACGTCGGTTACTACAAACTTCACGTGGTAAATTCGATTTATCTTATTTATAATGTCAAACAATTGTGATAGTCTTTGATTTCATACAGACAAATGATATTCTCTATTCCAAAAACGATGATGATAAGCATATATTGTGGCACAGCTGAGTATCTCTCGTTTTGGATACTGACAAAACATACATAGATTGATTATTATAATTATGGTATTTTTTAATAAGTAAATACAATCAGACACGACTAGTACGTGACTCTACCGGAGCTAGCGCACTACACAGTAAACGTTGATGAAATTGGTGAGTTTTTCGTTAGGAATACATAAGATTTGTTAGAAATTTAAAAAAAATCCACATAAAACCAATGCAAAATCACAAAACAAAGACTACACTTGAGAGCAATGAAACAGGGTCACCAGCAAAAACTTTAATATCTCGGAAACTAAAAATATTAGCAAATGGAAAGTATTTTATAGACTATTTAATACCACTCAAATAAAATTATTAAAACTTCTTAGTCACTGTAAAGTAATGCCATCAAAAAGGCTAAAGACAAAAAAAAAAATATATAGAAAAACAAACTACGAATTCATGTATTTGTTTTTGCTTTTGTTAATGTTGCCACAAAAAAATTTAAATAAGAAGCATTTCTGGTATTCAATATTCATTATTATTGAAGTAAATATTGGTTTATGCTAAGATTCTTAGTTTCCGAGATATTAAGGTTTATGTTGGTAACAATATTGCCCGCCCTCATTGCTCCCGAGTGTAGTAATGCTTACATACCTGATAATGTCTAGACTCCTTCCGTAGAGAGTGTTTACTCCGTCGGGAGCGACCGGAGGGCGCCGTGCTGACAGTATTGGTATTCGGAGACAGTATTCTTTCTCTATCCTTCCCCACGAGCGGGGAATCGAAGGAAGACTGATTCGCGAAGCTCTGATTGGATATCGGCGAGATGATGCTTTTGGTGGAGATGGGCGAGCTCCTGGTCAGCGGCGAGAACAGCTCGCTCTTGCTGCCCGGCGAAAAGACGCCGCTCTTGGAGGAGATGGTCGCGTTAGAGTTGGGCGAGTTAATCTGAGGCGTCGGAGAGAAGATGCCGCTGGTCACCGAGTTGGAGTCGTTGGGCGAGGCCATCTGGCTGGGCGAGAAAACCCCGTTCTTGGCCGAGGGTTCCGGCGACAGGGCGCTCCGAGTGGGAGAGCTGTCTCCGGTCGACTGCTTCCGGTTGAACTGCCGCTTGAGACTGTTGTTCAGCGGTGTCGTGATCACGTTCACGCATTCTCCTTCAGGGGAAAGTCTTCGCGATAGGTTCTAAAAAAAGGTTTTTATTCCAGTATAGCTTCAATCGCGATGCAAACAAATGTAGGTTTCCGTTAATCGATCTGGCCAGGTATTAAGAGGTACAGATAGTAAAAAGTAGAGTCAGATTAAGATATATTCATTCCTCTCCTTTCAATCTTTAAGAAAGCACTACATAAAATCAAAAGTAGATCATGGTAAATGGCGTAGAATCGACGATAAAAGATATATAGATGATATTGATCTAGTTTTTCAACAGGAAGTATAGAGTTCACCACGATTATCAAAAAAGTCACTATAAAGTCTTGAAAAATGGCCTATCACAGGGATCTGTCATGTCCCCTTCTTTTATTTAATGTGTTCGCTGCAGATCTACTGAAATTAGCTGCCCGAAAATTTATATACACAAATGCCGCAGCCAATGTTTACCGGTCAAAGTCACTCAAGATACTAGAGGAGACCCTAAACAAAGACATTTCTATCTTGGATAACTATTGGCTCCTCGAACCCGATCCCGACAAAACTGCATCGGTCATTCTCCACCTCAACAATAATGAAGCAACCAGGAAATTAAATATGACCATGTGCAATAAACCAATCACCGATAATGCCTCTCCGAGATATCTTTGGTGTAAAGCTCGACCGCAAAATAACTTTCAATGCTTACTTAGAGGCAGTCTGTAGAAAAATAAAAATGAGGAATAATATAATTCCTAAGTTGGCAGGAACAAGCTAGGGTTTGTAACAGGGTTGTTGCGAATATCAGCGTCAGCATCAGCATCAGCGGATTATCAGCATTGGTTTCAATATCAGCATCTGCATCAGCATCCGCATTAATCAATACTGATTTTATTGTTTGCTAATATTCTGCTTGTGACATGACATTGAAGGGCGGAGCTTAGCTCTAGCCGCATGCGCATGCTGTCATCTCCGCCGGCAAGTGTTTCTAGCGAACAATTATTCAGAAATTCCGGAATTATATATAAGCTATCCCGTAATCGACTGCAATCTGAAAAGGCAGCTCAGGTATAGTCTTTAAAATTATTTCTATAAGAAAAAAAAACAAGGACATGCATACTGTTGTAGATGAAGAATCATAAAAAATAAACGTTAATATAGCGGAAAACATAGCTCTATGCATATAAATATGCTAGTATATCCGAAATAAGGCAAAATCGCAAAACCAACTAGACCTAGAAGGTCTGTCTCTGGCTGTGTTGTGTTATACAAACTGTATGTTTGTTGACTCGCAAACTGACGCAAAATATAACTTACCTTTAATAAAATTCAATTTGGTTGGTTAACCGCAAATTGTATTTTATTTTTGTATGTTAGGTACTTAACATATTCAAAATATAAGAATATTATTTCTGATAATTAAAAGTCACAGAAGTATTTAACTGACTTCCATTTAAAATACCTAATACAATTATCCCTTTTAATTAAAATTTCATAGTTAGATATATTTTATTTAAGTATTTCATTAAAATCAGCATCAGCATCAGCTGATATTTATATAAAAAAATCAGCATCAGCATCCGCTAATATTTAAAAAACCTGCATCAGCAACAACCCTGGTTTGTAATAACAATAACTTTTTTTTAAAAATGCTTTTTTTCAATATTTAACAAAATTATAATTTCATAAATAATACAATTAAGTATGATTATAAAAGTAATATAATATTTCATAATTTATTCTATCAAAATAACACAGCTAGTGCCCTCAAATCATGTGCCATGGCATGGCAGAATATTCCAGTCCAGTTTGAGATCATATCTCTCATGTTTCTAAGGTTGATTAACAGTCAGCTGAACGAAGCAATGAGAGTTGTGAGTGGTGGACTATCAAACATTCCTCCTCCTGACATTCGATGCAAGCGTGAAAACATCCAGAAAGTAAGAAAACAGAGTAGCTGATTGCCTGTCAAGCAAGACATTACTAACCTCAATGACTTCTCAAAGACTTATGATGAGACACTCACCAGCTGACCGTGGGGAATGACTGGCGAGAAACTTGGGAAAATACCAATGAAAATTGTCAAAGACCCTTCATACGACGAATAGTGAATGGGGATGTGTGTGCAATTTTTTTTAGGTGGCGCCAGCGGTTCTCCAAAGGTGTAAAGTGAACAACGCCACAGTATACCATACAGTAGCTTCTCTTAGAACAAAATTGAAATGGAAGCGAATACGTCACGAGTCGTAAGGGCTCGGATATGGCCGCCAGATGTCCGCAACTCGGCCCACGCAGTTATGTAAACGTTGAAAAAAATCGCCAGCCTTTACCTGCATGTAATGCTAGCCAAAGGCGTTCGTCGAGACGTATCCTCTGCCCAAGCTCGATATGCGAAGTGTGAGGGAGACTACAATTATTATTTGTTTAATTTTTACAGTCAACTTACAGAGAGTAAATACATGATATTTTTAAAAGCAATAAATATAAAACTAATTTATTATCCTATAAGTTTACGACGCTTGCATGAACAACTTATAATAAAATAACATGAGCACCTTAATAATAGGTAAGTAATAAAAATGGGGGTATATAAAGTAACAATGTAATATGAATTAATGTTTGTAATACATAAAAAGATATGATATAATATAAGGAATATAATACATTATGAAGGTAATACATAATGAAGGAATATAATACACAATATAATCAAGTGATAACGTACATTAGGATGGCAACTGGCTAAATCTTGATAGAGATCTTAGATAACTGGGAAAAAATGGGGTGTATAAAGTAAAATGAATAATTATATATTAAATATTTATAATGCATAATATGATATAATTTAATATAAGTGTAGGTTATAAAATAATAAAGTCATATAATACAGTAGGATGGCAGATAGTAGGAGATAGACTAGATGTGATCGAATCTTTAATTAAATTCATGGAATCTTTAAACATTTCTAATCCTTTAATGTGATTAATATAAAAAAACATTACACATTTTTAGAGGTCTATTCGATATGATATTACTATTACAGGTAACAACAGAAAATGTATAAGAGCTCCTCGTTAGTCACAGTGGCACACGAAATCGAACATTTGCTAGACTAGCTGGGCGGTCTAGTTGAATGTGTAAAAGCTTATGGAGACACGTTACATCGTTAATAGTCTTGCGTGTTTTTGAATCTAGAAAGTTGAAGTGCGAAAGCCGCTCTACATAAACTCTTAGAATATTTCTGAGGCCACATTTGTTCGACAGCATGCGAGTGAATTGATGTAAGATATCGCTATAGCGATAAGTCCGCCATTTGTGCATAAATTGTCTTTTTTATAAAACCAGTGTAATATTCATTAAGTTATGTTTTTATAGCATAATAAAGTTATTCTATTCTATTCTATTCTGAATTTCATTTGAACTCGTTATATATTTATGTATGTTTGTATATATTTATCTAATATATATATATATTTATAGATATTATAGCTAGTAAATATTTTGTTTAGTTATACATATGTAGTTACCTGATATGACGTGCTTATCATTGTCATTATACGTATTGTAATTAGCTCATCTAGATACAGGCCTTAGTTGACCTAGTTAGATGAGTTTTAGGCAGGTGCCAAACACGATGTGACGGTTTCTCTGAACTGTTTATGTTTGATTCTTGAACTTGTTTGGTATAATTAGTCGTAACCATTGTAATAAGTACTTATAAATATAAATAAATAAAAATTCTATCGCTGTGAACATTGTACAGCGGATTCCAAATTACTATTTACTTCTAATTATGATGATGATTTATGATGATTTACCTGTGAAAGAATGGTTGATGAAATGACATCCCCGATGGCGTCGCCGCTCTCCATATGAAAATTATTATTATTGGATGCGCTATTTGGCAAAGGTGTTAGCCTGGACTCGCCATGCAATTCTTGTCCGTTTGTTGGGTTATTCACACTGAACGTCACGGTTGTGGTTACGGTTATGTTCCCAGATTTATGCATCGGAGTGAACGGGGCTTTTTCGGATGAAAGGGGGGTTTGGGTGGGAAAGGGGGGTTTCGCCCACCTGGGCGGCGGCGGGGGCGGAGTGCACTTGATGATGTTACTGTTAGGAGTGACGCCCTGAGGGGACAATAGGGTTTGAGGATGATGCGTTATATCGGCCTGGAAATGAAATAAGGAATTGATCAATAAAAAACAAAAACATGCACGGAAGTTTTATCTCGAACGATGCAAGCGGTTAGCAGTGTGGCCAGATGTGGTATTTTTGCAACCACATTGGTCTTTTTTGCCCCAAAAAATTTGAAGAGTAGTTTTTTTCAAATTTAGTATTTTTGAAGAAAACATTACTTCTTATAAAATTTATTTTTATTGCATTGATTAGCAAATGCAATAGAAGTCAAGGTGTCGAAAATGTAGTTATCACTACAGAGAAAAATATAACTTAGTTTGTTAACAACAATGCGTTGTATGTAGATTTCTTACGGTTAGATAAAACAATTAGTACAGTGTAAGTACTTATTGTACAACTCTAATACAAAGTTCTAATATTACAAAGACTGGAAATTTCCTCACCTATACCTGCCTTTGGATTGTGGAGACTACGCCACGCACAATGTAATATTTCTAGAAAAATTATCTAAAACTGCGATTTGCGCATCTCAAATTCTATGGCTTCGAAGGGGGAGTGAATGGGTGGTAAGGTGAATGCTCACATGTGGCAAGACAGCTGTCCTAAACCTACCACAGCCGGTCGTAAGTCCGGAATCCACTGCTCACCCCCCAGAAGTGTAAAAAAATAGTATTATGATGGGCTCGACTCCGGTCGGTGAATTCCATAGCAGCTCCGTTTGTATTTATTTATATTTGCTCTGCCAAATATCAGTTCAAACATTCCCATGTATTTTGCCACTGCATAGAAATGCCAAGTCACATTTACATCGTCGTAAACACAGAACCTTTGAGCGCCTTGCCCGTTCAACAGTCGTCATTAAATCGTCAACCAGATAAGATATTGTCTTTCACTTTGCCGACACTGCGCCGCGCCAACATCGCGAGCCGCCGCGCGTAGTACCGAGGGAGTGAAGGGTTATCCTAAGTGCAACAAATTAGTAACTAGGGATGGGCCCGGAAGAGCCCACACATTCCCTCAAGGATCAACCAAAAGAGGGAGATAGGTCAGGTCATTTACAGTCAAAATAATCCTATATGTGATCATCCAACAATTTGATGGTTCAAAAGTTATTCATTTGTTTATTTATTTTTATATTATCCAAAACGTTTCATGTTCTTAACATGATGCTTGCTAAAGGATGTTCCTTTCTAATGGCAATATTGTCTTTTAATTTGTTACATGGCATCAATTAAAAAAATAATAATAGAAAAATAAAAAAAAAACAAACAAAAAAGTACTTTGACTCAAGGACATAACCCTATTTTTATTATGATTTCTAATTTGATTATTTATTGCGCAATTTATTTTTAGAGCTGCTTCCCAATTACAATGAATTATTTGAAGTATTTCTTGAAGTTCCTATTTAGTAGAATATAATTTAATAATATCAAAATACGTACCGTGCTAGACATCAGGTTGAGTGTATTCGGTGGTGTTGGTCTGGGAGCCCGGATTGATCCATTGAGATTAATATTATTCTGCGGCGGAGTAACCAGCGCTCGACCTTTAAAAGTGCTAAGGGGATTGCCTGATGAATTGGATGCATCCAATGGGGTCAAATTTAGTACAACATTTGAGTCATCCGAATCCAGAGTGGGGAACGATCGAGATCCATTAGTTCCTGATTGGAATAATAAGGAAAAAACAATTAAAATTAGAGTTTGTTCTCTCAACTATCACTATACTATCAACTGATGCTATAAATACGATGAAAGTTGCCAAAAGGGCATTTTCAGCTGTCTCTCTCTTATTAGGTCTATTTCCAGCGTATTTCCACGGTCATACACCGAATCAACACCACACAAGGAAGAGGACCGCGCAAGCGACCTCGAACCCGTAACCAGTCGGGAGGCCGGAGAAATCTGGCTGTAACTAGAAATAAGGACGCGAGTGTTGGCCGGCTGGGTGAAAACCCGGCTTGTCGCGGTAAGGCTTTAACTTCTTACGGGCGAGTGGCATAACTAGACAGTGTACTGTTCTCGTCCCAAGTCTTCTACGTTCACCTTACGGAGACAGAACGATCAAACATTGTTAAAACTTCTTGAGGTGACGGGTTCGCCCGTTGTAGTTGACAGCTCCAGTTGTCATACAACGCAAGCAATAAGGCCTCTTTCCCACATAACCAAACCATTTATCTTTCTGGATTTATAGATTAACCCTTGGAGTAAATGGGTATTTTCATGGATGCATCTGTCTCTTTTGCAGGATTTTCGGCGACATCGACTTAAAGTACTATAACTACGAAACTACTACACCAATCATAAAAAGAACAACTGCACAATGATTGCATTGAAATTTCGAATATAGAATATTGAAATATCATTTTGTAAAACAATTAGATAATTATGAATAAATATGAGAACGTCAAAGAAGTGAAAAAAACGCGCGACCAGATTTGGTCGACTCGTACTCAACGGATAATTGTTTCGCGACCAGATTTGGTTGCCTCATACTCAACAGGTTAAAAAACTAAAACACATTATATGTGTAGCACCACTTCTATCATCAGACCCCTCAAATTATTTGGATTTATTATTATTATTATTTACGACTACTTTTATTATTTAATCATTATTTTGTTTTCAATGATTATTATGCTTGTTTTTTTTTGTAACAATTTTGATCTTAGCTTATGAAACCAATAGTTTAGAAAACATCTTTTTACCTGACTGCCCAACAAAAAAGTAGTGTAACGTGTTAAGTGTTCATTTACGATATGTTTTCCGTTTCTTTATTCCACTATAACTTCTAACGATTTAGAAGTATGTCGTATTGTTAGAACCGTGTTATCATTCCGAGTGTCATAGGTTATAATTAACTGTCAAAATATCATGTAAATAGTTGTCTAAACTTTCCAAATTACAAATGTCAATAAATTCATATAAATATATGGTGTAGTGTCAAATGAAAGGTCTGATTGAGTACATTCCAAAGATATATATGTTCTATATGGATAAATACATAAATTACAATTATTTCATAAAAAAAACGTAAAAAAATAATTATAAATTCAGCAGCTAACTTTTTGTAACGACAGTCGTGTTTTTATTCCTTTTAATACATTTACTTGTTTATAAAATTACATTTAATATTGCTTTCATATAAAATTTATGTCTTCCTTGGAACAGGCGCTGCCTAGTTAGGAGTGACGAAGAATCATTGTGTTTAAATAATTGTTATATATTTTGTTGAATAAATGAAATGAAAAGCATACAATGTTTAAAATACTTGGAATAAGCTATATTTTCATTATTTCGAAAACAAAGTGGGACAGGGTCATTTTTCACTCCTGATTCGGTAGAAATGACGTCAACTTGGAATCCTTCTCCCGCTAATAGACTCACTCGGAACATATATCACAAACAAAATTTTCTTATCATTCACGATTGTGCATAGCTTCTCAACATCAAGGGTCTGGCGAAATCTGCCTAGTCCCTAATGAAATTCTGACTAAATATCTCAATAATAAAGGAAGCTCCGTTGCGAACACAAACCTTGGCTGGAAGCCGTGTCAGATGGCGTCGGGACAGGTGTGACCCCATTTTGCTGCTTAGGATTAGCCATGGGATACCTCCAGAACTCCTGACCGAGGAGTGCCAGCGATGACAGCGCCTGGCGGTTCTTGGCTTCCTTCAAGGCCCTGGGCAGTGACAACTGAACCGGAAGTTCATCACTGAAATAAAAAATGAAAAATATATACGTTTTAATAATGAAAAGTAAAACTAGCTCCAACAAGATGAAGAGAGTCATTTATAAATGACAGCGCTGTGGTTGAAACGCCGCAATATACAGTACCTAAATATACCGAAAACACCCTGGGATGAGAAGTGACGGATAATCCTTTCATAACTGCAGTCAAGCTTAAGGCTCCCTTCCGAGTTGACGCGACAAAAAAATTAGGTATTTTTGCAATGTCACGCGCCCGCGCGCTTTCGATATATACATAAAGATGTATAGGTATACCGCGGCGACAAGGGAATACGTCCCACCGTTGGCAGTGACCAATTACGAATGACGACTTCGGCTTCGCGCGTCGTCTAATATAGTCGATTTGGCTTTTCAATTATAATATAATAAATTATCAAATGAATAGTTTTTTATAAAGTAAAAATTAGATTAAAATAATAAAATAACTTAAGATCACTGTGTTATTTTTTATATCACTCAAAAGTATCTTTAATAAAGAGAAAAAAAATAATGTTTGGCCATAACATTTCTGGAAATTACGTAATTTCACACATTTTTTTCTTATATTTTTTGGATGGAAGTTCCAAAAACTGTCGTGGTACTGTGCAAATAGACCATACGCTGGTGTAAATAGTATTTATTAATATTGAGAATCATCTCTAGGTTTTTCAAAAACTGAAGACAAATCTCGCTCGTTTTTATTTTTTTGGAAAACAGTAGCAGAAGAAAGATAATTTACAATTAATATATAAATAATTTACCAACTTCGTTTTGGCGAAATGATAGCTTAAGGACCGGGTTTTTAAAATCCGGCATAATTGTATTAAAATTCTTTTTCGTGTTCTCACAACCAGGCCACAAAATTATGCTTCATATAGCTTCTGGCCGCCACGGCCTCTTAAAAACAAGCGCCATGAGCGCTTTATCTGTGGTACTGCCCCAGGTGGAAACAACACAGACGACAGCTTGAGTCGATAAATTGACTCTCTTGACAATCCCTAAATCTCTCGCTACAGAAATCACAGAGTCCCCTTTTTTAAGCACTTTCAAGGCACGGGATTTTTCTTCAATTTGCAGCTTCTTTCGACCCATTGTGCGCGTTGAAGCTAAATAATTTAGACCTCAACATTCAAAGATCTGAAAAAACAGTAGCCAGCCGAAGCAACGAAATTACAACCTCCCTAAACAAAGCCACAGCGCAAACTGATGGTTGGCTGCTCGGGGTAGGCTAATCAGTGATCCGCTCTAGCAGAGAACCACAACCGATTTCTTTCCACATGGTGATGGTTGAAACGGCAAGCGAAATTATGACAAGGAGGTTACAAGTCAACTTTATTTTGCATCGTAAATGTATACATGTTGCACGACATGATGGCAGTCATGTCGTGAACACTTCCAAAAACTAGGGATATTGACCGTATATGCGTTTTTAGATCAAGAAGCTCCTTGCGAATTTTATTGCAATAAGAGCTCGGCCATATCCCACGAGGAAGTACATCGGCATGACACCAGGAATAAAACCCAGTATCTCCAACCGTTCGTAGCACGTACTGCCAAGTTCCAGGCGACTAGTCGATACATAGGCCAAAAACTTTTTAATAAATTGCCTGAAAGATTAAAAGCGATTAAAAACATCGATATTTTCAAGAGATCCATCCGAGTTTATCTCCTTAAAATTAACATGTATGCTCATAACGACTTTTTAAAATATTGTGAAAATACATAGCATCGTATCTAACCATTTAATCTAATACACATTTATTGTCAATTGGTTCGTTGTTAACTGTTATGATATAGTCTTTGTTTTTGTAAATTGGTGAGTTTAAAGTTATATATTGTATACCATCTCTTGGCTAAATTGAGTAACTAGTTTAAGATTAATTTAATGACATTCCTACACAATTGTTATGGTTGTATTGGAAATAAATCCATTTATCATTATATTTTTTTGCTGGCACTGTATATTTAAATGTGAAGCAGTGCCTCAGATTTGGTTAAATAGAGGATAGAGGTAGGTACCTTAGTGCGTCCGATGGGTTAAACTACATTTATTTCTCACATATTAAATTTAAACAACGAGTAAACATCCGTTATACTCGTTGTTTAAATTTACAATAGGTTTATTTATAAAGCTGATCATGTTTAGCAGGTGATTAGGTATATATTTACATACCAGCATTGAGAATAGTGAGCGATGAGCTCCGGTATGTTGTTGAATTTGTTCTGGGACGTTTCCAGAGCTATGTGTCCGCTGGTCGCCTGGATGAGGTAGTGTTCGATGTAGGGCCCCTTGTTGGGTGGAAGACGAACGCTGATCGCCATCGTGTCAGATTGACTGGATTGCCTCACGACAAAGTTCTGAAATTAGGAAAGCAAATTAAAAACTATATAGTGAAGCCTAAGCAATTGAACCGGTCATTTCAAACTTCCCATAAAGTCACATTTTGCACATTACATTTTATTTTATTTTATTTATTTTATTTATTTAGTTAAGTAATAGCATGAACTTATAATTAGGTACATAATTCTTTAAAAAAACATGTTCGAAATTATTTGAAAAATATTTTCCAAACTAAATTATGAAACAAAAAATACAATGTATCCGTAAATATTTATTGGTTTAGAGGAAACGGATCCATACCGCGCGGAAATAAACGACAGTCCTCCCGATGCATTTGTAGATGACCAATGTAGCTTTGCCGAAAATGTAACTTTGCCGGGAGAACTCATCGTCCAAGTCCACGCGGCAAGGACTCATCCCCACCAACCAAAAAATGTCTAATGACCGCAAAAGTTGTAGAGTTAACCACAAACATACAAATCATACTTATGCAAAATAAATTCAAAAAAGTAAATGGGAATACATATATAAGTTATATTACATTTATACATACATATTACAAATCAGTAATTATTGGCAGTTGTCGCTGCAGCTTCAAGGGCGGTTCGTACTGCCGATTTGAAGCTAATTTTATTTCTACTATAAATGTCAAGCCCTGTGAATTTATCATTATACGTACGTGGCAATCGGGGGCTCGAATAACATTTCTTTGGATTTGGGTATTAAACCCATCCCGCATACTATTCCAATCGAAAACAGCATAGAAGTTCGATCATTAATATTACAAATGCCACCTTCATTTCCGAGTCATTTCGATAAGGATAGCACCCAGTTTGTTTTGCTTCAATGCGTTTGAACTCAAGAACACTTGAACCCACGCTCGCTTGAGGCTCAAAGAACACTTGAACCCACGCTCATAAACTTTTCCTTATTTTTCACAATTTTTTGCTCCCAATTGCGTCCCCTACGTCATTATAGGTTTATTGTTTGATTTTTCTTAAATTTATTGTTTTGTTTCCTGCTGAATTCAAATGTTTAAAATTTAATTTATTAGTTTAT
This sequence comes from Micropterix aruncella, assembly GCA_944548615.1. Taxonomy (NCBI): domain Eukaryota; kingdom Metazoa; phylum Arthropoda; class Insecta; order Lepidoptera; family Micropterigidae; genus Micropterix; species Micropterix aruncella. The sequence continues at coordinate 4,363,667 of OX155965.1, read as the reverse complement.
TTTTACCACTTAAGGTAAAAATAAGGTTAGCTGTAAGATATTGATTTTAGGCAATAAGCTCGCCTTTTTGTTTAAGCAAATAAAGCGTTAAATATTATTATTATTATTATAACACCACAACTCCTATTGGTTATGAAGTTTAGAAATATAGCTTCAATTTATTATTCTCTCAAAAACTAACCTAGCATAATCTACGCTGTAATCGAAATAAAAAAAATAATAAAAATGAAACAACAAAATTGACTGTTTTATTTGCTATATAGGAATATGTGAATTTCTGATTTTGGGAATACATTTCGGTATGTGAATTCATTTCGGACCACATAAAATAAGGACATGTTTAGGAATTTCTTTCCAAAACAACACAACCCACATTTAATTTTATTTTCTGGGAAAGGATTACATTTTCGACTGTTTTCATGATGTAAATATTTCCTAAAAGTAAAACAAAAAGTGGTATTATTTTTAGAACATCACTTTTTATCTCTCCTGTAAAATTCACATTCTTTGACGTTACTTACGTTATTTTCAAAATGACCAATAAACATTTTATACATGGTGATTAGGAAATGATTGGTATAATGAATAGAACCAACCATGTATAGAGTGTGGAGTAAACGTTTGTTATGACAAGACTGGCAATATTGTCGAGTTATTTTAGCGCCTTTTCAAGAGAAAATCGCTTTTCCGTTAATGACACAACCGTAGGCGATTTCCAAAACCAAAACTATGGTATACTATTGATATGTGCCCTGTGGGTACGGGATTTGGCCCGTGTTTGTACATATTTATACGTCAGGGTTTTTACCACGAATTGTACCTTGCCAAAAATGGATGCTACATATCCACACGGGCTCTATCTAATGCTACACGATTCGGAAGGTTTATTTTAAACTAATGTAGGCAGTAAAATGTCCTTACCCCTTCCTCCTTGCCCTGCAGGAGGTGGAAGGCGCCGGCCCGCTGGATGCCGGGAAGAAACCAGACGGGATGCGATCTGATGAGGCGTTCGAGGAGTCCGAGGTCGCAGGGCGTGAGGCCGCTGTGGCCGGAGGCTTCGGAACCGCATTCGCTCTCGTCGGCGCTGGAGGAGGAGCCACCGGCGGCTGAGCTGGTCGATAGGCTTTCACCGCTCTGCAGACAAATGAAAAAAATATGTAATATATTTTGATATCTTTTGCAGGCGTCATTAAAAAAATTTAAGGGAAAGCTGCAAGCAGCCCTAGATCTATAAGGGGATGGCAAAACGGGATAACTGCCCCGGGTGGCAATTTAAGAGGGTGCCAAATTGATGTGTTTGTTTTTTTTTATTTTACTAATAACATAGCATCCAGGGAGTGTCGTACATTTGATTGTTCGACTGGGAGTTAATGGGCCCTTGCTGAGTTGGCCACGAAGACCCATTTTGTTCAGGGTTGGTCACACTCACGGGCCAACACCTATCCGACGGCCTCAGTGCGAGCCTGGGTAGGACTCTGGCCTTATGATCAGTTTCCCCTGGGAATCAAACTTCTGGCGCTCCTGGACGGTCTGCGCACCGTGCGGCGTAAGCCAATCGACTGTGCACTCTGACTAACAGTCGGGGGAGTCTGGAAGCAGTACTGTTTTCTATAGAGCGGGGGTGGTTGCGGACCTTACGGCGACTGCTCTTGAAATGACCATCGGCTACCCGATCCTGGATGAACAGCCGGGCAAAGGACGCTGTGGTCCGCGATAGATTCGGTAAACACCGTTTCACCGCTTCGTAAGGGAGAGGACCGCGCAAGCGATCTCGAACTCGTAACCAATCGAGAGACCGGAGTAATCTGGTCACAATTGGAAGAAGGGCGTGAGTGTAGGCCCGCCGGGTAACACTCCTGGCTATCTCGCGGTTAAGGCGTTGGCCTCTTACGGGCTTGTGGCGTAGCTAGACGGTGGACTGTTTTGTCCTTAAGTCTTCTGCGCTCACTCCAGGGAGATAGAACGACTAATCGTTAAAACTTCCTGAGATGAAGGGCTCGCCCGCTATAGTCGACAACCCTAGTTGTCACTTCTACATAGAGATCTACATAGAAATACAAAGAAATCTATAGATTTAGATTGAGACTAAATTTATTGGTATAATGGCACACAAGTCATACATAAAGTTAAGCATACATTTTTTAATCATAATTGAAACGTTATTGGAATACTAGCTGACCCGATAGACGTTGTCCTGTCCAAATTGCAATAAATTTGTTTGTGATCGTTCTGTGAATTTGTGAAAAGCTATTGGAATATGTGAACAAAGCAAAAAATCAGTTGTCACCCCAAGACTTCCCCGGTAATCAGACAACCCCCTCCAACTACCCGCCCCCCTAACGCCACCACCCTAACTGTCCCTAACACCTAGGGGGCTAACGGGCCCATGATGAGTTGGCCACGATGACCCATGTGTCCAGGGTCGGTCACACTCACGGGTCAACACCCATCCGACGGCCTCCTCGCATGAGGTGCGAGTCCTGGGTAGGACACTGGGTCAACCAGTCTCCCCTGGGAATCAAACCTCTGGCGCCCCTGGACGGTCTGCGCACCGTGCGGGGTTTGCTCCAATCGGTTGTGCTCTCCGACTAACAGTCGGGGGAGTCTGGGAACTGTACTGTTTCCTATAGAGCGGGGGTGGTTGCGTACCTTATGGCGACTGCTCTGGAATTGACCATTGGCCATCCGATCCCGGGTAAGAGGCGGGCAAAGGACGCCTTGGTCCGCGAAGATTGTTCGGTCTGCGCACCGTGCGGGGTTTGCTCCAATCGGTTGTGCTCTCCGTCTCACCGCTTCATAAGGGAGAGGACCGCGCAAGCGACCTCGAACTCGGTACCAATCGAGAGACCGGAGAAATCTGGTCACAATTGGAAGTGAGGGCGCGAGTATCTCGAGCCCGCCGGGTTTACTCCTGGCTAACTCGCGGTAAGGCGTTGGACTCTCACGGGTTGTTGACGTAGCTGGACGTAGAATGTACTGTCCAAAGTCTCTACGTTCACTGCAGGGCGATAGAACGACTAATCGTTAAAACGTCCTGTGGTGACGGGCTCGCCCGTTGTAGTTGACACCGCAAGATGTCCCTAACACCTCCCTCCCCCCAACTCCCCGGCCCATATCGCCACAAAAAAGAATCAACCCAATAAGTCGTTTCTTTTAAAAAAAAGAACGGATATCCATAGTTCGAATTGTTAGTAAAAAAAGCACTTTTACTTTTTCCCGAATTTTCCGTGCAACTTTTCCAGTTTTCCTTTTCGTTATTACCTTATTTGGACTATTACGAACATTTATTAAAAAATAGCCAAATCGGTTCAGCCTTTCAATCGGTTTGCGATTACCAACGAACAGCATTTCATTTGTATTTATATAGTTACAAAAAAGTAAAATAAATTGAAAAAAAAAGAAACGCTAGAAAATACAACGAAAATTTTAAAATAGAATATACAACAAAAATACAAGTAGATAATTTACACATGATAAGGTAAAGACTTATGAGAAATGAAATCATATATCATAGAAATCCTGTATTGCAACTGGGATTCAATTTCCGCAGTGGCAGTACGGTTGGCGTGTTCTGAAACAAGTAGCCGGCATCCGGAACCGGTTAATTTCCGGATCACAGTCCGGAATAGGCCGTCCGGACACGCCTTTCCGCTACAACGCCAGACAGGTGGTCAGGTCTCTTCATCAATATTTTAACAAGTAAGGCTGTTCAACAACCTATTAAGGGATTTATTTCGGATATTTTAAAGTTTACGTATTGGATAGCAGATGAATAGTCGGAGAAGCTAAAAGGAAAGGAAAGCGGAGAAGTAGATCTACAAAGCCGGGTTGATACGCGGTATCATATTTTTTAAAAATTTCGTCTTGAAGCGACATACAATGCGTCGCTGTTCTATACATTAACTATATTATTATAATAAATGCAATAATTTATTTGCATTACAGTTCTTTTGTTTTCTTCTTTTCGATTAAATTGATTTGTTTATTTTCGACCCATCATTTTAATTTTAAATATTAATTTTAATTGTACATGTTGTTTATTTTACTGTAGAATATTGTGAAATAAAAATTAAATGAAACTTGTAAACTATTAAATATATTAAGAAATGATTTACAACGAAGTTGGAGGCATTATTCGCAGAATACACTTTTGTACTAATATAATACACTTGTGTTTACTGCACTAAACTCAATCTAATACACTTTTGTTTTCCATTCTAGAATAATTAATAATAGAGATATAAAGTATAACATTTTCAGATTTCGCTAAAGACGTCGAAAAATAACGCAAGCAAGATCTGTAGGCAGCGTCCTCAGAATTTTGTAACATTTATTATTTTTTCTATGATCATTAGTTTTTTAAAAATGTGAAAAGGTCGCCACTTTGCACCAAAATGGCGGATACCTCTCACCAGCTTTTCAAATCTCGACATTAGGATGAACAACACTTGTACCTACATTAATTTGGTAACGCCTAATTGGTCGTGTAGTACAGGGTACAAATACACACACAGAGACAGACACGCACACACAAACGCGCGCCCGCACACACACACACACACAAACAATCTCTCTCTCTCTCGCTCCCCCTTCTCCCTCTCCCTCTCCCCTTGCCCTTCCCCCCTCCCCCTCCCCCTCCCCTTCCTCACCCTCTCCCTCTCCCTCTCCCTCTCCCTCTCCCTCTCCGTTAGTCATATCCGGGGACAGATGATTGAAGACTAATTACTGCTATGAAAACCCAGGACAAACACACAACATACAAATACAAATCATAAACCTTCTAATGAAGCTTTTATGAACGTTCCCTCGGCAATTCTCTACCATGTAAAAGCATGGCTATTAATGAGGATGAAATGTGGAGATTTTTCAAATAGAATGCTGAAATTGCAGATACAATCGCATACCAGAGACTCTATCATCTATGAAAGGTTTATATTAACGTCTGAGGAGGTTGGCAACAAGCAGATTTTTAAGAAGCCTCTATTAGACTGTGTGCCAAAATATCAGGACTAGTCAGAGTGATAAGAGATAACTTAACCTGTAAAACCCCTTTTGGTCATCTGTAATCTACCATGGCAGGTCAAAATATCTGCATTCACCCCTTGGACTACTAAGCATATAATAGGATAATGTTTCAATAACCTATTTGTAAAAGGATCACTAATAATCCCCAACGAACACACAGTCACGTCGAAGCCTAGTAAAGTGCGAAGCAAATATCAGACATTTAATCCGCCATAAAGCGGTTACAGAAACCATACAAAATATTTTACAATTTATTAAAAAGCGAGTAGGATTATTAGAAAAAATCGATTAATATACAGTTTCATGAAAAGGAAATTAAAAAAAAACGGTTTTGTCAGCCCAAGTCTTTCCCGGCAAGTAGCCGATGAAGTTCGACCCGATTGATACAAACAGACATACATACAGACTCAATCTGGAAATAGTCTTAAGGGGGGCTCAGAATTTTTCCGTCTTCATCTCGAAAATAAATAGGATGTTCACAATACTTTCCCTTATCATCGGTTGGTGGGTCGGAAAAGTAAAAGTAGCCGGGTAAGAATTATACAACTTTTATCTTGCATTTGTGACAGTAGAAATTCCCTAACAAGTTTAAATAAACGACAAAGACTTGCGTATCTGGCACCAAAGAGCGCTCATCAAGGTTGGTCAGAATATTTCTGAAGTGGTCGAGTACATCGATAATATCGATGGTAGAGCAAGACAGAGTTGCATTCAGTATTCAGTATTCAATTTATTCATTCAGAATATACAATAAAAGCATGAATTATGAATTAAAGCTAATTATCGCATATTAGAATTCGTCAGTTGCTAGTAATATATAACTATATGTAGATATAAAACTATTCAAGCATAAACATTAATTCGACAATAGCGTTGACTAAACTCGGCTTTACACGGCAGACAAATAAAATTTTTGAAAAAAATTGTGCTGAATCTATGTACATGAGTATACATATAAAAAGGGTAATTATCATAAGAATATTAATAGTCATCTTAAGCACTTTATACAAAAAATAATCACACAATATCAAAACAAAATCGGAAAAAAACAACGTATGTATATGATCAAGTATGTTACGTTACTTATTGTAATCTACATATTAAATATTAAATTCATAATATTATTGGTAGACATGTACTAGGAAGTTTAGCAATCTAATATCAAATATAATAAATGGTAATAGCTTCAGCTTCGATATGAATATATCTGTGAACAGGTATTAGTGGCCACCCAGAAAGCCGTTCAGTTTATGTCTGGTTTCTTATAATCTATTTTATTCTTTCATTGTTAAAAAGCTTCTTTCATCTAATGCTGTTATCACTACAATGATAGTCAAACTTACTATCACAATTCTAATATTTGGAAAAAATCCATACCACAGTGGGTAATTGAATCAAATGCATATTTGGCGATGTTCTGTGACACTGTTTTGTTGCAGATATACGCTTAGCCTATCTGTAGTTTACATGGCCTACAATAGAATCACTTAAATGTTATTTTGTTGCTTATTAAAAAATATATCCTGAAGCATTCGCCTTTTGGCGCGGATTTAATGTAAGAGGTGCAATTGTCAATTACGTGAAATGACAGCGCTTCACTGACCATGTTACAAGAGTATGTGACGAATATAGGTTGAAATTAAACGCCACAAAGACCACCCCAAGATAATCATCAAAGTACCCGTAAACACACCCACAGATTACGGAATTCAGTTGGGAAAGACCGATATCCGTGGCTGCAATTTGAATGACAACTGGGATATAAGCAACAACATAAAGATCTGCGTTGAAAAATCCAGAAGTGCAATTTAAATGGAAAATGCATTGTGTGGAGCAACACCAACCTATACCTGAAGATCAGACTTTTAAGATGCTGCGTATTCTCAATGTGGTATAGAAAGCTGGATACTTATAGACAAGCTGTTAAGAAAAAAAATATGCCTTTTGAAGTGTGAGGCTGTCGGAGGATACCACCATTGATTATAAACAGTTCTAGATTGCTTAAGGGATTAATAATCATAGTTAAAACCAGTATTTGACTACGAAAGGGGTCAGCAAGCCAATACACTACATATTCAATGATACTACGTATAAGCTGGATCATCAGAGTCAGGAATGAAGATGTCTTAAATTTTAAAGCAAGAACCTAGACATTTCGGTTTAATTAGGATCCGCAAGCTCGAATAGTTCGAAAATTACTATAGGGGTGAGCAATCTACATAATCTACTTACACAATTTACACAATCTACATAAAGTACATTATCAATGATACTGCTTATAAGCTGGATCAGGTCATGGATGAAGTCAGGAATGAAGATGTCCTAAATTTTAAAGCAAGAACATAGAAATTTCGGGGCAATTAAGATCCGCAAGCTCGAATAATTCGCTCATGTTATACATCATCTCTAAACATACAACATTATAAATCTAACAATAAAATTCATAGCGAAATAGCCAGAAGTACAGGTCATGTTTAATTAAAATAAATAGTTCCTCCTTGCATCATATCCCTGGCGCAATCGAGAGTATAGCCTCGGGCGCGTCGAGGGTAGGCGAAATGCGTCACATGTTGTCATCTGTCAAATATCAATCACGTATTACGAGATGCCCCCAGGACGTAGAACTACCCTCCGGCGGTTATCCCCCTCCATCACAGCAGGCGGTACAAATCAAATCTGTCATTCGTGCACATGCGCTTGTCAGGGCCGGACGTCTCTGAAGTGGCAGCTGGCTTCTCGGTAACGACTAGAAGCGAAATACCGACTACTAGACTGGATATGGAACGGCGTATTTTAATCCGTAGTGGCGACGTTCTAACATATTTCCATTTTTGCAAAAGACGGCGCCTTATCCGCACCTTTGCTCTTTTTTTGGCACATGCGAAAATGTGCATGCACGTTGGGTTTATAAACGCCTGTTAAACGCTATCTGTAAATGAGGTCAACTATAACTATTAAAATATTTCTAATAAAGAACGAAAACAGCGTTATTTTGATATTAATCTGGACATAACCTAAAGCTTTCCACACAGGTTCAATTGTAAAAACAACTATATTCCAAATGTTTTTTTTGTTGCCAAATTATTAGATTCAATTTTGCCTGTAGTATTTGTCGAATTCACTATAAAATAGTTTAAAATTCAGAAGTGAATCCTAGATTTCCCTGACGCCGAAATCCCACAAAAACGAAGTAGGCATTGCGAATATTTGAATAGATATTAAATATATGAATATATGTATGTACTTGTATATGTCACGTAACTGAAAAGTTAAAATATTCATTGGCATGATTAAATAGAGAATAAAAAAGAAACACTTTTTAATTAAAATAAACCCAAAAGCAGATACGCAAGCAATTACGCTTATGTGGTGTTTTGGTTACATTTGTAAGTAGGTGCAAATAAGCGAAATTTTTATTATTAGAACAGCAGGGTGATTTTATAACTTTAGCGTTGGCTATTGCTCTTGCTTTCGCACTGATTTAGCGAACTATAACCGGTCTAAGTTTGGTAAATTAGCGCGAAAGCGAAGGCAATCGACAACGCTAAAGTTATAAAATAAGTTCATAAACTATCGTAAAATCATTTTGTTAATTTCTGTTGAAACTGTCTTACTAAAAACCTCAGAATATAAATATTATTATCATCATCAATTTTACGTATGCACGGCTTGTATTGATTTTGAATTTGCCTTCTGGTAGTATATTACACGTTTATTGCATTCTACATTCCAGAAATTCTCAGCCGGCAGGAGTGCAGAATATCAGCCGACTTCAACGGGAATCCATGCAGTATTATATACTACGAAGGTATAGGTTATTATACCTTCCGATATTCCGAACTCCTACTAACAATAATATGCATTTAAACGTAATTTTGAAACGCTGGGAATTTGACGGACCCAGCTACCTCAGATATCATCAAAATCATACATCTATAATGAATTTAAAATGGAAATTACGCCTCCATAAGGACTGTAAAATAATGCAGAATGGATAACCAAAATCAAATCTTGAGATTTATCGATGAATCATTTTTATATTATAAATATCTTCAAATTAGACCCTGGAAAAAATATCTATTTTTATTTATTTATATAATCCATTTATAGATGAAATAACTAGAAGTTCTGATCATACTTTTCTGTTAAGGGAATCTTCTTTTAAAAATAAACTTGAGGCAACAGAAATTTATGAATTACTAGCTCTTGAAATGAGTGTATATGCGACAAATTTTACGAAAAGAAAGTAAAGAAAACCATTTACGGTAACTATATAGCCATACTGCAAGAAGTTGTAATAGAAAACACCGGCACAGGATCTCATATTTGAAAATAATGCAAATTTTGAACTTTACCATGGTTGCACAAACCTGCCGTCGTAAATGAAAACACAGTAACTTCATTTACTGTGTTTATACAAGTTTGGTTCTTTAAAATCACGAGTTGGAGTACTATAAGGCCAATTTTTCAGTTTGTCTGTCGATGGATAGTTACCGAGATACCTTAGATAAAAACACAGTATTTTAAAAAAAAACTGAATATTTTGAATAAAAAACACAGTATGTATAATTTATAAGTTAAAATACAGTAACCTATTATTCACTGAGATCTTTTTTAATACTTATAAACATTAAGAAATATTTTTGTTTGGTTACAACACGGCTTCTTCAGATACTGTGGTTTTAGGTAAAATTTAGTTGAAGGTTAATTTATTAATACACGAATTAATCACAGTATCTCAATTACTGTGTTTAAGGTGCCTGCAGTTTTTTATTTATTTTACATGGTTAGAATACAGTAATAGGTAAAATTTACCTATAACACAGTAACCACTCAGTTACGGTGTTATAGTTTAAAAATATAAAATTTATCAAATTATTTTTCTAATTTAAAACACAATATCTAATTTAAATAATTAAACAATTATTATTTAATATATATTTTTATGCAGAATTGAAGTTCTAACTATTTTTTAACATTAAAGATTAAAAGAAATATCTATATTGATTACTTTGTTCATGAAAACAAATATTTAACAACTGAACTTTGACCGCGTTTTTCTCAAAACGTCTTTTTTCAAGTTACTGTGTTTTCATTTACGACGGCAGAAACGAAAATATTTGAGCAAAAACAAAACGACAGAAAGACAAATAAACAGCTGATTCTTAAAAAAGAATAACATGGCATTGAATTGAAATTTATTTGAATTTGAAATTCCAACTCAAAAACCCAAGTTATCAAAGTTCAAAGTGGCCACTGTGAATACACAGCTATCACATATGTAGTTAAGGACCCAATAATTATAGTAGTAGGGAGTAGATTATAGAATTTAATGATAAGGTATAAGTAGCTTTTCTGCGCTTTCGCCAGTCGTTTTCGGTGAACACATAAAAGGGAGCTACAGTTTAATTTCACTTAAACCCATCGATTACTCGTGCGTCACACACAGGACCCGATAGCAATCACGGCGACATCTGTTCGGAGCTCGACATTAAATCGCCGATTTCGCTAAGCGATTTTGATTGATGGAGATCGATCTGCGAGTGCAACTTTCACGGAAGCTCTCCCAGTCTAAGTTGAACAGTTCAAGCGACTATGACCTTTAATGGAGATATATATAATGTATATTAATATACTTGATTTCTTTGAAGAAATTCATAACAATTGATTTCCTTTTAAAGCTGTTTTTATACTTTTACTCATTTTTTTACTTTCAACGACTCATTTTTATACGTTCACACGAATGCTCAACAAAAAAGGAGTGTAATGTGTTCTGAGTTCATCTATGTATGTTTTCCGTTTTTTTTCTTTCACCGTAAGTTCTAAACGCTTGAACTGATTTAGAAGTGTGTGATATTGTTAGAATCGTTATGTCATCCCGAGTGTTTTAGGGCACCTTAGCTGTCCAAATATCAAGTAACCAGTTGTCTTAATGTCCAAATGTCAATAAGTTGATATAAATATACCATGTTTAGTGTCAAATGAAAGGTCTGAATAAATACATTCCGGAAAAATACATACATCTATATGGATAAATACATAATGGACATTTTATAAAAAAAAGACATGTAAATAATTATAAATACAATAGTTTAATTTCTGTAACGGCAGTCGTATTTTTTATTCCTTCTAATATAATGTATTTACTTGTTACCCATACGTTTGGAATATATTGAAGTTACAGGAACTATTTGTTTACAAAATGTGCGATAAAGTAGCTTTCGACGAACCGAATTTTATGGTTTTGCGATGATCAAGTCGTTTACTTTTAGATTTTAAAATAAATTTGTCGTGTTTCTCTCTTAAAATGATTATTTTTAGCGTCGAAAATGAAACACTCCCAAACAACGCAAGTTCCTGAAATTAGTTTCGCGGAAAGCTATTTTTTTTGTAAAGTAAAGATACTCTAACCCAGTATATTAGAACTGTAATGAACCGCCTTAAATAGCTAACATCATATTAAAAAATCTTTTTATATCCTAAAGTAAAATACTGCACAAGTTATCCTCAACTAGAATTGCCTAAGTTGGACATATTCTAAGGCTAACTGCATTTTTATTACATTTTTAGGTGTATTTATCCTAAGAGAAATAAGGCAATCAATGAACGATTTTTCAACAGGTACAGCATATTTTTTTACACAACCCGTCACGACTACACTGAGAAAAATATTGGATTTCGTCCTCCATTACCGTTTGCTTATTACGGTTTTTTACAGAATAATGATGTTCCAATCGTAATTTTGTTGAATTTCAAGGTAATTTGTTTAAACCCCATTACTCAATTATATGTTTTACCGTGCTCTGTACGTATAATACGAAAATAACGCTATTACGTAGCTATAACATGATACATGTAACTCACTATTACGTTATGTATGTAATGACACGTTGTCATGGTAAAAGCAAGATCTCGTTGTGCGATGTAATGAATGTGCGGTGTAATTACCATGCTCGTGACATGGTAACTACACCGTTACACGTCATGTTGATTCATACATACGGACTATAGTCCATGTTATATACTTAATCCCTTTTGAAACATGCATATTTCCTTGTATTATAGCGTTATATTTTTCTCAGTTTACCAGGAAAGGTTACATAATTAGGTCTGAGGGCGAAAACCTTGCTCAGACAATATAACCATTAATGTCGATGGCCACATATACATATATTTTTTATATTTTTTATATATAAGATACATGATATACAAGCTTATCATGATAGATCCCAAGAACTCGACTTCCAGATACTTCCTTAATTCTCCAGGCCTCGGCCCCTCAGCCGATTGACAAGTTGATGTCCCAAAATTTTTTAGTAAAAATTCGTAAAAAAATTGAATTATGACACTGTCTCACCAAAACATTAATAACTGCCAAACCACTGTACCCATACTTAAAATAAAACCTATTAACATAATAAAACATAATAAAATAAAACAAATTAAATTAAAATAAAATTAAAACGGGGCCGTCACGCTGAATCGTATTGTGGCCGATATCGGCCAATCGGGGCTCTAGGGGTTAATTAAGTCCAGTGGTTCTCAAACTTATTTCGTCTACCACCCACTTTGAAAATCAATTATTTTTCAGCGCCCCCCATTTTTTTCAACTTTACAACATCTTAATACTACAGTATAATAATTTAATACTACAGTAATAACTGAAGTCGTTTCCGTAATAAAAGAAAATAATTAAGTAATGACTTTCATCGCAGACAAAACGCAGACAAACGCAGACAAAACGGGTTGCCTGCATTGATCGCGATAATCGCGAACCAACGCACCCCGACGGCCGCGCCGGCCGGCGCACACGCAGAGCATCGACATCAGTGCGGTCGCTCAAGGCGAATTTACGAACCCTTTGCCAGTAGTCAAAAATACAGTACAAATTTACAGGTTTTATTAAAATACATAATCTACTTTTCCGAGTTTTCTATTCATAGCTATAGAACACACAAAATATACGTTAATTTTAATTGCTCAAGGGCTATCCTACGAAAGCTATGTAAATATTTTTAATTTGTATACAATTAAAACAGAGCAGAAATATGAACTAAATAATCGATGTTGTGTAGTAGGTACCTAGGTTTTAATTTCAGTGAATTTTAAAATATTAAGTAGATGAAATTACAATTCAGCCATAAACCACTTCAACACCCTTAATTTTCTTCTGGGCCCCTTATCGCCCCCTGTAGGCCACCAGCGCCCACGAGGGGGCGTTATCGCCCACTTTGAGAACCACTGATTTAGTCCATGATGCACACACAGCAAATAGGAAGAATATTATGAATAAACAGCAAAGCAACAAATCTAGCGTTCTATGTAAACGCCTTGTTCCGTTATTATTCTTTTTAAATTAAGTGAGGAACGCTTCTATCGTACCCTGAGATTAATGAAAACTTTCAATGTATGGAGATGCATCTTTCCAGTTTATCAATTCATTTTAGCTTCCGCATATTTCGCAAACAAAAGTCTCCCATCCAATACGCTCGAGGCTGTTTACGGTCGGTACAAATGCCACCCTCAAAGACTGACAAAAAGCCCGCAAAAGCTTTGACTGACGCACCGACAGCACTAATATTCTGGCGAGGAATTTCCTGAGGGAGGCCACCTGCGGTAGGTAAATATACTCGTACCTTACAACCCTCTGCCCCCTTCGGTTCGAAACGTACGAGCCAAATCCTCTGATGAAAACGATTCCCTATATATGGCGACATATCTACAGGCTGAGTTTTTAATTATAGAACACATTGAAATTAGTAAATCAGTACGAACTAATAAGCAACTCTTGATTTTTTTTTGGAAAAAACAGTTTTTTTTTCGTTTTTTTGATACGTTGAAAAATTGATGTTTTGAAAAATAACATAAAAAGAGTTAGAAGCGTTGATCCATCTAGCGGTAGGTTAAAATATCGCTAATATTGTTTATTAGTGATATTTTACCTACGGATAGATGGCGCAGCGCGCTCAACGCTCGTTAAACTTGTATTAATCAGTCAAGTTCTTCAAATTTCCAAAAATACATGTTTTTATTTTTTAAATAAAATTGTTTTTTAATTATTTTTATCAAAAAATATTTATTAGCTCGTACTGATTCACCCACTTCGACGATGCCACTAATTAAAAACTCACGCTGTAGAGGTATTTAGGTATTGTCATTGATTACATAGCGTATTAGACTGCTCAACGCCATACTACGATTTGGCAGCTAGGATATCAACATGAAACGTAACGTGCAGATGTCACTCATAAAAGCTGACCGCTACCGCTATGCCGCTCCTAAGTTACCCGACAGACGTGCGGGGGGAAGGAAACCAAAAGCACGAGTTCACACGAGATCAGATAACCTAGGACCGGTCTTAAGATAGCGCTTCTGATTTTGATATGGTTAGGGGAACTGACGTATGTATGTGAGATAAGTTCCTAATTTATATTATTATTTTAATTAGGAAATTTCCTAATTTATATTATGATTTTAAAAGACTCTTAATATCCTTCACCGAATATTAGTAAAGTCTTGGTAAAGTAATGAAAACCGACAGAGCCTGTTAGCGGTCAAAGGGCTTTGCTACTTTCTTTTATTTTTTTATTTTCTTAATTATTTTTTTTAAATATTTTAGTTAAGTATCTAGCCCCTACACTGTAATATTAGGTTAATCTATAAGGACAAGTCTTTTTGATTTACATTTATTGTAATGATAACCTATTTTGTGTAAAAGGTTTCTAAAATACTCTCGTCCACAATTCAATACGCCATGTTGTCTCAGACTTGCTAGTAACTTGCGGATTGATAGTACTTTTTTTTCAACTTTGTACAACTGATGGATTTTTCTTCTGATAAGTCCTAAATCAAAATCATCAACAACAAGTTTTTTCTATATGACTTTTGGTTTTTTGGGCGAATTAAATTTAAATTGGGTTCAATCTTCAGTTGATGACATTCCTTGTTTTCACATTTCGTACAGTTCTTATGAATATTTTGAGGTATGTTTTTTAATTTATCAATCAATCATTGATAATAGAGCTGTGTCATCTTTTTGCACCACACTGAATGTCAAAAGACAATTCGTCAAAATACATTGTTTAATTTTGTTTTCCGGCAAATTCTATAAGATTCCACTGGAAAGACTTAATTATGGTTTAATATTTTATTCATTTCATTTTTGTACATTTAGCCCCATTGTTATCAATGTTATAAGTAACTCGGAAAAATTGAACACCGAAATGCAGCTAATGCTCATTGCCCACCTAACTAGGACTAAACTGTCCCGTATCTAGGCGGGTCAGAGTAATTAAAATAAGTAATACAACTTATGTAACAATTAGCCTAATTAACTTGAAAAAACTTTTTATTTTTATAATAAATGAATGTACTTAATTAATTTAATTTTTTTAATTATTATTTTAAGATTGAATAATATATAATTATAAATAAATAACATTATAATACAAATCCAAACACTAAATTTGTACGAATAATACATTGTAGGTAATACAATATGGCAAATACACATCACATATACGTAAATACGATATCAATAAATAATAAATGATATATGATATAAACATATTTATAATTTTATAAAATATATAAATACAATTATAAAATCACTGCTAAAAAATATGAACTAAAATAAATAAAAATATGATATGATATACTATTAATATATATTTCTGTTACATTAAGTATGATTTTGATTATTTATATAAATATAATATTATAGATTTCTTAGGATAACTAAAATAAATTGTCTACCTTGGAACAGGCGGCAGCCTAGTTAGGTTAAGACTTTTGTATATTGAATGTACCCATAATTTTAACTAAATAAATAATTTGAAATTTGAAATAATAATTTATATAAATATACAATATTATTTTTTAATTAACCGTTATACATACGCTTTACAAACCAAGTTTTCAGATTTAAACCTTCCTAATTCAAATAACCATTTATTAATATTGTCTTTAAACTCTTGATAGCTGCTTTCCTTTTGTTTTTTTTAAATATTCGGACACTTTGAAAATTATGGTTTTGATGTCACGAGATAACGCACGATCCATCTCTGGATATTTTATCCCGTGTATGTATGACAACCACAGCCAATAACAGAGCGGAGCGCTCTGGTTTAGTCCCCCTTTCACCCCGCGCGGCTAATACCTCAGGAGCGGCATAGCGCTAGCGGTCAAACTATAGTTCCAAACATTTATTAATCTTCTCCTATGTTCAATATAGCGGCGTTCATAGTTTGGAGGTATATATGGCAATCGAAACACGCCTATACGGTATCCTATCTCGAAATGAAAAATAATATGATAACAAACGAATTTTCAAATCATAGATAGCTCTTATTATTTTATTATTATTTGAATAAGGTACACGGTTGGCTGTAAGAAATCGTGAAACGATAAGCCCGCCGTTTGTACTAAGTCAAAATAGAATTTAAGTTTTCTTTACCAATGTAATTTTTTTTTTTTTTGTTAGTACAATAAAGGTATTTTTCATTTCATTTCATTTCATTTCAATAAGGATTTGGATTTGAAATTTGGTATACCGGTTCTAATCCGTAATAATTACCAACTTTAAAGTTTAAATATACTAATAGATGGCCTTCTATCTTTCTGTATTATTTCTGGGATGAAATCAGCATATATAAAAATGCGATAGATGGCACTAATAATTGAATATTATTATTGTTATCACTGTTAAATTATTGGGGTTTTATAATCAATCAGTCCTTTATGAAGTAAAATTCATTATCAATGCTATTACATATGGTGAAATAAACTGCTATTAGTTCCGCCGCTATCAGCGTCACCTGCATCAGCGCCACCTGCATGTCGCCGGCGCAGAAAGGTTGCCAAAACGTACTATGACGTTGAACAATTTAAAACCATATACTAATCAATGGTTCTATAATATCAAGGATGAGTGAAATAACCATGTGGACATTGCTGGTTTCCAAAAACATGATCGTTCGTCGACTTTCTTCTCGGCTTGTTTTATGTATCTCAAGTTTCTTAGATGTTATTGGTATACATAATATTTCAATTTAATTTTAAGTCACTCTCCTAGAAAATTTACGATTTGAATACTATGATCTGGTTTCAAACAATTGATAACTGCATCGGCTGAGTATATGTAGTACAATAAATATCAAGGCAAGTGCCTGAAGTGGCAGAGATTTGCATTGTAATAAATTACAAACATTACAATCATTTTTTATTTTTAAAGTTTACACAAAATAGGTAATGTAACGTGACTTTTGTCCTGCTGCAACAAAAAAAACAGACCCCCACGTTTTCGCTATTTTGACAGGTCACTTTTCTTATTTTTTTAGCCTATAGACAAAGGACAAAGGACTAAAATATTCTTATATGTTTGGGTATACTCAATGACAGTAAACTGCTTATAGATTTTTTAGGATGGAAAACCAAAGGAATACTCTTGAAAATCTGGAAAACCCATAGGAATAATGTGAAAATGCAATGCACAGAAAAGTGATATTTGTCTCAAGCTTTTTCTTTTATCCTTATTGTAATATCTATCTTATAATATAAGTGTTGTATTGTTATCGTATTTCGTTGCTCATAAGCAATTGAAAATCTGTGCTGTGGCATTAGCCATGCGTATGTTTGCATCTTTCGCCTTAAACGATCTCTTAGCATACTACCTTAATCTACTACAGTTTTGTAATGTTTATTTTTAGAATGACAATGAGTATCACGTCTACTTGTAGTATGAACTATCTAATTAAATTATCTAAGCTGTTAATTACACTTGATGGGAGGGATTAAATCCCAGATAATATGTATAACTCATTCCGGAGCACCTCCGTTTTGGTATACCTATACAATTGCAGATGTCCATTGGGGTCGCCAAACACTTACAATAGGTAAACAAATTAAAATATTTTGGGATTAAGGCGACGATTTGTAGGGCCCGATGGGGGTTTTAAGCCTATTTACCTAAAGTTTCGTTTATACAAAAAACATGCATACTAACATTTTGAAATAAATTAGCAAACTGATGGAGAGTGGCTCATTGATCATCATTGATTATATAGGGCATAGGGTACTAGAATGCTCAATGTCATAGTACGTTTTGGCAACCTTTCTGAAATGGTGACATACAGGTCCGGCGAAACTAATAGCAATTTATTTAGCCACCTATAATAAAAGTTGTTTTTCAAAGAACTGACTGCTTAAAAAATCTATTATTTAACCAATGATAGCAATAACAATTAGTGCTATCTGTCGCATTTTCATATAGGTTGATTACATAAGAGAAATAATACGAAAAGAATAGAATGCCGTCTGTTATTCTACTTGGACGTTAAAGCGCGTAATTATTACGTACCGAAATCTGTATACCAAATAAAAAATTGACATATTAATTTAAATAATATCAAAATATTAAGAGCTATGATTTATACTTCATTTGTATTTCGAATATTATATATTAGTATTTCATATATTTTATATTACTAATTACTAATATTTCATATTTATTTATTTATATATTTATTTATTTAAAGTAAAGCACGAGGTATACATATTAGTGCAGCAATACAAATTATTCGTTATTGTAGGTACCAATAGCAAAAAACAAAGCACACCGCAGCATCTTGACACTATATCAACGCCGCCTAACTAGGCCTAGGCCTGTTCTAAGGCAGCCGTACATATAAGTGATATTTTATATTAGTACTTCATTTTGGGATAGGATACCATATACTGCGTATTTAGAACGCCATCTGTTGGGCTCCTGGGCATAAAAGATAATTGATCAATGATTGAAAATATGAGGCCCTGCACGTTGCGTTTCATAGTAAAATCCTAGCTGCCAAAACGTAGTTCGGCGTTGAGCAATCTAATACCCTATATCATGTATGGGCAACAACCGGTCCACGGGCCGGATCCGGCCCACTGTAAGATATGATCCGGCCAGCGAGACATTTTGAAAACCCAATAAAAAAATATTACATTAGGTACTTATACTCACGAGAGTGACAGTGAGGCGGCAAACATCAAATCCTTTGATGTTTGCCGCCTCACTCTTTGATAATCGCCAAAATAATCGGACATAACAAACTACGTAACAACAACCTGCGACTCGCGCCGCTAGTGCGAGGCGCAGGTTTGAACGCGTGAACGCCGGTTTGAACGTGTGAACGGCGAGAGTGTGAAAAATTCGCAAGAAGATTGATTTGTGCGTTTGGCAGTACTTATAAATGAGAACAGTTCTTTTCATTGATGAAAGTTAATAAATCAACACATCGTACAAGACTGACTGACAATAATTTGAAAAATTCTTTACGTCTTCGTATCAGTGGAATTAATCCAAATATCGATGGATTGGTTTCCCAAATTCAAGCTCAAGTGTCTCATTGATTTCGGTGTATTTAACTTTCGTAGTTTGTAACAATTGCAAATTTGAAGATTTAATTATAATGTACCATTTTTTAAAATTTCATTTTGTTATTTTAATAAATTGTACTATAATTAAATAACATTGTCGTATTATTTCATGTCTAATATCTAACGCAAAAAATATTATCACTACTTTAAAACGCACTAAGTACTTTTAAACGCGGCCCGCGAACGTATTTGCACGCTAAACTTTGGCCCTCAACATGTCAAAGGTTGCCCATACCTGCCCTATATAATTAGTGATGATCAGTAACGGTCCTTATATACGTACCTATATGTGGAAGAATATATAATGTGCCTATGTTCAGAAGCAACCAGGCCTGTCGGACTATAATATGCTGCAGCCTCTATGGTGCGTTTTGGCGATTACCCGCATAAACAGCTGGCATTGACATGCGACATTGCCACTAGTTGACCCTCTTCATTATTCACTCCACTGCACTGATTGAGCAGACGACATGACTGGCTGTATTGGCTGGGGACATCGCACACTTAAATGATTAGATAATTAATGGAAACACGGAATAAAAGTGCAGGGATCACATTAAGTGAGACTGTAATTGAAGGATACAGGAATGAAATGGGCTCATCGACATAATTAACATTTTCAACCTAAAATGGGATTCGAAAGCAATTTTTTTGGCGATTTGTTTGGTGTATCAAAAACTACAACGTTCGCGCTGATTCCTATACAAATCCATTATTATTAAAACACTTTATTAATGAAATAATTTGTGTTTTTATGAATTAAGAAAAAGAGCAAATAGGATTTTTTAATAATAATAATAATAATAATAAACTCTTTATTTGCACTTAAAAAGTGCACTTAAAAGGCGAGCTTATTGCCACATGGCAATGTCTTACAGCTAACCTAAACATAGTGGTACATGCGCGCATTGTGAAAATAAAGATTATTACATAACATACAGACAAGTGGAAGAATTTAAGACTAATAGTGCCCGAGGAGAGGAAATTGGGGGAGGAACAGGAGAGAAAGGGAAGAACTGGTTACTTCTTAGAAAGGTAGTAATCCTTAAGGTGAGTCTTAAACGATGGTAAAGAAGGCGAGTTTCGTATATTTGCTGGGAGATCGTTCCAGAGTTTTATATATTTCTACATGACTTTAGAAAATTATTATAACTAATTCCGATTCCGTTAAACAATAAAATATCTCACTGGGCTCGATTGCGTTTCTTCGTGAACTAAAATCGGAAATTAGTCCGTGTGAACGAGACAGGGCAAGACGCTAGAGCGAAGTGTGAGATGACGGTTGTCACTTTTTCGCATTAAAACTGCCCGCCAAGGTCAAATCTTACACCGCACGAAATATGCTCGAATCTATTCGGACGAGTATAAGTTCGGCAGGTAGTATTTATCGACGATCGTTCGTTTCATTTACCGCTCTAACTCGTTCTAACATTTATTGCTCTGTCTCGTTCGCTTGGACTAATTTTAGTTTTAGTTCACAAAGAAACGCAATCGGGCCCAATATGTACATATAAAATCATATTCGAATTTGCGTGGTCCTTACGCCCTTACGTAGTGGTGATACGGTGTCTACCGAATCTATCGCAATCCACGGTATCCTTTGCCAGGTTCTTCATCCGGTATCGGATAGCCGAATGGTCGTTTCAAGAGCAGTTGCCGTAAGGTTAACAACTACCCCCGCTCTATAGAAAACAAAGCCGTTTCCAAACTCGCCCGGCCTCAGTCGGAATGCACAATCATTTGGCTGACGCCGCACGGTGCGCAAACCATCCAGGAGCGCCCGAAGGTTGACTCCTAGAGAAAACTGGCCCGCGGGCCAGAGTCCTACCCGGGCTCGCACTTCTTCGTGGAGGCCGCCAGATGGATGTTGACCCATGCGTTTAGCCGACCCTACACACATGGGTCTTAGTGGCCTAACTGCAACATAGCCCATTGGCTCCCAGTATAATTGCCAAATCTGACCACTCTGCTGAAAATCGCGAATCCGTGGACATCCTTGGAATTTATTGCTACCAAGAAATAGAAATGCCAAGTTCATCAAAACAAGAATTTACATATGAAAATTTTGCATTATTGGTTGGTATCTTTGTTACTGGAACTTGTAAAATGGCAAATGCAAATTAGATCATGCGTTTACACAAAATTCGCTAGGCAGTCATTGTTTCCATCTGGATTGCTATGAATTACTAAGTGGAGGCGTATTTTAAACTCGTTATAAAATTTACTTCTACAGTTCATATTACTTGAACTACAGATCTAATATCAGGAACGATTTTAACGTGAAAAATTAAGATTTTAAGTACCTACTTTACTATTAAACAAATAAAATTTATGGGAGCAATTCTACCTCTCTTACAATTTGAAATCAATGAAATAGCGACAATTTGCGACTAAAAGAAAAATGTTCGCTCCAGGTTAGAGGGATCAGCAAAGAACGGATGTCATCTGGATAGTCTTGAAACTCGATAGTCTTTAAACTCGATAGTCTTGAAGATAGGCGTACAACCTGCGATATGATGTTTCTCTACAACGTAATAAATAATATTTTTGACAGTGCGTATCTGGTCGAAAAGATATCCATTCTGGCTCTTCCTCGCATTACTCGGAACCCGAACCTGTTTTATATAAAGAGATATAACTCTAATTATACGAAGCATTCCCTAATAAACAGAGCTATGACAATGTATAACGATAGGTTCGGGTACATTGATATTGTTTCATCAGTTAAAAGTCACTTTATAGAAACCATTAAAAAATCTTATCAGTCCTTTGTCCCCCGTATTTCATATAATGATTATTAACAGCTTGAACAGTTTACATGAATAGCTTTTTTGTATTTTTTAAAAAAAATATATCTTTGGTACAAACTAATTAATATTGTTTATAATCTTAATGTAAAATTTAATTTTCATTTGTTTTTTGTTCTTCCTCTTTTTCTATAATATTAAATCACTGCTAAAAAAATGTATATATAAATAAGGTATAATAACGGAGATATGTACTGTACACATTATAGATAAATAGTGTTAACATATATAGTTTATTGTTATATAACAGTCATAGTTTTATTGTTATATTTTGTATTTGTTATGTATAAACGCTGATTGTTAACCAAATAAAATAACATATTTTGTTTTAATACAAAATTTGCAATTTATACAAATAACTTTAATGGCATGCGCTACGCTTTTAGGACATCCAGAATTACAGTATTAGTCTACATTACCGTAAAACTATGATATTTCAATAAAAAAATACTTTCTTAGGATTTATACTGTTTTCAGTCTCCCATTGATGTCGAGTTAGGATAAGGCTCTAAGCAGATGTCGACTTTTAGAAGTGGTAATAATTACGGCAACTTATTAGGCATTTCCATATTTTCTCCGCTTGCCAAATATAGGTACGACATGCAGCGTCGGCCCGGCGATCTATGCTGAATAAAACCTCATAAATATTAAAATTTGATATTCTGCAAAATACCTGCGCGAACAAAGACGAATCGGGCCACAGGTGGATGGAGAAGCAGGAGGTCCGTTGTCTAGAATTATTAATTAAATCGCACGTCACCTGGAAAACTGACTCAACTCAAAAAAAAAATACACTTTCCAGGGGCGCGTAAAAACGATTATAAAATGCTTTGTACTGATTACAGCTTCCTCAAATTCTTAGCAATATATCAACTACTAACTGTTGCCCGCGCCTTCACTTCGCGTAAAGTTTCGAATTGTTTTGTTAATTTAAGTAGCGTGGCGTTTATTTGCCTTTTTAGACGCTACCTTTAGATATATAGTGCAAGACGTCCCCCCTCAGATGCACGCTACCTATCTCGTAGACGTACGCGTTTTGTTCCTCGCCACCCACGCCGCCTTCCGTCGTACGCTGACCTTTGCCCGTCGACGCCGTTGCCCGGTAAGTATTTTGCTTGCACGGTATTTTGCCGGTACTTGCACAAGAGCTTGCACTCATTTCGTGATATCTAAAACTATGCCACCTAAAAACTTACAGTTAATGGTTAATTTTATCTCTATTTAACATCCGTGATAATGAATCAATTTATTTTGATAAGGATTCTTATTTTGTTGCTCATGTCTCCAACAAACACTGCCTACTTATTTTTCTTATTTTTTTGAGACATAAAAGCAGTTAATGAAGCTATATAAAAGGTAGGTATATGTAATCGCCGACTTATTTATAGATCTTTTTGAGGCACATGTTTTTGTCATATATTGTTTTCACATATATCAAACCCTTTCATCAGCGCACGCCGATAAATCAACTCACCAGCTGATTTTTCTCCGACTTGATTTACAAATATCGTGATTTCGTATTGAAAACCAACATTCAACACAATAACATATAACCTATAGGACTCGTCGATAATGGTGCTTTTCAGTAGTGATAGAAATTTAGAAATCGGATAAGTAGTTTCGGAGATTACCCCCTGCATACCAACATTTCTTTTTTATTATATTAGTATAGATGAGGTTGCAGGTAGTGATATAATACTATTTCCAAAAATATTTGGCATTGTGATTACTACAGATACCGGGGAGGATAAAAGTAAATGTTTAGTGCTACAGCACTTGTGTCACTTTGTTCTGTATAGTCCCGACTTAGCAACTTGTCACTTCTTCTTGTTTTCAAAAATTAAGAAACACTTACGCGGTCAACGAATATCGCGCCGAAGAGGGTGTCGAAGAATATGAAAAAACATGTTTCTGAGGTCACTACGGGGGAGTGGAATAAACGATATGAAAATCGGTTTATAAGTAAGAAAAATTGTATTAACGCTCACGAAAAATGTCTTGGGACACAATACATTAATTTGTGGTCGATCATTGCATTTTTATACGACTGCCTAAAAAAAGAATTGTAATGTGTTCAGGGTTAATCTATGTATGTTTTCTGTTTCTTTATTTCGTTTTAACTTCTAAACGCAAACACCGATTTAGAACTATGCGGTATTGTTAGAATCGTTATATCATCCCGAATGACATATGGTACCTTAACTATCAAAATACTAAGTAAATCGTTGTCTAAATGTTAAAATCCCCAAATGAAAGGTCTGATTGAGTACATTTCGAAAATATGATATAATTATATCTATATGGATAAATACATCAACCACAAATATTTCATTAGAAACTGTAAAAAAATAATTATTAATAAAGTAGTTCACTTTTTGTGGCGGCAGTCGTGTTTTTTTTTCCTTTTATTATATTTACTTGGTTCTTTTTTAATCCGGAAACTTTCCGTGTGGCCCTAGTACTTTCATACATCTATGTCATTATCACACTAATTAATATCATATTATATTTACATAATGTATATTTATATCATATTATATTTATATCATTTATGTATAGGTATATCATCATAAGTTCCGTCATGTCATAGTAAAATAAGAACAGTATAACATCTCCATAGTACGCACCGCTTTTGCACTCAAACAAGCGCCCGTTGACCGTACGCTACCACTACATAGATTCTCGGGCGCCTCAGTGCTAGCCAGTCAGGGCTGTCGCGCGACAGCCAAGTATACAAAAGTGGAATGTTTTTTGTACAGGCTGTAATGCAACCTATCAAAAATTACATTTACGAGTATTTACATTTACGTTACGAAATTACATTTATGAGGTAACGTTTATTGTTCATTTGCGTAGGTAAGTATGTGTCTAGGTAAGTAGGTGCATAGGTATGTAAGTGCGTAGGTAGGTAGGTAGACGCGTTTTTGTTAAGTACCTACTGTAACTTACTAAAATTTAGGTATTTTGAAGACATGCAACAAGTGATGAATGCTGTCACACAAAGTCAGCACTAACTCATATATTCTGTTACAGTACAATTTTGGGAACCGACTCTTGATCTATAAACCAAAAATACATAAACGTACATGATAATTATAAAGAATTGCATTTCTGCTTTAATGGGATCACAACTTGTCAATTGTGTATTTCTTGTGGCAATCCTGTTGGTTCGGCGAAGCGTAGTTACTTATTTCGAAAACGGGCTCGAGATGTTTTACTGATGTTATTTTTCTATGGTGATGTTGTGTGCGCGGTTTACAGTTAAAGTACATTAAAAGTTACATTTCCATTATTAAGTGGAAACTGTGCTCGGCATATGATTGACCAATCTGTGAAACTCAATTTATTGTATATTTCTGTTATTTTCACGAACAAAATGTAAATAAAATAAATCGTCAAATTTTTAGTTATGTCAGTGTTCCGTGCGATGTGCCAAATCTATGAGATTCTGCTTCGCATCGGCAGCGGCCGGTGGACAATGGCATGGAGGAAACAATTTGGTAAAGCAGGAGGTGGGGAGGAGAGGGGGGGGGGGATTTATCGCGAGAATGGCACAATAACAGGCCGCTAAAGTCGCAATTAGCGGTTGCCATGCATCATCGATACAATGGCAGCGATAGCTTAACGGCTCTTGGAGTGTTGCTGCTGGAAGCGTGACTCCTTTTCATACAAACTAAGCGCTCAAAATTCTAAAATGATAACTCGATTATAATATGTGAAAAACTGCAATGTTTTGTCCAAAATCGTTTAAGTGATTATGTACAAAAGGCACTTCACGTGAGTATATAAACAATAATATTACATAATCAGTTAGAATGATCAGAAATTAAAGAAATGATAGAAATGAAAGAAAAATAAATATGCGGAAAAAATAAGAGGAAAAAGTATAAAATAAAATAAATTTTAACAATTTTACCAAATCTCAAGAATTCCTTTACTGAATAAAAACAAAACAATTCCTTTACTGAATAAAAACAATTCCACATATTCCACAATTTTCATTTTACATCCAAAATTATGGAACTTCAACTTGGGAGAAATGAAGCGGAAAAGATCAGTTATATTTTAAAATAAACTTTTTACATGATTATTGCCATACATTGTGATACATTTTGTATTGTTTATTAATTTATTTGTTCCATAACCGTTAACTTACAACAAAAGTGTGTATTGCGTGCAGGGTTCATCTATATATATTTTCCGTTTCTTTATTCCCCCATAACTTCTTAACGCCTAAACCGATTTAAAAGCGTGTGGTATGGTTAGAATCGTTATGTCAATCCGAGTGTCATAGGGTACTTCAACTGTGTCATAGAACTATCAAAATACCAAGTAAATAGTTGCCTAAATGTTTAAATCTCCAAATAAATTAACATCAATATATCGTGTTTAGTGTCAAATGATAGGTCTGATGGAGAACATTCCTAAAATATAATATTTATGTAGGTACCTATATGAAAAAATACATAAACCACAAATATTTCATACAAACCTGTAAAAAAATATATTATTTACACAGTATTTCACTTTTTGTAACAAAGATCGTGGTTTTTATTCCTTTTTTTTCCTTTTAATATATTTATTTGTTTCTTTTTTATTCCGCAACCTTTCCGTATGGCAATCGTACTTTCATGCTAAATATGTCATTATCAAACTAATTAAAATCATATTATATTGACATAATGTATATTTATTTATATGATATTACATTTATATCATTTATGTCATCATAGGTTCCGTCATGTTGTTTGCGCGGTTTAAGGTTAACGCCCATTTCAAGTTAAATATTATATACTACTATACAATATTACTTAATTGATATTTGGACATTAACTGTTCAAATGTCGAGTAAGTAATTGCCTTAATGTCTAATGTTCTAATGTCAATAAATTACAATAAATATACCGTGGAAATGGTATGGTTGAGTACATTCCGGAAATATACATGTATCTACTAGTATATGGATATATCTACCACAAATATTTCACAAAAACTCTAATAAAAATAATTATAAAGGCTGTAGCGACAGTCGACTTTCTGCAGCGACAGTCGTGGTTTTTATTATTTTTAATATATTTACTTGTTTTATTTATATGCTTATGCTATTTCGATATTTTGAAACATAATTGTAAGTTATTACCAGATTTTCTTTACCTATTTATTCTTTTTTTCTGTTTTATTTTGATTCTATTGTATATGTGCGCGCATAAGAATAAATCATAGACATACATTGAGCTTACTTAGTACGGGCATTAATTATATTAGGAAGAATCTGATTGACTTAGGCAGAATCTGATGATTTAACTGCCAGCACTCGCTAGTCTTCATAGCTTATCTTCAGTTGAATTTGAGTTTATCTTAAGGTGAGCTAGCTTATATTAAGTTGAATTCAGTTGAATATGATTATACTCCTTGCAGCGCGTATTTTCAAAATGTATTTCCAAATTACAATCCTTTAGTCATAGTACAATATCAGAGAACCCTTTTTGTAATATATTCTTGAAAGGTTTCATAATTTTTGCATTGAATTAAGACTGAAGTATCGTATATCTTATAATGAAGACGTTTCACGATCAGTAGTGTGCGCGTTGCCAAATCCACCTGAATATTCGCAAATTTCGGGAAGGGCGATCGTACCGCACGGATTGTTATTCGCCAATACGAAATGTAATTGGATTTATTAGGTACATGCAGTACCACCGCTGTGGCGTGTAAAACCATCCGCCTAACCAATGTTAATTGCACCGCAGAATTTGGGTATTTGCCGTGGCTTGCTTTGTCACATTCGCTTTGATAAAGGACTCGACCGGTTTGTGCGTGCTTGATTTGTGCCTTATTGGTGTTTTATAGAAGCGACACAAAATCTGTTTAACGTTGCTGATATCGAGGCGACCGTATGGACCTACGAACGATTTGATATACGATATTTTAAAATATCGGGCTTTCGAAACATTCAAGAACGTAATAGTCGTTTTTAGGAAAACTCAAGGAGTTCATTATGAAAATGGTATGTCTTTTGGGGTGCAGTATTTGTAGGGCACTATTTCAGGAAAGAGACCACACGCAAGAAAAATAAACTACCAGAATATTGCACTGTGTTCCGAATTATACACACACATACAGAGCGCGCGTGCGTGTGTGTGTGTGTGTTAGGGAATGAGGTTGGTTACAAAACAAATTAAGTCTTGACATAAACGTGCATCTAGAGACTGATCGTATTCATCTACTTAGATGCATTTTAAACTCATATGGTACAATCCTACTAATATTATAAACGCGAAAGTTTGTATGTATGTATGGATGTTTGTTACTCTTTCACGCAAAAACTACTAAATGGATTTTGATGAAACGGTTTTCTATCATCATTATCACAATTTCCCATCACCACGCGGGTGAAACCGCTGGGCGCAGCTAGTGGGTTATAACACAGTATACCATCCAGTAGCTTTACTCTCGTAGGCATTAAGGTCAGGTAAAGGCTGCCGACCTTTTCAAACGTTTGGGTATCTGTCGTAGGCCGAAGGTGTCGTAGGCCGAAGGTATCGGGTGTAGGCCGAGTAGCGAAACATCTGGCGACCATCCAAGCCCTTACGAATCGTGACGCATTCGCTTTGATTTCAATTTTGTTCTAAAAGAAGCTACTGTCTGGTATACTGTGGTTATAATAGGGTCTTTGACTCTTAAACTTAATATTTCAAATATAATGCATAATTTAAAATGTTTGTTACATAATAATGTCGTAATGTACCTATATACCAATGAGCTGTAAGCAAGCGTAAGTACTAAATACATAAATAAACTAAAATATGAATCAGTTCAATTTTGTGCTGAGTAGTTTTTTGTGATATTAGTTGTCCATATATTAGTGCACGAAATCTACTCCAAGCACAGACGAAGATAACGAGCTAAGTTTGAGGCCTATTTACTTATTCAAACATTCCAAATCAAAAGGTTAAAAAAAAACAAAATTTATAATGACAATTATCGCATAGAATATAACTTTATCCTGTTGTATGTTTACATTAAAAAATAAAAAAATGTTTACATCGTATCAAAAAATCGTTAGGCGTGAGTTTTTGGAAGACTAGGGCCTTAAGTAGGAAATTAGATTACAAACAAGGTCTAACATTACAATAAACAAAATACAGGTCAAAAAACATAAATATCAAAATACGCACAGAAAAGATGAAAATAGAATAGAATAGGACAAATAAATTAAGTGCTTACGGTTTTGAGTCACTCAGTATACAGTGTCAATTGACGGAGATTTTTTTTTAAAAGAAGAGTGATGTGGCGGGATTTCAATAACTTTATTCTGATTAGAGCGAAATGGAAGGTTATGACTTAACAATGAGTTATATGTTTTGGTTTAAGTGGCTTAACCTAAAACAAAACGATTGTGTCATCCCAAAACTTTCCCGGCAAGTAGCTATGGATTTATGGAGAGCGAGATGATCCTTCGGGGACTGAAAATGATAGTCGGCGAAGAGCGTGGATAGTGAGGACGCAACGCATTAAACACGTTTGATTCAATCGTTTACGTAAATATACTGGACCGGCGAAACATCAATGAATTTCGACCTAACAAAGCAATCTGTGTACCCAATTTCAAGTCTGTAAGTCCAATATTTCGAGATTGAAATATGACTAGTACGCTCCCCTGGTAGATCGATTTTAAGCACAATATTTTCAACTCTTGCCTTGACCAAATGATGCCTGTATGCCAAATTTCATCTCAATGGGATTAAGCGTTTGGGCGCTATCGTGGATGAGTACACACAAAAAGACACACAGATACACAGACAGCACACAGTCAGATTTCCATCTGGAAATGGTCTTAATCGTCTCAGGAGGAGTCAAAATGAATATTTCCGTCTTCATCTCGAAAAAAAAAACACGTTCACAATAATTTCCCTCCACGTTGGTTGGTGGCCGGAAAAGTAAAACCATATCGGTTAACCTTAGCGTTTGTGTAAAAAAAACTACATATATTGATTCAAAATATGTGGACAGAAATTAAAATACATATATAATATGACTTTTTTATTATAATAATTTTAGCAAATACGTATGGAATGGTGTGCCGACGGAATCCATAGCTATAAAAAGCCACGGCGTCGCAGTGCCGACTGCAACGTCCGACTAAAAGCGGCTAAACAAGCAATTAGCGGCGGCAATTTGTCATCAGCCAGCCGGCTAACTGACGCGCGATTACTTTCTCAGATTTTATGGTGCGGTAGTCCCATGTATTTTAAATTTATAGCAGTATTACTAATTTGTTTCATCATCATCATGATTACAGCTACAGCTCACTGTGAGTCTTAGCTTCGTCAAAAAAAATCATCCATTTCAGCTTATCCTGGACTTTCACTCAAAGTGCATTTAGGCCTTTACCCAAAAATCTCGGACTAGTCACGGAGTAAAGAACAACTTAGCAAAGTCACTTTTGACTATAGGTCGACACGAAACGAAGACACTAATAACATAATATTATTAACACGATTTTTTATTTTCTGTATTTTATTTTAAATATTTCCTATTGTGATTATAAGTTAGTGATTTATTACTTATAATTTGTAATGGTGACTTTACTATATATTTCTTTTTTCTTCTTTTTCAAATTACCGAAGTGAATCTAAAACTAGAAAGCTGACTTGGAACAAGTCCTGAAACTTAGTTGGGCAGCAGCAGTACATACATGCTAATGATCATATCGGCCGTTGTCAATTTTTAATTTTATTTTAATTATATAAATAATTATTACTATATTTAATTATTATTATATAAATTATTATATATTATATATAAATTATTATTATTATTAAATTTATTAAGTAATAATTATTATTATTATTATTAAATATAAATTAATATATATTTTTTTATCTATTATATAAATAATAATTACATATATTTAATTATATAAAAATATTGTACAAGTTTTAATAAAAAGCTAATAAAACTAAATTGCAGTCTTCAAAAAAAAAATATTATAAAAAATATTAAAAGATAATATAATAAATAAAATGCAATTCCATTATATAATCGGCAATAAATATAATATAAAATTCGAATAAATAATATAAATAAAGTTATATGTGAGAAAAGAAATAAACAGTCATTAATATTTAATATATGTTGAGTATTTTTATTTTTTTTATTTTTTTATTATATAATTTTTTTCATTAGCTTTTTCATTAGCTAATTTAGTGTCATTAGCTTTTTACTAAAACTTGTATATTTGTAAGCAACCAAGCAATCAAGCAAAGTTGATTGTAATATTGGAGTCCTGTCCACCCTAGAACGGGCTAGTCCCAGTTGGGTGACAGAAACAAATAAGCAAAAGGTTAAGGTTTTGCCATTCGGTTCCTGTTATTTTTATAAGGTAATCAATGTTTCATAGTAATTAATTCTTAAATAAATAAATAAATAAATAAATATAGAAATTAATATAAAAATACCTAGTCAATAAAAGTACAATTCGTTGTCAAAATAATATATAACAACAAAGTAAAATTATAGGTCTATCAATTATTTTTGTCTTAAGTAAACTCTTTGAAAAGGTGGTATACTCCCAGCTATATCCTTATATTGCAACACTTCTACCCGCTGGGCGCTGAGCAACGGATTTCTCAAGCAGCGTTCGGTAGTATCAAACTTGGCGGAATATACCAACTTTATCCTAATGACCATGGACGGGCGAAAGCAAGTGGACGCTATCTTCACAGACTTCACTAAGGTATTCGATCGGGTTGATCACCCGATTCTTCTTTGAAAATTAAGTAGGCTAGGAGTGCACGGAGACTTTTTTAGGTGGTTTTTCTCTTATATCACAAACCGGCACCAAGCTGTAGCGGTTGGTGGGTTCAGGTCTAGCTTCGCGCCAGTCCCTTCTGGAGTTCCGCAGGGCTCTCACTTGGGTCCTTTGCTATTTAACGGTTATATATTTGACATTGGCTTATGCTTCACCAGAGGACATTATATATTATACGCGGATGATCTCAAAGTTTATGCTCAAGTGGATAGCATGGCCGATTGTCTCCATAT
Organism: Micropterix aruncella; assembly: GCA_944548615.1. NCBI lineage: Eukaryota > Metazoa > Arthropoda > Insecta > Lepidoptera > Micropterigidae > Micropterix > Micropterix aruncella. The sequence continues at coordinate 4,331,370 of OX155965.1, read as the reverse complement.
TCAGACAGATATTGACCGACTCTTTGATTATTGCGTGAAAAATAAGGTCACGTTAAATGCTACCAAATGTAATAGCATTATATTCAGTCGCAAAAGAGACAGCATCAATTTCAAATACCGCGTAAATGGCGAATATATCCCCGAAGTTTAGTGCATTCGAGATCTTGGCGTACAACTGGATCAGAAGCTGACGTTCGACCAACACATCAACAGAATTGTTAGCAAGGAGTTGAGGATTCTGGGTTTGGTTAATAGAGCATGTAAACTATTCTCGAACATCAACGTCTCTAAAACGTTTTACTTTTCCTATATTCGTAGCACTTTAGAGTTCGCATCGCAGATTTGGAATCCGCAGTATGGCGTGTATAAAAATAGGGTGGAGGGCGTCCAAAACGTTTAATTAGATACCTGGACTACCGTGAGCCCTTGGGACTTGGAACTTACGAGAGCAGGCTGAACTATTTTAATATGTGTTCAATGGAAAACCGCCGCACAGCGGCTGAAATAACATTATTGCATAAAATAATACATAACGAAATTGATAGCCCTCATTTGGTGAAGAAACTGTCATTGTTGGTTCCGCCACGAAGGGTTCGCTCTCCTTGTACGTTGGAAATCCCTCGTGTGAGCACTAGTTAAGCCCAAAACTCTGTTATGCACCGCTTGATGACCACATATAATAGTCGATTCGAAGATATCGACATTTTTCACTTAAACCAACCTAAATTCAGCGAGGCTGTCCTTAGCTCACTAGGCGTCGAGGAAGTGAGTATAAAATATACACATACAAATTGTTTCAAAACACACAGAGCGAAAATGAGAATAGCAAGGACTATAATTTAAATACCTATATCCTATCCTACATATATCCCATCCCTCTCCTTTCCTACCCTTGAAATAGGTCAATAGTAATTTAATTTAATTTAGTGCAATGCATGTTTTGATTTACCTTATAAGAAAATAATGTAGGAAACAATTAATCGGCCAGCGAAACACTGTATCAAGATAATTAGTCAAACACTGTATCAAATAAATAAATAAATAAATGTTTAGAGTGCCATCTACACAGCGCCGCCTGAACGTCGGTTATCCTATGAATGTCGCCATATTGAACATAATAATAGAAGACTAATCATTTTTCAAACTATGAGTGTGATCTACAGGCAACGTTTCGTAGTAAAATTCTGATTGCAAATTGTAGTACGACGTTAATCAATCTAATTCGCTATATAATTAATGGTAGTTTCGAAAGAAATGCTTCGATTTTTTGAATAAGTAAGTTGTTTCGTGTAAATGTAGTTTTCAGTTACTACAAACATCGATAATGGTAAACCTACTACAAATATTTAAAATGGTACGCCGAAGATTAGTAGCTATACTAGACAACAATTGCACCAGCTATTTTAGCTATACCAGGAACTTTGAAACTAATCCAAACTGTTACTTGCATTCGCTTTAAGGAGCTCGAAATTAGTATTCATCGGATGTGCATCTCGGCAATCATTGACGCGCGTCCGTCCCTAATGAATTCTACACATGCAGATGGCCATTAATTTTATCATCAATTACACAACTTGCTAGTTTCGAGTTATACGTTGCAATACGCACTCTACCCTTCCTCTATTTGTGTATGTCCTGGAGGGTATCTTACACCAGAATAGTCGAGTGCTATAGCAGTCCTTAACCTAGAATTGCTCAAGCAATGGCTAATGCCTGAGCATCGATTGTATTCTAGAGACAGTTTTCCTAGTCAATGGTTAAGCAGTCGTGATTATATCGGTTTTATCTGGCAATACACAAAAAATGTGGAATATTTCTCTGTCGTAAAATGTTCCTAAATAAATTACTAAGCTTTTATATGTTGTTTCATAAAGCTTTAGCTATAGTCTCGTTGTTTTTATTCTTTTGTCAGTGCCTTTTTTCTCAAATATTAACTAAATTCCGCATTTTAAACCATTACAATTTTAAAAAAGTACATCGCGAGATCAGCCGCCATTTCGCTTTTTTACATGACTGCCCAATTTTTTATTTTTTATTTTTATTTTTAATTTATTTTATTTGGTACCCAAACAGAATATTGACAACACATAGAGTGACATATATATATACTACAGTTACATGACTACATCAATATCCTTTTTATATGAGTACACAATTAGCACAATGCATGAACAATGGTTGAATGTTTTAAAAAACTACGCATAAAAAAAGGAAAAAAAAACAAAAAATACCAGAATTACAGTATTTTAAAGAGGGACGCTTTGAAGGAGCATAAACTATCATGAAATATATCGATGCGATTGTCAAGATGAAATTTGTTATACAGACGACAAATACGTGGGATTACGTTATTAACTCCGGTATAGTTTTTTGCTAAAGGTGTTTTAAATAAGTCTGGGTATCGAAGACTTCTTTTAGTAATGTTAAATTGTATTTTTTCTATACAAGAGGTATCGATTTTATTATTTAAAATTTTGTACAGGAACACTAAATCTGCAACCTGCCGGCGTTTTTCTAATGTGACAAATTTAAAAGCAGTCAGTCTTTCCTCGTAGCAAGTCAGATGATTCTTAAGGCCGCACTTAAATGATAGCATTCTCAGAAATTTCCTTTGAATGGATTCGACTCTATCGGAGTACGCTTTAAAATATGGGTTCCATATCGAGGACCCAAATTCAAGATGAGAGCGCACTAGTGAGTTATATAAAGCAGGATCATGCTGTTGTGATTTTTGAAATTCTTAGTGATCCGCATGATCAACAATAGGAGTGTTGTGTTCAGGATTCATCTATATATGTTTTCCATAACGTCTAAACGCTTGAACCGATATAGAAGAGTGTCGTATTGTTAAAATCCCTTTGTCCTCCCGATTGTCATAAAGTACGTGCCGCGACGCCATTGCTCTCATATAAGGAGAAAGCAGCGTCTTTTAATATAAATCGGCGTGTACGCGGTGCGTGTTGACATTCATCATTTGACAGTTTTTTTTCGTTCTTCCTCTATGCGGCCGCGAGGAATAGATCCGGTAGGCCTAGTAACGAAAAGAAATATTATGTGTAATAAAGAACTATTACACTCCACAAAACATTACCGATTTTTAAATAACCGTTTTTGGTTCTTACAGATTTATTCCACTACAATATTTTGGAAAATTATAAAACTAAGCAATTGTACTCGAAAAAAAACCAGTATGTATTAATGATAAAACCCTGATTCGCTTGAACTGATTTAGAAGCGTATTATATTTTTAGAATCGTTATGTCATCCCGAATGTCATAGGGCACCTAAACTGTTCAAATTTCAAAGAATACTTGTCTAAATCACGAACTGTCAATAAATGAACATAAATATATCGTGTTTAGTGTCAAATGAAAGGTCTGATTGAATACATTCCGGAAATATACATCTATCTATATGGATAAATACATAAACCACGAATATTTCATATAAAACTGTAATAAAAATAATTATTTAAAAATATATTTACTTGTTATTTTAATGTTTTAATCGAAATCAGACCGATAAAATGTCGACAAATACTTTCAATACTAAATCAAAACAAATAAATACCAAGAATTAAAGAGGAAAGGTCGTTAAAAACAAGGAAGAAGACAAGAAACTTTGAACCTAGGCTCCAGGGAACCCAGTTTGGGACACGCTGCTATACATGGAGTTCTTCCGTATAATGAGGAATATGTAATTTATAATGAAGCTCACGACAGTAAAACTAACCGCGGATGAAAAGTTCTTCAGCGAAGTCGTTATTGCCAGGGCATTAGTGAGCGATGATGGCTTTCGAAAAAGCGCTGATGCGAGCGTCTCCCCGTAAGCTAAGCATGGTAAAAGGCGAGGGTGTTAATGTATGTTTTTATTACACAATTTGAGTTGAGCAAATGCGCCCGAGATCGCCATCAAAACTAACCCCTAAATGGACTTTTCGCATCGTTATCTTTCGTACATAGCGTGGGCAAAAGAGGTGTATCATTCGCAATAGGTAGAAGTGTTTCTAGTAAACTCTAAAACTTTCGCGGTTATTTGACATTTTAATTGTCAGGAAACGGATTTTTTATTAAAAAGGAATCCCCGAATCGTGAAAGAATTCCCTACTCACTTCCATTCGATACACCCTAAGCTAAGGTTCACATATGAAAAGATATCGATGAATCTCTGGAATTTCCGGACGTTAAGATTAAGCCGGTCACAGACAGCAGCGCATTATGATAGCCCATTTTGAGTTACACTATGACATGGCTGCTGCACCCAGGGTTGGCTCGGGAAAGAGCATTTTAATAGAAGCTTGTTTTTTACTATTAACTTATTTTTTCCCACCAAAAAATTAGGACCCAGTCGGGAATCGAACCCGGAACCTTACTATGTAAGATCAGCCGATCTAACCACTATATCAACGGGCCGTGTAAAGTTCATGTTCGGGAATGTGATGACACCATTTATTAATAAAGTCATAGCCTGTTCGTGATTTTGGTCATTGATATATAAGGCCTAGATACGACCTCAGGTACAAATGAATTGGGTCATATCCGTTGCGCGTAAAAACATGTGTCAATACTGTGGAAATTACGCAAAACTACATAAGTCAGAAATACCATTTTCTCAGGAGAGCATTTTGAAATTTATGACAACTTCAAATCTGTTACTATATGTTATTTTTAAAAATATAACATGACTAAAATTGGCACATGGAATAAAAGATGTGTGCTCTCTTAAACTATATGTGTAATTTTAAAATAATGTTTGTATTAATAAAAAGATAATTAACTTATGCTACTATGACCACCTATCAATAGTTAAGAAAAAGTACATAAGTTACACATAAGTAGTTTTGCTCATCTGAACAATATATAACTAGTGAAAAAGTAGGTTCTATAACTTCTTTTATATTGTGCTTCGAGTTATGTAGTTTTGCCAAATGAAAGAGTAAAATAAACGCTGTTAAATGGTCATTATAACTCATTTTGGCCAAAAAACCACTTATGTAGTTTTGCCCAACCGCCACAGAATACATAAAAAAATATGGGAGAGAATAGCACTGCAATATTCGTCGCGGGATCGCTCACAACGGGCGAAACTACTACTTGCAACAATGAGTATGATATTGAATTGGTCATTTTCGCGCGCGAAAGGCATAACTAAGGCCTTATATATCGATATTTTTGGTCGATTCCGCCGCAAGATCTCGGCTAGGATAAACGGCCGTTAATCAAACGTCGAAGCTTGACCGCAGTTAAGTGACGCCGTGGCGGTGTTAAACGTCTGAAAATGCGGCCAAGTGACACTAATTAAAGTGTCGTTTGGGGCACGGCGTTGCCGCAACGACGGGCCAGGCACTCGGACTATCTCCGCGCTTCGGAGATTGCCGACATAGAAATAACGGCATTCTGATCCACTTAACCCTCCTATCTCCAAACGCAATAAACACCCGTTTTCCTCAATGGGTCAGTCGCTTAAACTGCAATTTACGGGCACCCGGGGCTTTGTATGAAATAGAGTAATTAACCAATTGAATGCAAAGGTTTTGCACCAGACTGTATATGGGATCCACCATACTTTTTTTTTTATCCACAAGACCGTTGTTATATTGTGGAACCCGCCCTGCTGTCTCACGCAGTCACTCAGGCGGTCACCAATCGAAGTATTGACCGCGCCCAACTTCGGTAACAATGAGGAGAACCGGTGTCAACGTGGCTACAGACGCTACTAAATAGTCTACTACGCAATATTTCGTATTAGACGCCGAAGTTATAGTTAGTTATATTTAATGTTATTGTTATGAGCTCTGTGCGTTACAATGCTTCAATATAATTCATTTAGTTCGGTACAAAATTTTGTAAGTATTTTCATAGGTTTTGTTTTGTTAAAACAAACGATTTTCTGTTTCTCTTTCGCTAGAAGATAAGTTTTTCTGTTTCTTTTTCTTTCTGAGGTTTATTATTGTGTTACAAGTGAAGATTTCTAAGTTACTTGATAACAAAAAATATGTAAACCATTGTCTGAAAGCTGCTGTGATAAATGTGTCATTTTTCACACTACCTTAAAATAATGCTACTATTTTTCTACTCCCTTTTTTATTTATAGTGCCAAATAAGAACAAGACCTCCTATTCTAGGCGCCACCGAGGCACATAGCTTCTTCCTTTAAATTTAAACGAAAGACCTACGTAATATTACGTAGTGGGCACCCAAACTACCTGCTAACTATGCAATATTTAGTTGGCATTCAATGTGCAGGAAGGTAAAATCTGCAGCAGAGACAGAATCACCATATTGTCTAAAGATTTCCCGGCTAGCTCTGGCGTTCCGCAGGGAACTATTCTTGCGACTACATACTTTACCCTGTTATATCTGCGATATTGTCAAAACTTCTAGACTTGCAGCCATCACATGTACGCTGACGATACGCAGGTCTTTCACTTCTTTGACTCCCTGTGAATTTTGATTATACGATGTGCTACTTTGGCTATACCGCCTATATTGTCCCTTTATGTGACGTATAGACACAACCAAGGGCCATTCATTAGGTAAACGAATAAATGTGTAAATAAAAATAAAACTAAACAATATAAAATGGTCAATAAAGTAATTACTTCTTATTCGCCAAAACAAAAGTCCTGTATTAGTCTAGTATCTTAAGCTCTTGATTAATATAGCTTCCAATATAAAGGTTCACGGGTATAATGATCAATATCAACTTAATTTTTTTTTGGTAATTCCATTTTTAAATATACTGGCTTTAAAATTGACATTCCAGCAAATGTTTAAGTAAGAAAAAAAATGTTTGTATGTAAAGCAAATATATTTGAGTTTCTAAATAAAATATATTTTACTTAAATATACTTTTTCTGAAAAAAAAACGAAAACCTGGAAAAGTCATTAGTTTTGACCAGCATTTCCCATTACAGTTTCTCCCCAGCGTCAACGCATGGGTCATCGACGTACTCCACCTCTGGACCCGACGGAAAAGAATGACCAGTCATTTCCGTCTCTCTTCCTTCTTCATTCTTCATGAAATGACAGACTACCAAATTTCCAGCCTAAATCGATTCCTGCTTCGATTCGTTTGGGGACAAGCAACAAGATGGCAATAGTATCTCGTTTAAAAAAAACGTGAGTTCAACATGTATTTAATCAGGTCTCTAGGCTTCCTATCTTCCATAATTGAATTAAAATGTCATATCTTAAAAGTCTTATTTCATCAACGCACGACGTTGTCTTCGGGCATATTTGGTCCGGAGTTGCGGTGTAAACTTTTACCATTTCAAGGGCTGTCAGGGCTTCCGAATAAACACAAGCTTTGTGCGGCAAGCAAGTCAACCGTCTCCGAGTGTTTTTCGCATGAAGAGCCCAATTTGCCGAATAAACTTTAAACACCAACGACTTTACTCGCTCTTATTGTTGCGGGCGACTCAGAGATTTGCAATATAGCTAGGATTATGAAACACGCAGATCGTCATCACCAGTATATCTCATACCCACGACCCAAAACAGAGAAACAGACATGTGCAGCCGAGAATGAGAACGACTTTTGGACAAAGACATTACATTTACCTTCCGAAAACTCCACAATTCCGTTAATACACACTTAGGCCAGTCTAAAAATATTAAAAACGATGCCCATTATTATAGGCTGGTACATACTGGTTGGTGAACTCGATAAGGGAGGACTGTGAGTTTTTAGTAACGTGGTTAAATAAAATAGGTACCTACATGATATTTTATTTCTTATTATTATTATTTCTATAACTTTATAACTATAGTGATATATCTCATATATCATATTTAATAACCAAAGTTTTTGTGAAATATTGCTTACTATTGCTTTATAATATTTATCCCATATACACTAATATAATTACCAATATTGCAGAAACCTTCTATATGTACCCAACACTAACTCCGCACAAAGTATCACCTCAATACAGGCTCTGGCTAGTGAAGTGATAACATCTCGATAACATTTGTATTGTCATGTACGAGTAACTAACTATAGGTAAATTAATTATGTAAAATAAGGGATAAATAAATTTAAAAAAATAAATCAATATATCTAACGCAAGACGCTTCTTACTTGAGTAGTATGACTTAATAATTTTTCCTGATTCTTTCAAAGACTCTCGATTTAATTGAGATTGTATTCGTGATAATAAAGGGACAAAAGAAAACAAAGAACAGCGAAAATAATACTGATGCTGAAATCGGGGATGTTCAAACCAGTAGACCAACATGTAACACTCTAAAATCAAGACCTCCTATGAATTTTCCGGAGATATCACTTACTTCTGCGTTGCCCACTTGCCAGGGAGCTAACGGGCCCATGATGAGGTGGCCACGATGACCCATGTGTTCAGGGTCGGTCACACTCACGGGTCAACACCCATCCGATGGCCTCCACGCATGGGGTGCGAACCTGGGTAGGACACTGGGTCAACCAGTCTCCCCCGGGAATCAAACCTCTGGCGCTCCTGGACGGTCTGCGCACCGAGCGGCGCAAGCCAATCGATTGTGCTCTCCGACTAACAGTCGGGGGAGTCTGGGAACTGTACTGTTTCCTATAGAGCGGGGGTGGTTGCCTATTACCTTACGGCGACTGCTCTTGAAATGACCATTGGCCATCCGATCCCGGTTCAGAGTCGGGCAAAGGACGCCTTGATCCGCGATAGATTCGGTGTACACCGTTTCACCGCTTCGTAAGGGAGAGGACCGCGCAAGCGACCTCGAACTCGGAACCAATCGAGAGACCGGAGAAATCTGGTCACAATTGGAAGCAAGGGCGCGAGTGTCGGCCCGCCAGGTAACATTACTGGCTATCTCGCGGTAAACGCGTTGGTCTCTTGCGGGTTGTGACGTAGCTAGATGTTGGAGTGTATTGTCCAAAGTCTTCTACGCTCACCGCAGGGCGAAAGAACGAAAAATCGTTAAAACGTCCTGTGGTGACGGGCTCGCCCGTTGTAGTTGACACCGCAAGATGCCCACTTGCCAGAAAAACGTAACTGACTTCAAAGAACTGTTAACCTATATCGACAAAAGGTTTATAGATATGCAGAACCACTTGACGTCCCATATGGAGAACCAATTTTCTGCGCACGTCCAATCCATGAAAACCGATATGATGTCATTCCTCCTGGAAATGCAGAAACAAACAAGAGGTATAACTATATCGAGGTTGAGATTAAAAAACATCGGATAAACTAAAAGATATTGAAGAACATTGTAACGACGCTTCAAGTTATCATTCTCAAGTGGACAGCAATGCTAAAGTTATCTCTCATATGGAAAAGAGAAACACGGAACTACAAGTGATACTAAGTGGAATGGAACGGAAACTCGATGAAATGGAGTACAAAAATAAAGAACTAAATGTTGAGATAAGAGGAATTCCAGAGAACAAAGGAGAAAAATCTAGCAAAGTATTAAAATGTTTTACAATTTTAGTATTTTTATAATTTTAAAAACTATTTTCCCCGTCACTAAGTCATAAATGCTTATAAGAGGCATATTCTATCATTATGGTATAAATCGAATATATAAATCATTCTGCCTACATATAGTTGTCATATATAGCTCAAATGAAAATGCTGAGAGACATAGAAAATGGCATAATTGCAATTAACATTGTAGTCCCCACAATAATGAGAAAAAATATATTCATCCATACAATTTACGATTTAGAATGATTATAATATATTCCTTGCCTTATTTTCAGCTTGTTCGTGTCGTGTGCTAAATGTTTTTTACACGAATGTCTCTTAAATTTAAATAGAAAAATCGCCGTGTCGGCTTGTCATTTATCATCTGAGATATTTTAAAGTTTAAACTTGGCACTAGTTTCACTAACCCTGAGTGTGTCGGTTAAAAATAATTGTGCTAGTTAGACCGGCAGTCGTTGCAGATTTACCAACAATGTCATATGTACATAGGTAAATTAAAAGATGATAAATATTTTATTTGTCCGATTGCAGAAATAATAATATTAAGTCTGTGACCATCGTAGTTTTTGAGATATTTGCAAATGTTCAAACAAAAAGAGCTCCGAATTATTCACGCTTAACCCTTCGAGTAGCGCCATCGCCGCGCTCGACAAAAAATACTATAACTATGTAACTACTATAGAAATCATAAAAAGAATAACTGTGCAATGATCGTTTTGAAATTTCGTATCTAGAATATTGAAATTTCATTTTGTAAAACAATCAGATAATTATATTAGAAAATCGAAAAAGTGAAAAAAACTCAGCATTTCTAACTTGTACTTGTCTTACGCAAAAATACGGAACCCTATTCAGAAATTGTAAATACTATCGTGATCTTTATTAGATTCGGTAATATTACATTTTGCTTATTTACATACAAAAAAATTTAGATATTAGCTCAAAAAAACATTTTTTTTATGATTTCTCGAAAAAAAAATGATGATGTTTGACAATGGAATTTTAACATAAATATCCGCGAATTGACGCGCGAAATAATTCAAGCGGCCGTCTATGTATCTATGGTAATAATGTGATATTTGGTATGGATTTTAGGATGCGTTCGAATTAGAAAATAATATTACTGTGCGCTCCGGGAGCAAGCCGCCAATATTGGTCATTACGTAGTCAACAGTGTTCTGATGTGCAACCAAATTTGGTGGTTACGTAGCCGAATGGTTAAAACGCCAAAACTACTGAGGGAAGTTAATGACTACTGGTGTCAGTGCGTCTTTTCAAGGAGTTTAAAGCGCGAAATGTCAAGCAATTGTTTCTAAAATATGAAGTAATAGTTTTTCATAAGCCTAAAGATAGGTGAGATAAATGTTAGCAAAACTGCAATATTTGTTTATTTATATTCTTTATTGCGAAATTTCACAATAAAGAATTGTCACAATAAAAGGGTTTATTGTCATACGAAAATTTCTACCAACTAACCCTACTATAGTGTGCGTGTAACATGAAAGTAAGTATGTGTCTTGTTATTGCACTCGATCGTCAGAGTTGAAATGCAATTCCGTTAATTTTATCCCAACGGAAAATGGTAACCCAGCCGGAAATCAAACCCGGGACCTTACAAAGTAAGATTAGGCGACCTAACAGGCCGTGTAAGACAGGTGAAAACATTTCATAGCAAGAAACGCTTCCGGTAAAAAGGTACGGAACCCTTAGTGCGCGTGTTTAATCGTACTTTGCCGGTTTTATATACAATGCCTTGTCGAGTGGCAGTAGCGAAGTCCTGGAGGGTTGCCTGTATGTGCAAGGTACTCGTGTTGTAGCGAAAAGTAGCCGTTGGTGCAGTGGTTCTCAAACGTTTTAGGACAAAGGAACCTTTAACCTGATCAGTTGATGACGTGGCTACTCTCTAGACTAGTCTACAGATAGAAATATTATACGATACTTCGTAATGATATAAGACTTTGAAGCTTGATGGAGAGATCTCCATTGCTTAATAATTGTTTCATTTTCAAAAGACATCATTATCATCATCATCGTTTATTTATTCCATATTTTTTAACATTTTACAATACTGAGGAACGTGTCAACAATATTGTGTTTTATGACAACTAAAATTTTCGAATTATTCAAGTAAATATAGCTATTTTAACCATTTTTCCGATGATAAAAACTACATAGGTAGTTATTAAAAAGAATGAACGTGTAATCAATGTTGTTAATATTACTAGCTGAACCCGACCACGCTTCGCTGTGGGTCAGTATGATATGAAATTGTCGTGCGTATTGAATGCAACGTTTTGTCAAAATTTCAAGTCAATCAATCGCCTACTTTCAAGTTTTTCGAGCACAAACATACGCAGGCTGGATTTTTATATAGGTATACAGATTAATTCTGTGTAGAATCATTAATTCTAATACGACTAGAATCTTCGAGAAGACTCTAACCCAGTAAGTAGTACCTACGAATACTCCACTTTCTTCAGTTTTTAAAAATCTAGGGTTAGTCTGGTGGACGCAACAATATGATGGTCCCCATAACAATAATAATAATAATAAAACTCTTTATTCTTAAGAAAAGGCGAGCTTATTGCCTGCAGGCAATATTTTAGAGCTAACCTATACTATTGTAAGAACATTATTTGCGAGTAGACTACATAACTTAACCTATATAAAGAGTATGACAAATAAAATAGAGGAGGATAGAAAGAAGTATATACTTTACTCTTTGTGGGCACAGATTTGCCACATCAAAATAATCTAACACCTATAAGGACGCTAAAGTTTTAAAAGGAGGGGAATGGGAGGGGAAAGGGAATTTATCTGGAGGATTTCAAATGCTCTCTGAGTCTGTTTTTAAAAGTTGTTATGCTTGGCGCGGTTCTCACATTTTTCGGCAAAGCATTCCAAAGACGGGCTCCATGCACGGTGAAAGAGAATGAGAAGAAGTCACTGCTGTGACTAGGGATAGAGAGTAGCAGGTTGTTTTTTGATCTCAGAGGGCGTTCATGAGCCGATAGTGCAGTAAATCTGCCGGTAAGATAATTGGGAGCGACGCCATCCAAGATCTTGAAAAGCATACAGAGAACTCGCATGTCTCTTTTCTCCCGGGTCGACAGCCAGTGAAGCTTCTTCCGCTGCGAGATAAATATTACTTGTGTTTTGTCAATAGATATATGCTGCACTTGAGAAAAATAATATCAAGTTAAAATGTGCCAACTCTGTGACAAAAGTATCCGGCTTTTTAAACAAACTTTTAGATGAAACCCGTCGAATTTGACGGTCACTTATTTATTATTCATGTACAAATAATATTTGTTTGGATTTCAACAAGGTCTTTCTTCTATGTCGGATGTTAATCATACTCCTCGGGAATCCAAAATAGTATTTCTTACCCAATGATAAGGTCCGAAGATATATTTGAAATACATATTGACAAGGGGCTAAAAAACTTTTCAATTATTTATTTACAATGAAAGCATCCATTTTATAAGATGAACTCGTTTCTATCTTGCAATGCTGGCATCGAACTTGTTAACGCATTCAAATGTTTTACTTTTCGCGGTACTTACCCTTGGCATGGCTTCGCGGTGCACAGTTTGAGAATCACCCGCTCACAGAGTCCATGTAAAGCGCGGATTTGTCCTTTCTCTGAATACAAATGGCTCGCTTCTGCTTTATTGGAAATAATAAGAACTCTGCCGACTGCGGAGCGCATGCCACAGCCCGTCGCGAGCCCCAAAGGAGGGAATTCGCTGCCATTCAGTGTACTCGAGTATGTACGCTGTTCGTATGTTTAGTCAACCATTTTATTATATAAAGTTCCATTTTATATAATAAAGTTCTACCATTCACGCATTTGCTTGCCTCGAAAGTTATTCAACGACCACTTAACAAGATTTAAAACATGGGTGGGGCATAGACATATCCCTAGGGATATGGGATATGTCTTAGGCGTCGTTCATTGATAGGTATCCTAGTGATTGATTGTTGCTATACAAATACAGAATATGCAGAGATTAATTTCGATACGAGGTTAAAATGGAAATCATGTCTTAAGAAAAAGCCAACCCACCACACCCGACCAAATCATTAGGATCAACCCGGCTAAATGTTGGACTCTTTCCGCGCGCATGAAATGAACCCTTCAAACTTTTCAAATGACCCTCCGACCATGCTTAAATAAAACTAATACGATCAACAGAGAGAATCTCACTACTAGCACAATGAAAGGTAAGTGCTTAAATGATTATTTCCACGTGAGGTCCGACACATACTTTTTCGAAATACTGGCATACTTGTACCGTATCACTTCAAGTTCCCCGGTGTGTGTCATTCTTATATAACTTGTCTGCAAACACATTCAATGGTTTACCATCAGGGACTCTAGAAATATTCATATTCTTACCCTCCTGTTCCGTGTTCCTCACTGAAACAACCCGTCTACCTCTATAATCCCTTTTTACGAATGTCATCTCACGACCTACCACTACACTCACAGGAAAACCTTTTGTTAGCAATGCCACAGCATTATTCGACCCTTTTCACCAGGTCTTTTGCAGTACATTCGACAATCGCAATCACTTGGCGTGCTAAGAAGTATTTTATAGGAAAAGCATTTTACTCACTGTATGAATATTGCTCGTGTGATGATTAAAATCAATAGTGGTAATGCTTGTCTTTGTAATGCATTTAATTATCTCTTTGTATTTTCTTGCGTTTTTGTTAAAAAAAATATTGTGTTTTATAACATTTTTACGGTTTATATTACTAGTATATTAGTGGAATGTTACCCGCCGATGGTCGGGTAACCGTTTCCTTCCCCCTTCCAATCCTCCTTCTCTCTCCCCTCCCCCACAAGTATCTTATGTTACCCGCCGTTCCTTCTACTTTCGAATTTATAAAATTTTCATGGCGATTGGTTGAACGGTGTAGAAGTTGAACTGCTGCAGCGCCATCTAGTGGCAAGTTACAACAACGTAGACGCGAAAATATTATCCGTGCTCAAATACCTATGTCTACCAATTTTCACGGCGACTGGTTGAACGGTGGGGAAGTTGGCTGCAGCGCCATCTGGTGGCGAGTTACAATAAAGTTAATATCGCGAAAATATTGTGCGGGCTCATATGTCTATGTATACCAATTTTCATGGCGATTGGTTGAGCGGTATATCAGTTGATGTGCTGCAGCGCAATCTAGTGGATACCATAAAAACTTGAAAATATAAATATATGTGCCAACTTTCATGGTGATCGGTCAAACGGTTTCGGAGTCTATTAAGCTCGCACAGATATACCAACATAATTTTTTTATATAAATAGATATGTAATTAAAAAATCTTGTTTAGACGTCTAAGAATTAATCCTTTGTCTCCTTACCACCGTGGTCAAATCTACGAACAATGGAGCTTTTGCCATGGGGGTGTAAAGGACGCCAGATTTGCCCAAAATATTCGCCACCGTGCTTCGTTAACGGCTATGTACTGGAATCCGTTTGATGTAAGGTCAGCTTTGCGATGAAAAAGTCAAAATATAGCAGGCACAAAATCGACCCTTTTGAAGCGAGCCTACGTTCATTGGATTATATCGCTATTTAGTAAAACTACGTCGTTTTCTAAAGACGTAGTTTGGAAGTGTACCGGTTCGACCATTCAGCAAGTAGACATTGCACATCACTACTGCCTATATAATGACACTACTTCGATGGCCCAACCCGACTCAACGATCAACCGCCGAGCTTCATCGTAACTTCGCGGCACTGGTAAAGGACGTCTCCTACGAGAATCCGCACAGTTTAACTACTAGAGCGTGGTATAACGTATTATTAAAAGGCAAATTCAATTAAAAATCATTAACGGTTAATCATTATATTTTTAAAAATTGCCCCCGGGCCGAAAAGGAATTCTCGCAAATATCACCCTAAAACCCTCATAATATACCTACTACAACAGCTAAGATCAAACTGACTCTACTAATAAAACAGAAGGTACCAAAGTAAATTTTTTGAACAATACAATCATTATTGAACCGCAAAATTAAAAAAAAAACAAAAAATGGCCTTACAGCGTGTCACACAAGTATGTGATTATTGAGCATTTATCTTTTATTTGATCTGACTGGTTACTACTATTACTTTTATTAAATATTTGTTGCATTAATGCAACAAATATTTTCAGCTGTAATAAGTCTTTTCCTTTGCACAATTAAAAGAAGGTATAATGGCGGACTTATCGCTACATAAGAATATCTTCCAGTCAACCTCATTCCTTCATGTTGATTTTCTCCTATTAAGGTGCTTCATTGTCTTAATTATTTGGGAATCAACCTTCTGGCGCTTCTGGACGGTCTGCGCACCGTGCGGCATAAGCCAATCGATTGCGTACTCTGACTAACAGTCGGGGGAGTCTAGAAGCAGTACTGTTTCCTATAGAGCGGGGGTGGTTGCGGACGTTACGGCGACTGCTCTTGAAACGACCATCGGCTACCCGATCCTGGGTGAACAGCCGGGCAAAGGATGCCGTGGTTCGCGAAAAATTCAGTATACACCGTTTCACCGCTTCGTAAGGGAGAGGACCGCGCAAGCGACCTAGAACTCGTAACCAGTCGAGATACTGGAGTAATCTAGTCGCAATTGGAAGTAAGTGCGTGAGTGTAAGCCCGCTGGGTAACACTCCTGGCTATCTCGCGGTTAAGGCGTTGGCCTCTTACGGGTTTGTGGCGAAGCTAGACGGTGGACTGTTTTTGACTGTAAGTCTTCTGCGCTCACTCCAGGGAGATAGAACGACTAATCGTTAAAACATCCTGAGGTGACGGGCTCGCCCGTTGTAGTCGACAACTCCAGTTGTCTTAATTATTCCCCATACGTTTCTAATACTCTATTGAAGTTTTAGATACAGATACTCAATAGTCAATAATCTTTTATTCAAATAAAGTTCGATATGTCATGTTAAAAACACACATATTCAAAATATATTACACACATATTAAATGTTTAAAACACACATATTCAAAACATAAATGAACCAAATAATAAAAAAAAAAGAAATCAATATCCTAAAACTAATTTTAGGATTATATTAGGTATTATATTGACTAAAGGCGACGAAGCACCTTAAGAGGAGAAAATCAACATCCTCAATGAAGGAAAGGACTTCTGAAAGCCGAAAGCAGACAGGATGACAGAGTAGAGCTACTTTAAATGCTGATCCTCGGTACGCCAACTCAAGCAAACCTTCACAGCAGAAGTCTAAAAGACGAGACTATGTCGGAAAGACGAATAAGTCTTATTGACTATTTTCCATCCCTTCACCTACAGTGAGTGCTGAATCATTGAATCAACGAAGCGATAGCCTATGGAGTGCCCCTAAACAAACAATTCACTTTTACGGCGTCAGGTGTTTGAGTTTGACGAGGGGGATGTCCGGATTTACGAGTTTTGGGGGAGACGCAGCGAGTGATTGTTAGCATTAGCCGCGATATTTGGACATTTGTCACGTGCTAATGATACAAAACACGTATAGTATCGAAGGAACAGAATAAACGCTATGCTGGGGAGAGCAATATATGTACCCGCTATTCGTCCCAATTATTAAATCAATCATGATCCAGTAAATAGAGCGTCGTAAACTTTAACTCTGATAAGTCGTAAACCCTACTAAAACCATTTTGTTATCTAGCGCAGGGGTCTCCAAACTACGGCCCGCGGGCCGTAGTTTGTGTAAACATCGTGTAGCTATTCATCATTCGTCATCGAAACGACAAATACAAAAAGACAAATACAAAAACGAAAACATAATTGACTTTTATAAGTGCCTTCCTGAAGATTACCCTAATCCTAATAGACTGGATCGAGGACTACTATCAGTGTTCGGAACGACGTATTTGTGTGAAAAAACTTTCTCAAAAATGAAGTACATCAAATCAGCTGACCGCACAAGGCTCTCTGATGAACATCTACAGTCTCTTTTAATAATGAGTACTTCAAAATTCAACTCCAGTATTAAAGATATGATTGATCGACAACTGCATGTGTCACATTAATAAATATTTATTTTTTTTAACAAAATTATTTTATTTTTCTCATTATTATACTAAACATTACTCAAGGAAAGTACCTACAGTATTTCGAGTTTACAATTTATTAAAAAAAATATATGGAAAAAAAATACGTTTGATTCTGGCCCGCCAATATTATTTGACAGGTCAATGTAAAAAAGTAAAAAAGTTTAGAGACCCCTGATCTAGCGGATAGCAGAGTAGTCTGGAAACATAGTTTTCTAAAACAGTGGGGCACACGTTGATCTGTTGCCACCTATCATTACAGATGGTCGTTTGCGGTTTACGAATAAGAGTCATTCGGCCGCGCCGCGCCAACGCTTTTACCTGATCAGCGGTGGCAACAAGCACCAGACAAGCCCGGACGAAGTTGTAGTTTATTTTACTTGGGTCAGGGCCAACGGGTCCCGAAATGCCAATGTACCTGGGTGCGGATGCGATTATAGAAACAGACATTGGTGATTGATTGTACTGTCACTGGCGATTATAGTACCGAGCGATCAATTTTTCCATAAGCTCAATATTCTGTAACCTGTTTTGATCGACCGATAAACTCAAATCAAATACCAGC
This sequence comes from Micropterix aruncella, assembly GCA_944548615.1. Lineage (NCBI taxonomy): Eukaryota > Metazoa > Arthropoda > Insecta > Lepidoptera > Micropterigidae > Micropterix > Micropterix aruncella. The sequence continues at coordinate 4,313,309 of OX155965.1, read as the reverse complement.
TTGATTCATAGTAATCAGATCATTATGAACAGGATTATTTTCTAGTAATTACATATATCTCGATGCCGTCTTTTTGGAAGTTTAACCGTAGGAAGGTCGAGCCATTGATTATATAGAGTGTTAATTTTTTTAATGTCATAGTACGTTTTAACAACTCTTCTGCATCGGCGATACAGCATAGCATTATCCGAAATAAATTAATAGTTTAAAAAAAAACACTAAAAACACGCTTTTGGGCTATGATACGATATTCACATACACACGGCTATGATACGATATTCCATCATGGAATGCCAGTGCCTATCTTCCGGCTTCATCATCAAACCTTGAAACCTAATCGTGGTCAAAGTTCATTCTAAGACTTTTCTAACAAGTCAAACTCAGCTATGATACGATGTTCCATCATGAAGTTCCAGTTTATATCTTCCGTCTCCATCATCAGATCAGTTCGATAGCACCATATTATTGTATTGTCATCAGAACTACATACAGCTGCCAATTTTCATGACGCTACGATCCTTGGAAGATGTTTAAATTAGTTACCTTAGATTCTATTACATAGTTAGTTACATACAGGTCGACCTAATAAAAGCATGTTAAAAATATAGCGATTTATTTTGCCACCCATAATAAAATTGATAATGAATTGTTTTCTATAAAGGAATGGTTGATTATAAAAACCTATTATTTAACCAATGATAACATTAAATTATTAGTACCATCTATAGCATTTTTAGATACTCTGATTACATCACAAAAATAATACGTAGAGGTTATAATGCTATATATTAGTCTATTTGAATATTAAATCGTCTAATTATTATGTAACGTAGATTGTATACAACATTAAAATTGACATCTTTATGTAAATAATATTAAAATAATAAGTTACGATTAACAATAATGGTATGTTATTATATTATTATCTTATATTGAGATAGGATACCGTATAGGCGTGTTTATAAAGACGAATATTGGGCTACTACAAGAGAATATAAATCAATGTTTGGAACTATGAGTATGAGTATGTTTGGAACTAGAACACGTTGCGTTACGTAGTATAATCCTAGCCGCCAAAACGTAGTACGGCATTGAGCAATATAATAGCTGTACAATCAATGGTCGAGCATAACGGAGAAATAATCGCCGCTTGTATTCTTATCGCTTCCACTATAAGAGCTAATGCATCCCACGCTAACAAAAGAATTAGATTATTTTCGACGATGTCGTTAACGACTTATCGATTGTCGTCGTGGAGGGTAGGTGAATTAGGGCTGGGGGAGTCAAACACAGCGAATGCGGCCGACGGAGAGTGTAACTGCGCGGCGCAGAGGTCGAAACAAAAAAGCGGTTCAGATTCGATGAATGGGGTGACATTATTTTAATGGGACGAACGCTCGCTACTGAGAACAATAAAATAGAAATCTTTTCATATCAGGAGCAAGCCAGAGTCTCGGGATACGTCCTAAGTATAGTCGTGTTGGCACTTCTTCTTCGTCCGGTGCCTTCTACATTTCGAAAGTTGAAACTACGACACTGCACGTCACGTTAATAAGACCGCTTATTGTACATAATAATTATTGCATGCAGTTCTTCTGAAACAACTAACAAGCGTGCATCGAAACAAACATACATTCTTTCGCAAGAAATCAAACGTATGAACCACGAACTATGAACTATGTTTTTTTTAAATTTTATGGTAAATTTTAAGGTTGATTTTATTACGAAATTGTATAATGTCCGCCCAAGCACAAGCTTTGCTTAGTTGGGCGAGATCGGACAGCATATATCATTTATTAAATGAGTTTAATTTACTGCTGTGGATTAAGTAATTTAGGTACAAAATATTTTATTTAATGTTTTAAATTGTAAATTGTTATATTATTTGCGAATTGCTTTACATTTCAAAAAAATGCGATATTTTTTTTGAGGTCCACATTTTAAGGCATTTTAATTTTATTAGCATACATTATTATTGTACTATCAGAGACCTGTCCATCCTAGAAAGGGTAAGTTTTAGTTGGATGAGAGAATCGAATAAGCATGAGCTTAAGGTTTTGTCATTCGGTTCCTGTTATTTTTGTAGCCAAAAACAATGTTTTATATAAATAATTTCTTGAGTAAATAAATAAATGGTATGGTAAAGCCACAGGATGTAAAAAGTCTCTTGCTAGTCTAAGATATCTAGGATATTGACATTAACATGTCCATAATCAATTCGACGTAAGACATGAACACGTTGACGTCACTGTTTGGGCATGTTTATACTTTAGAGATGTATGGGCCCTTACGAGTCTATCCCTAGTTACTAATTTGTTGCACTTAGGATAATCCTTTTATCCCGGGATAGTACACGCGGCGGTCCGAGGTGGAATACAATATGTTATTTGGTTGACGATTTAATGACGACTTGTGAGCGGGCAAGGCGCTTTAACCTTCAGTGTTTACATCGATTTACATCCGTAATCTGACTCGGCATTTCTACGTAGTGGCAACATACTGCGTCGAAAAGGTTTAAATTGTTATTTGCCGGGTTAAATGAAATATTACATTGTGTGTAACGCAGTCTCCACAATATAAATAACGGCGCATTTCTGTTGTGTAATTTCTACAGATGATTGTTTCGTTCTACAGAAAATTATATTCTATCATCCTTGATTTTGACATCTCATCTTTAACTAGGATACACCAAGCGCTTCTTTTGTAACCACTGCAACCAAAATAGCTTCCCAGTTTGAACTACGATTATTAAATTATGACTAATTCTTTAATAATGCGCACAACTTTTGCTTTAGGAAGATTATTGTGCTTTCTGCCGCTAAGCTTGGTCGACGTAGAGATGACGCATTTAGCAGATATAGAGAGAAGGTGTCAAGGATGGATCAGTAAAGCTCCGCAGACGCTGGGACTAAGTAAATGAGAAGCAAGGAGGCTATGTTGAAGGACCGTAAACTAATCTGGTTTTATAGATGTTTTATGCTAAAATGTTGGAGATCAATCTTCGGATTCATTCGCACAAGCATTGCCCGTCGTGGTTCGATGCGCGCGAGTGACTCATCCCCAATTTGCCTGGCGCTTGCCCCAATACAGCAGCAGACGGGGAAAAGAGACATAAGACGGGGACATGGACGCTCACAGGGCGCGCACCGTGTCCCCCTCACTTTCTCCGGTGGTGATGGCCCCCATTGTGTTGCGGAGCGGCACTCATCTTTTGCCGTCAGACGCCCGATAGCGATCTTTCGGCGCGATGACGTCACCGGAACAGCGAATAACTTTCGAACGAAAAAGCGAAAGACCAGTTCCGCGCATTTCTATGCTTATTTATAATGGATGTGGCAGGATTCGTATTTAAGAACCCCAATGAATTCCGAAAGACGAGCAAAAGAGTGCATGGTTACCCAACGTTCTGTCTCCCGTGAGGTGAGCGTAGAAGATTTTGGGACTATACAAATATACCATCCAGGAAAGCCAGAGGCTAACGCCTTACGGCAAGGCACTAGAAAGGTAACCCAGTATGGGCCACCTCACCCCTGGCTGCCAGTTTCGGCAGATTTCTCCGACCTCCCGACTGGTTACGGGTTCGAGGTCGCTTTCGCAGTCCTCTCCCTTACGTAGCGGTGATTCCGTGTCTACCGAATCTATCGCGGACCACGGCATTCTTTGCCGTAAAGTTACCAACCACCCCCGCTCAATAGGAACAAAGCCGTTTCCAGACGCCCCCAGTTATCAGTCGAAATGCACAGTCGAATGATTGACGCCACACGGTGCACAAACCGCCCAGAAGCGCCCGAAAGACGATTCCCGGGGAAATGGTCCGCAGGCACAGAGCGCTACCCGGGTCGACCCTAACACATAGGTCAAAATGGCTGAACTGCACTGGGCTCATAAGCTTCCGATTTGAATATACGTACACTGAATAATTGGTGCGGCTACCTGTATACTATGACATGTATGTAACACGAAATACTAAAATAAAAGAACTAACACACATAAGTAGTCATTAATAATTGTCGTTTTTATTGCATCTTGTAAAAAAAAGTCACTTGGCACGATCCGATGGCATAGAGGTTAAGTTGCCTGATATTATATTATAATTAAAATTATCAACCGTAAACCGTACAGATACCCTACAGAAAAACTTTTTGAAGAGTTCAGTGTAAGGCAAGGCAGTGTTTGAAGTAAGGCAACTATATTTAAAATTTTGTCTGGTTTTTATTCAATTTAAAAATCAGAGAGCGCCCACACAACAAGCACACCGAACAAGGCGATCTGTGGCGGATATGATAGACGTCCGTCGAACGAAAACATCTTTTGGTCAGAGGCATCTTATGAGTATAGGCCCCAGGATATACAACAAATTGGATGAGTCGATAAGGATCGTATACAGTAAAGACCAATTTAAAAAACGGTGTCACAGATGGCTTCTGAATGAAGGTCGGCATATTAGCCACCAAATATTTCACATGTAATTTAATTTAAATAAATTGAATTACTATTATTATTATTATTATTTTGTTAAATCGCTGTCCTTGTGTTTTTGTTCTTTTTTTAATTGAATTATATTGATATATATATTTTAACTTGTAACATGGACATTTTATATACAATTGTATCCTCGGACTATTTAAATTTGATTCTTTAACTATTTATTGCGATATCATTATTATTATTATTTATATTCTTTGTATTTATTACGACATTATATTATTATTATTCAATTTGATTATTTCACCATTTATTGAATGTTATTTTTACAGCACACTACAGCTACAGTTACATCACACTACACTACACTACAATTACATCACACTACACTCAAATTACAATGTTTATTATTATTAGTTAATTTTTAATATTTTTTGATACCTAGCATATTTAAAAAAAATTAAGTATTCTAAAGTAGGTATGCACAAGCCACTGTCTACTTGGTACGCTTGCCTTAGTACGGGCCTAGGCCTAGTTAAGCGGCGTTGATTTGAAAAAAATGTGGTCTGCGGTGCTTCTATTTTGTTATTATTTACATTTAAGCCTCTAATGTCAAACTTACAATTTAACTGGCGTGAAAAATGTGCTTTTCTTTAATAAATAAATAAATTTAAAAAAAGGTTCCGGGTTTGATTCCAGCTGGGTCACCATTTTACGTTGGGACAAAATTAACGGAATTGCATATTAATTCTTTCGATCGAATCCAATAACTGATAATAAACCCGCTCTCATTGTGGATTTACACAATAAAGAGTAGAAACAAACTTGTGATAATATGGCTTTTAAAAACGAATATAACCAATAAAAATAAATCCGGCAACGTCGTGGCTTATCTACTAACTTGACTGATTTAATAAGAGACCAGTTTCAAATAACGGGATATCCCTCTCACTACAGCGCATATACGCAAACAGTAAAGGAGCAAAATGCGATGTTTAGTGCAGGGATATAATCAAACACGATCGCGGCGAAGGCAAACATAATCAGGATCTGCGTCTTCCCGGACAAATATTTGTCGCAAAGCCCCCATACGTTATGGTTCGGTATCCAATCTCAATTAGGCGATGAGCAGATGAAGCATAGAAATATTATCTGTAGCGTGCTGCAGAAACATTGGCGCCAGGCAGAAAGCGTACAAAAATCCAAGTATTCGTGTTTTAAATTGGCGCAATAGCAAGACTTATCAAGTATTTATAAAAGCGGCTGAGCGATGATAGATAATACTCATCAAGGTATTATTTATCATCTATATCAGGGCTGTCCAAGTGCAAGTGCCCCAAGGGCCGCTTTAATAAAATGCGGTTTGGAGGGCCGTATTATAAAATACTTCGTATGCAACTTTATCAGTGAGTTTTATTAGGTATAATATACAAAAGAAAACGCGTTTTTTTCATTTCTTTATTAACGCGTTATTTTAATTTATTCAAAAAATATCAAATTTCAAAAAATCTAGTGGAAAAATTGAGGACGTTGGTTTTTCTAACTAATGCAGCAATATTAAGTTTAATATTTGTTGTTGATAAGAGAAGCAACAGTGTATGCAAGTGACATCAGAGGGGAAACGCCTATATTTTGACATTTAAAATTTCATGTTGGAAAAGCCGATTTCCCAAAGATACGTGCTTTCCAGCATTGAGCCCAGTGCAAGCACTAAGTTTCGCAAATTGGGGTATCGTTCTTCTGGCGGCAACCTTAAAAAGCCAATCCAGTGTCAGCTCTTCCTTGGTAAAAAGGATCCGATTGCAAATCACACAATTCCAGTTGAAGGTCTGCTCTGCTTATATATTATTCTGCAATTGTGTAAATGTATTTTATGTGAGGTAAATTTGAAACTTCCTCAAAAATCCTTGATTTCTTCAAAATGCTCCGCGGGCCTCATGTTGGATAGCCCTGATCTATATCATCAGAAAAAACATATCTAACGAGTATTTATGTCATCAACATTGAATAGCCTGTAAATGCAAATGGTGATAACACGCTCGTTTCCTGATTGATTAGCTAAATTGGTACGGACATTATTGCAGACGACGAATCCATTTTATTTTCATCGAAATCCTGGATCCAACATTGAACAAAGCCACGAGAAAACGCCGGAATGTAGAGCTTTCGCTTTGGCATTCGCTTCACGAGACTGGTCTAAGTATCGTTTCGTCTTGTCTCGTGCATCACCATCGTCTGTATATTGTTACGAGCAGCTAATGGGGCGTTGCAGGCTGTTGCAGTTTGGCCACTAAGACCCATATATGAAGTTATGTGTCTTACCAATAAATGCTTTAAACGCGTTTTCGCCGACTCTTTAAAGTTGTTTTTTCCCTTGTAAAAAGTTATCTAAATTAAAGAAACAAAAATGAAATTCAATTGGAGCAAGGTTTAGCAAGTATGTACGATGGGTGACCAAGTCCCAAGCCGCAACTCCTGCAACTTTGTGACTGTTTGCAGTGAAATCTGTAGTTATAGTTGTCATGCAGAAGCAGTGGCGATGAGCGATTGACCAGGCTCCGTTATTTAATCACGAGCTTTTCCATCATTGTTTGCAGTTCTTAACAATACACATTCACGGTAACTGTATCGCCAGACTGCAAGATGCTGCAATAGAAAACAAACGACGAAAAGACAAATAAACAGCCCATTCCTAAAAGAGAATAATATATCCTTGAATTAAAATTTATTTGAATTTGAAATTCCCACTCAAAACCATGTTCAAAGTGGCCAGTGTGTAAAAACAGCAATGACATAGGTAAGGACCCATGCAATTGCTGTTTTGTTTAGAGAAGATTATTCTACGCGAAAGACTTAGTAAAAATAATTCTACAACTTTTTTGATTGCGCAGAAATAATAATACTTGGAAAATTGCCAACAATTGATAAAAGATACGCACACTACTAAAAGACAAGACAGTCAAAAGAAAGCGCAGTAGCCGATAGACAACAAAGAAAACAATACGATTCACACGATTCCGATCCGTCGCCGAGCGGGTTTCGATTGAAGCGAAGGAACAAAACAAATTTGAATTTTATTAGAGGTTCTTCAATCAAATTGAGGAAAGCGTGAAAAGATTGTATCGCCGAGGGTCGTTATCTGCATGACGAAAACGGCCGGGCAATAAAATCGATGCGCTGTAAAAAGGCGGGATCATTAAATGAAGCGTGAAAGATTTACAATGGCGCGGAGGGCGTCGCAGAAGGAGAAATGGAAAAACTTTAAAGAGGAGAGCAATAAGAAAGAATTAATAATAAGAGAGATGAAACAGGGGCGGACGGAGATGGAAGTGATAAAACTGTAGGAAATGTCGCGAAAGAGAATTATAATATGGTCATTCGGGAGGAAGTTTAATTACTAGATATTATGACAGAAGATTACCTATTATTAAATATATAAAATAGAAAGATAACATGCCATAGTTGTGCAATAGAGCGACACCTATATAAATCGTCAGTGAGTTTTCAACGGTGTGTTGGTTTTCGACGAGAGTGAAGTAGACGATATGGAGAGTAGAGTGTAAGTCCAGTCCCCAACCGCTTAGATAAGTCGTCGTAGTTTATTACAATAGCTGACCTCTTTACACGACTGTATGTATCCAGGATTCATCTATGTATGATTTCCGTTTCTTTATTCCATCATAACTTCTAAACGCTTAAACCGATTTAGAAATGTGTTGTTAGAATCGTCTTGTCCTATTAAGTGGCATAGGGTAAGTGCCGAGACCCCTTGCTCTCATATAATGAGAAAGCAGCGTATTTAATATAAAAAGCCGTGTTTCGCAGAGCGTTTTGACATTCATCATTTGACAGTTTAATTTTTTTTTCGTTCTGCCTCTTCGCGGCCGTCAGCAATAGATCCGGTAGGCCTAGTGATGAACAGAAATATTTGGAATATTAAATTAGCAAAATAAATCATACAAAGTGTTTAATCATTACACTCCACAAAATATTACCGATTATTTGGTTCTTACGAATTTATTCTAATCCAACATTTTGGAAAATTATAAAATTACGCAAATGTACTAGGAAAAAATACCGGTATGTATTAATCATGAAACCCTATTTTTTTCCACTATAACTTCTAAACGGTCTTACCGATTTAGAAATATGTAATATTGTTAGAACTGTTATGTCATCCATATGTGGATGGACTATTAATTTGGCATTCGCTTTCCTCCCTCGTAAACAATTTTTGGTTTACCTTAGTACGAGCACCTGACTATGAAGTAGATCTAATAATATAATATAAAATCATAAAATGTCGAATACTGCTAGTTGCACCGCAGTAAAAGTTATGTACAATAACTTAATAGAAGCTCAAGACGAAGAGCCAGAAACAAGATGACTAAAATATGAACGCGCAAGATGGAGCATTAGAAACTGCACAAAATGCACTCTCGAACCCCCTGCTCCTACCCTTTTAATATTTCATACAGTGCACTCCCCTTCGTTGCAACGCCGCTGTCGACAAATGCAAATTTTTCTCGGGTGCATAGCCAGGAACAATGTGATACAACGTCCTCCCCACGTTCTCGGCTAACTCCTGCGGGAATAAATAGTGCAGGGGATGCAGTGTAATATTTCTGGCAAACACTAGTTCATAGATGATAGATACGGCCCACGATATTAATAACAGACGGAGTGCTTTTAATACTGGTCATAGAAAAAAAAAAGATATTAAACCGGAAACTGGCACGGCACAATTTACCTAGCGAAGAAACTCCACAACGCCTTTAATACACATCTAGGCCATATGCTACAAGCATTCAAAACGACGCCCATTATAAATAAGTTAACTCTTCTGTGGTCTACTAAGAGATAAACAAATTGGGAAAAGCCAACAAAATCACCTTTTTATGGATACCGGGCCATCAAGGTATACCCGGCAACTAAGAAGCCGACAGACTGGCAAAACTGGGCACACTGGAATGCCCGGTGGAGCCGCTTGGAGGAGTCCTCTTTCTATAGGTATGAAAATCATCAGGGACTGCTTGGAGCAGGAACATCAGGCATGATGGAAACAGAACCAAGGATGTCGCCAGGCAAAAGCCATGATGGAGCAACCACATCCAAAGAAAACCAAGGCCCTACTTGAGATGAGCAAGAAGAACGTTAGAACCACTATCGGTCTCTTCACCGGATACTCGACCCTTAGAGCACATCTGTTCAACGTTGGCTTGACTGAGAGCAAGGACTGCCGAATATGTGGCGAAAAACCTGAAGACAGCATACACATCGTTGGTCGCTGCCCAGGCCTCGCCGCAAAAAGACACAGTTTACTGGGACGAGCCTTTCTCGAACCCAGCGATCTGCCGAACTTGAAGGTCAGTGATCTGCATGGACTGGTAAGCAGTACGGGCTACTAGCAGACCACTGAACCAACCACAAAGTGGGTAGTTACAAAAGATCTTATAGATCCAGGTGACATCAAGGGCTGGAGCAAGCCCCCCACTCCGTTTATTACTACTACTACTAAATAAGTTAATAATAAAAATACATTTTTAAAAACAAGCTTTTAATAAAAATGCTGTCTCTAGCCAACCCTGGGTGTAGCAGCGGTATCATATTGGAACTTAGAACGCTATCATAATTTCACACTATACAGAATTTTGTGTTGATGTGGTTCATCGTTGAGGAGTCTCCTCGTTGGAAGCCAACCCTGGAAGCAGCAGCCCTGTCGCGGCGAAACTTAGAATAGGATGTCATAATTGAAAGCGCATACAAAACTTCGTTTATGTGCTGTTGGCCGTTGAGAAGTCCCCTCGTTGGAAGCCAACCCTGGGTGCAGCAGCCATTTCATGGTGAAATTTAGAACGGGCAATCACAATTGAATGCATATACAACATTGTGTGTCTGTGCTGTTGACCGTGTAAGAGTGTAAAGTAAATAAAAGCTTGTAAAAAAAATTGTGACTTACTGGTTGATAAACTCGATGAGGTAGGACTGTGAATTTTTAGTAACCAGCGTTGGTAAATAGGCACATAGATATTTTATTTCTTATTATTATCACTTCTATGGCTGCATAACTGCCTGTATCATACCTACTAATAATATTTATCCCATATAAACTTATATATTTGCTAATATTGCAGCAACCTTTTAAATGGACGCAACAGTTGAACAACGCACAATTCACGTCAATACAGGCTCTTCCTAGTGAATTTATTTTTATTTCATTGTAAACTTACAGATATTAAATACAGGATACGAGTGTGTTTAAAACCTAATTAAACAAAACTAATTAACTATCCTTTGATCAGTTTACAACGCTTGCATAACAAATTATGTTAAAAATACCATGACCACGTTGATAGTAGAACAATGTAATAAGGCTAATAATAATATAAGGATAAGGAAAGTAACAATTAGGTAAGTTGTTAATAAGGTGACTTCGAAAAAGAGGCATATAAAGCGAAAATGAACAACGCTTGCATAACAAATTATGTTAGAAATAACATGACCACGTTGATAGTAGAAAAATGTAATAAAGTTAATAATAATATAAGGATAAGGAAAGTAACAATAAGGTAAGTTGTTAATAACGTGACTTCGAAAAAGAGGTATATAAAGCAAAAATGAAATATGAATAATTGTATATTAATATTTATAATACATAATATGATATCGTATAATGGTATGGTATAATTTAAAAACCATATAATATAGTATAGTAGGATGGCAGTTAGTGAAATCTTAAACCGTAGGAGATAGGCTAAATATGTTCGAATCTTTAATTAAATTAATGGAACCATAAAATCCTTTACATGTTGTATTAAAAATACGAAACATTCTGGTAAGATGTCTATTCGACAAGATATTGCTATTGCAAGCGACAACAGAAAATGTTTGAAAGCTCCTCGTTAGCTGAAGTGACAAAATCCCGTAGAAGCCACTAAAAAACGGTGTTGTCATGCACGAGTAACTAATTATATGTATGTACATTTATTATGCAAAATAAAAGACTAAATAAATAAATAAAAAAAATAAATAATAAAAATTCATAAAACCAGGAAGTTAGCAGTGTCGTTACACAACTGTATATGTTCTTTGATTAGGTTCTTGACATAGAAATGTTCTAAAAAGACTGGAAGGCAGTTGCAGTAACCTTACTGCCAGGTCTATTATCTCACTATTTCGCTACTATCTCATACATGCAAAATTATAGTTAAAACTGTTAGGTCAATCTATTCATATTTACCAATATATTCATACTGTTAAATATACAATTTCGTAGGATTTCGTGGATTAAGAGAGTCATCGGTTCAATGTGTCATATAAATGAAATGATATAAAATCGAAGACTATCGCGGTTGTTTGACATTATAAATAGGATAGAAAACGAATTTACCGCGTGAAATTTGTAGGACCCGACGTTTCGGTGACGTTGCAGCCGCCGTTGTCTAGGGTAGACTAAAGAGCTGTCAGTCCGTTGTTTTGCGGGTAGGCCGCAAACCGCTGCCGCCACTGCGTAGGTTATAACGGTGGTGGGGGGCCGGGCTCGGAGCGCGGGAATTTTTAAAATCCGTCTTGCACACAACACTCACTGTATCCTGTTTTACGTCTTTGCGTTCGGCGTTCGGCGGCGGGAACATTTTAAGAAGAGGGTTCCACGTCGAAGAGAGTTTGTAGCCGTCATCTCTATTGAAGTTCGGAGTTCTTCTTATTTCAATGGCTTCCCGGATCATGCGAGGAAAGTAGAATTGTTCCTTGGATAGAACAATGGGATTTTGAAACTGCATCCAGTGGTTACTTCCGCTATCCAATATATGTTCCTACAAATTTCACACGGTAAATTCGTTTTCTATCCTATTTAAAATGAAATGATTTCAAATCCTACATTAATTGGAATATTAAAGATCTCTACAAAGAAGCCACGTTCAAAGTAAAGCTCCTCGAAATTTCACCCTATAACAATTCGTAAAGGTGTAAAGCAAGGTTATACGTTAAAAAAGAAGTGGATACATCACTGATCTTTTAAGTAATCCATACAAATACGGTAGATGAAGTTGATAAATATGTATATATCTTGAGCAACCCTATTGGTGACTTTTCCCTGGCAACCAGTAGATATTTCAAATTGTAAGTACACGTATATGATAAAACGCCCAACGATCTAAAAAGGACGTGTGAATCGAAAGGATAAGACACAGACAAACACGTTTAGGGATGAAAGTCGAGGAGGAGCGATCCTTTGTTTTCATATCGTCAGCTATGCAGAGCAGCCCGGTGGAATCGAATTACATGCTATGCAATCAGAAGGCAACAGACAGCGAGCGGAACATAAGACAGCGGATAGGATAGGATAGGGGAAGCGACCGAAACTTCACCGACTTAATGCTCCTCCACGCGAATTAATCTAGCGATAGCGAACTTTATCCCTTCAGCCAGGCGGGCGATGTGCTTGGCGTGAGCGAAATGTCATATTTCAAAACGAATGCCCCTCTGATAGTTTTAGTGAACGTAGAATAAGGGCACTGATATTAATAATGACGACAGACGGCACGGGACTGGCGAGGCGATAGTTTTTTTTGTCGATTCCATCAACAAGCCTCGTGTTCTACTTTCTCATGAACAAAAATAAAATGATAAAATATTGCCTCTAAAAAAATACGAAAATTAACATTGTCGAGCACACTTTTAAGCACAGTGTCAAGGTAGTAGCATTGATTATATAGGGTATTAGTGGCTCAATGCCATTGTATGCTTTGGCAACCCTTCTGCACCAGCGACATGCAGGTGGCGCTGATAGCATTTTCCAGTGAAACTAATAGTTTATTTGGCTATTTAAATAACATTTATATTGAATTTGTTTTATAAAGTATTGATTGATTATTTTAAAAAAACCATCATTCCGGGAATTCCGGGAATTCTGTATTTTTAAAACAAATGAAACAATCTTTATTTCCATAATGCGCGCATGGTTCACATTAGTTGTAAGATATTGCCATTTGGCAATAAGCTTGCCTTTTTGTGTAATAATTAAGTGTAAATAAAGAGCATAATATTATTATTATTATTATTTAACTAATGATAACAATACAAACATTCAATTATTAGTGCCGTCTATCACATTTTTTACACGGTCCGGTTGCATAGTAGTTAGGTCGCCTGATCTTACATTGCACGGCCCCGGAATCGATTCCTAGCTGGTTCACCATTTTCCGTTGGAATAAAATTAACGGAAACAAATTACAATTCTGACGATAGAATGCAATAGAAAGACACACACTCACACACACGTTAAACGCACACATACATATAAACACTTCGTAGTATGATAATAAACCCGCCCATTGTGAAATTTCACAATAAAGAGTAGAAACAATCATTTTTATATAAGCCGATTAAATTAAACGAAGAGTTTACAAAGCCCTATTAGTCTACATATTTAAACAATAAAGCAACTTTATATAAAAAATGCCAACTTTATATAAATAATATTAAAGAGCTACAACTTCGGTTGTCGACTACAGCGGGCGAGCCCGTCACCTCAGGAAGTTTTAATGATTAGTCGTTCTATCTCCCTGGAAGTGACCGCAGAAGACTTGGGGACAAAACAATCCACCGTCTAGCTACGCCACGAGCCCGTAAGAGACCAACGCCTTAACCGCGAGATAGCCAGGAATGTTACCCGGCGGGACGACACTCACGCCCTAACTTCCAATTGTGACCAGATTACTCCGGTCTCTCGATTGGTTACGAGTTCGAGGTCGCTTGCGCGGTCCTCTCCCTTACGAAGCGGTGAAACGGTGTTTACCGAATCTATCGCGGACCACAGCGTCCTTTGCCCGGCTGTTCACCCAGGATCGGATGGTCGATGGTCATTTCAAGAGCAGTCGAAGTAAGGTCCGCAACCACCCCCGCTCTATAGGAAACAGTACTGCTTCCAGACTCCCCCGACTGTTAGTCAGAGTGCACGGTCGATTGGCTAACGCTGCATGGTGCGTAGACCGTCCAGGAGCACCAGAAAGTTGATTCCCAGGGGAAACTGACCATAAGGCCAGAGTCCTACCCAGGCTCGCACTTCATGCGTGGAGGCCGTCGGATAGGTGTTGACCCGTGAGTGTGACCAACCCTGAACAGAATGGGTCTTCGTGACCAACTCAGCAAGGGCCCATTAACTCCCAATATTAAAGAGCTATGATTTTTAAATTTGTTTTTTATTATATGATTATTTTTTTAGAGATAGGATACCGCAATTAAGTATTTAGAATGCCCTCTGTTGGGCTGTGCTACTGAACATGAGAAGATTAATCAATGTTTGTAACTAAGAGTGCTATCTTGCATCACACGTTGCATTTCGTAGTAGAAGCCTAGCTAACAACACGTAGTACAGCATGGAGTAATCTCATAATCATATAATCAATGGTCATATAATAATCATATATCAATTAATAATCATATAATCAATCTACATATATAATCAATGGTAGTAGGTGCGCTACAGCTATTCTATCCATTATTGAAAATCCTTAAATCCGCAGGACGTGCATTTGTATGTTTATCGAGAAATAGCCGTCGGCGAGGATATTTTATCTCCAGTGTTTGCATACGTCTTGTATTGACACAAGCCGAAAATAAATAACGAAATTCGCTACAACGCAACGCCGACGTGGAGCAAAGGCAAAGTTCACTCACCCTGTTGAGGTTCTCGTCTGTTGGTCGATTGGGAGTCGACTGGTGCTGTGGTCGCAGGATCCTCGGAGCGGGAACTGGCGGCGCGGGGATGGTGGCTCTTGCCAGGGGCATCTGGGCAGCTTCTGGCTTGAAGCTGGCAGGATATGAGATCAGGGGGTCGCAGTGTTCGATCTATAAAAAAAATACATTGTTTTAACAGTCAAATGTTGCAAATCGGGGGTGCGGTTAAAGGCTATGAAATAAATAGAAAACAATAAATAAACAAATAACGGGACCTGTCTGCTAAATCTAATTTTAAACATTTGGATATTTTTAAGTTATCTTCAAATACTTGCTTCGAAGAAATTAGAAATACGATAAACAGCCTTCGGGTTTAATTGGTATTTCGTCGTCCGTTAAGTACGCAGGCTGTGGTATTGTTTGCTACACTATAACAATGCTTTCTAGCCAGTATAATATTTTATAAAATTTTCTACAAAAGTTCATATGTATGTTCACGTTATGAATACATTGTGATTTATGTATTTTATATATATTTATATTAACTATACTTTTACATTTTATTATTACCTTGCCGTATTATTTATATTAATTTATTATTTGGGCAAGTGTATGTATTAATATATGTATGTATGTTATATATCATCATATATCTTAAATACATCTACATAACTCATAATGTGGCTTCCCTATCCCTTTCCCCTTACTTAAACCTGCATTTATTTTTCAAAGCTCGTTGCACTGTAACAATAGATTTAGTTTAATTGTGAAAACTTTTAATTGGCCTTAGATTTGTATAATATGTGTTAGCATTAAGTTTAAAACGCTGTAAGTTTTCCGAAAAATAAAAATAAAATAAAATAAAATAAATTAGATTGGCAGCTAACGGTTCCATGCAGTTTGGTCCATACCGTTTGTTACCCTGGGTCAAATCAAATCAAATCATATTTATTTACAAAAAAACCTGTTTAAGGTGTAGAAACAATTGTACAAACATTTAGATAACGAACAATAGGTAACAATTAAATAAAATAACATAAATCCCTACAATTTGAGTAAGTTTAAACTTACTCAAATTGTACAAACATTTAGATAACAAATATCTTTTCGTTTGTTTTCTAAATTTAACATAAATATTGATATATTTTAAGTATTGTGGCAAATTGTTATAAAAATTTACGTTTTGTTGCGCGTTGGAACTCTGAAGTGGCAGCCTGCGATGAATGGATATATAGATATATGGGACGCCTCAACTCATGGTTTAAATACCATCCGGTAGCCTGCTCGAAGGGGGACTTTCCTGGGAAGTCTTGGACAGGTGATCGGAGGCTTCAATCTGTAGGAAAACCTCGGGGGCTGCTGGGCGGATTGTGCGTCGTGCGGCGTTAGCCAATCGACTGTGCACTCCGGCGAAAATCCCGGGGATTCAGGAAACGTACGTTTCCTAAGTAGCGGGTGTAGTTGTTGACCTGATGTCGGCCACCTTTGAAATTATCCCGGACACCCGATCCCGTATGCTATTGACGGGCAAAGAGCGCTACTAATCATAATCATAATCATCATTTATTTTTCAACAAAGACTAGATATCTACAACAAAGATACCTAATCTGGTGAAATCGTCAAGAAAAAATACATATTAGATAAATTACTTATTAGTTAAATTTTAAAATGAAAAACCATAATAGAAATGTAAATAGTGTCAAATTAATAGACATAACAAAATAAAATAAAAATAATCGCATCAAAAAATAAAAATAAAATAAAAATAATAAAAAACAAAACAAAAAAATATATAAAAGGAATGTTAAATGATCCACTAATTAAATTCCAACACAATTTGGAAATAATACCGTTTCAATAGTCAACTTAACAACCAAAATGCCTGCCTCGGTGTCCATATGGACACCGAGGTTTTTAACCTCGAAACTGAAAGGGACCTCATCCGCACCGATGCAGATCTCTGGGACTTCATTTATATAAAATACCTGCTACCAATGATAATCGCCTGCGTTTTGGAAGGATTTAAGAGCAGTCCATGTGCTTTAGATCACTCGTCTATCATCGATACAGAAGCAATTGTTCATTATCATTCTTCCTTTACAGAAGCAATTGTTGTATCAATATCTTCCGGGCTAAAGTAAGAGTATATTTGGACGTCGTCGGCATAGAGGTGGTAGTAAGGACTCGAGGTCAGCCCGCTGGGTTCATTTTACAGTGCCTCGCGGTAAAGCGTTAAACTCTTACGGGCCGTTGGCGTAGCTAGACTGTGGACTACGTTTGTCCCAAAGTCTCTGCGTTCACTCCGTGGGAGAGAGAATTATATATCGTTATAACTTCCTGGGGTGGCGTTCCTGGGGTAACGTCCGTAGTAGTATCACCCTTAAATGCTAAATTAGAAAAATCGGCTTTTTCAGCATCAAAAAAAGTAGATTTGAGTGTCATCTATGGACACGGTATCGATATTGACGTTGTTATCGATATTGTACAATACACAATAATAATAATAATAATAATAATGCTTTATTTTAGAGAAAGTAGTATAAAAATTATGTCTTAAAAACTACCCAACTAGGTAAATGCCCGTACTAGGGTAGATTCTTTTCTTTTAAATTAAGATGCGCACGTAATTTCATACTGCAATTAAGAACTATGGTAATATTTTACATGTTTATATAATATTAAACATTATACATATAATATTCTCATTTATATATAAATATATACATTTACCTACTTGTATTATTTACATACTTGTATTATTTACATACATTTGCATTTACATACATACACGTATTTATTAGTAATATATATTTGTAATATTAAATTTAATTGATAACGTCGTTTTAAACGAGGATATGTGTAATAATTTCAGCTACCTTTTCCCTGCCGGTCTCAAACAGCCACAAAGTAAGTTTTCCCTTATTCACATGTCAGCTTTTGCATTGTTTTAACTTATCCTGAAAGTAATTGTGGAGTTTAGGAGCTACACAACTAAAGTGCCTTTGCGCAAATTTAGTTTTGGTTTTTTTAATTAGATGTTTTTCTGACGCGCAACCTCTAGTTAGAATGTTGTGGTCAGTGATGTTGTGTGTGTGCGGATTGTTGAGATAATAAAGTAGGGTTACTTTCGCATAAATCTGTCTAATGAGTAAATTATAGGCGTTAATAGAGTTCCTTGAAGCACTAAGAAGCACTACC